>VZTG01001464.1:270179-355360 GCA_013397845.1 Melanocharis versteri
TTTTTGATTTAATTTTAGAACAGCAGTGCTGGAAACACACTCTCTGAGCCTTGTACAGGGGTATGAGTCAGGAGAGGATTCCGGCTTGAAAGAAAACAGACACTGACCATTCCCTTTTGCAGTGCCTAGGGAAAGTGAACCTCAAAAAGCAATTAAACATTTTAGAAGGCAGTTTCATTTTAATAATCTGAAGGTTTCTAGTAAAAAAAAAGAAAAAGAGAGAGAACTTTATTAAAAAATTAGAAAGGATCAGTTTAGATTTTAAAAAGAAAAAAAAAAAAATCACAGGAGAAATTAACTGTTGATTTAAACCNGAAAAAAAAAAATCCAGGAGTAATTCACTGTTCATTTAAACCATCCTCGGAACTAGCACTGCCCGCTGAGAGAGAACCGAAGATAAAAGCGATACAAGGAAAACGCTTAAAGGACTCGAAAAAATCCCGACGTGCCCGAAACCATTAAAACCCTGGCAGAGAACAACGCCTGCTCGGCGGGGGCCGCAGACCCCGGGCAGCTCCCGCAGCGCCGGCCGGCCCCCGCCCGTGCCCGGCCCCAGGTGTCCCGCGGAGGGACGGAGGGACGGAGGGACGGAGGGAGCCCCGCCCGCCCCGTCGGGCCGCCCCTCGCGGGATCCCCGCGCTCCCGCCCCGCCGGGGCCGCCCNCGCAGCCCCCTCGCCGTCGCCACCGGGGCGGCATCTGCCGGGGGTCGTGGGTGCCTCCCCCAGTTCCCCGGGGGCTCCGTCTCCCGCGGGAGGGCAGGGGGCATCTCCCCACCCCGCGGCTGAGGCTCTTCGTCTTACCCGGAGTTGTTTGTGCGGGGCAGCAGCCCCCCCTCCGTGTGTCAGTGGGGTGCCTCCCCCGTGATCCCTGGGGCTCCATTCCTAAGGGGGCTGAGGGTCGCATCTCCTGTGGAGGGGCTCAGGGGGATGCGTACCCCATCACCCTGGGGGCTCCATCCCCAGGAGGCTGGTGGGTTGCAGGAGTCCATGCCCAGGGGCCAGCGGGGTGCATCGCTCTGTAGGTCAGTGGGGCAGGTGTTGGTAGGGTCCATCCTGCCGGGGTTGGTGGGGTTTCATTCCTCTGGGGGTCAGGGGGCCGTATCCCCTGATCTGGGGGTGCTCGTAGGGTCTCTGACCAGCCCTGGCTCTGCTGATCCCGGCGCGCTTGCCTGGGGGGCGAGGGGCAGCTCCACCGCCTGCTGTGACACTTTGTCCTATCTCCCCGCGCCGGGGATTAGGTCATGTTGTGACAGTGCCTGTTACTGTCTTGCACTGCAGCAGCACCCGGGGATGTGAGGAAGAGGGGTTGCCGTTGCAGAAAAAACAGCAACCACCCCCCACTTCCATGTACGCAGCAGTTTAATAAAATCAGACAGCATGAAGCATGTGGCCGATTTTTTCCCCCCTAATCATCAGAAGGTAGTTCTCCGTGTCATTAAATACTCCTGCTCGCACAAAGCAGGCTGTGATATATGCAGTGTTGTAAGCCCGGGAGCAGTTCTGGATGAGATGTGTAAGAGGAAAACATCAAGAGCTGACCTCAAACTCTGAAGTTAACTGTGCTGCCTCTCCTTCGGGTGGCCTGGGGTACTCTCTTAAACCTGTCTCGGTTTGTAACTATCTGACCATTCTACGTGGCTGTAAAAAGCTCTGATGCCCCTTTGAAGGTGCCATAAAGCTGTAAATGGGCTTAATATAGCCCATCCCGTTAACCTCAGTGCTTTCCCTCGGTATCCTTTTAATGAACGGCAAGGCTCGTGAATTTCTCTCAACGGGCTGTCAAACCTTCTCTGCTTCTGGCTGGGAGAGAGCGCTGTGAAGCCTTGGGAGAGGAATCGTCCCAGAACTGCCTTCACTCCCTCGTCCCTGGGGGCTGCGGGAGTTTGTGTGGGATTGGCACAGGAGGCTGGTATGCTCTGGCCAGTGCATTGGCAGTGGGTTCAGGCACCGTCCTGGCATCAGCCTCTTGTTTTTAGTGGAGACATGGGGGCTTGGGCTTCGTTTTACCCCTGGCAGAGGGACAGCCAGAGTGGCTGCGAGCAGGTGTTACCAGGCTGCTCAACCAGCTCGGTGCAAGTTCCTTGCCTTCATTTTAGGGCAAACTGCAATGCCTGTACACTCTCTGCAACTCTCACTTTCATGTGCAGGATGCATGTCCTTGCAAATACCACGCTAATCCCTTGGGATGACTCACAAACTTTGTAGAGTGCCTTCTCCCTCTCTTGCATGGGTCTTTGCACTCGATGAATTATCTGGGTAGCCAAAGCTCACGGCACATGGAAGAATAGCCTGTGATATTACTGAGTTAATAATTTTCTGAAAAACAAAATGCCTGAATGCAAATAGAATGGAAAATGTGTCTTTGAAGTCTTTTTTTCTTTAAAATTATTCAGTGCCTAGCCTGGAGGAATCCTATTTTTTTAAACTTTCATAAAACTCACGAACATTTTACGGAAGCGGGAAGGATTTTTTTTTTTTTGAGTATTTTGGTTTTCATGACATGAGGTCTTGTCTGTGTTCCCTTTGAAATGTTGACAGGAGAATGCTAGTCTAAAAAACCTGATGTGCGAGTAGATGTTTAGTCTGGTTTACCAGGTCCTGAGCTGGCAAATGCAGCTGCCAGCAGCTCTGCCAGCGGCACAGCAGGGCTGGGTCCAGCCAGGGATGCCCAGGATTCCCAGGGCAGAAATCAAGACACTGATTGTCTCAAATGAGTTGAAGTAGGGAGAGAAGGTCAGAGTCCAAGTGGTATTGCAAAGGATTTCCTAGGAATGCAGAGAGCTGCACCTATCTCGTGTGGCAGGTATCTGCTGCAGGGGTTATTTGGCAATGCTGGTGACATCAAACCTTGATGTTGTAAGGGTCAAATTTAAAAGTTATTGCCTATCTTCATGATATTGCCATGGGTGTTTTGCTAGCTTTTCAGTAGCTTTGTGAAATAGGGAACATCTCTGGGCAGGATTCCGGCTGGGTGCAAGAGTGCACGCTTCTTTAGGGAGGTAGGGAAGGCTTTAATATAAGATCCATCTGCCTTAGCTCCTCTGCACGAGCGTTGGGAAATGCTTCCTGCCTTTAAAATCCAAGTCATTACATCTGTGGAAAAACCCCCTTTTTAAAAAAAATTATAGTTCTTGTACACAGCACACTTTGTCCCCTGAAAGGACAGTTGAGTTGCCCTAAATGAAAAACTCTGGGTTTTGCCAGAGTAATATGTGAAAAGTTCTTATAATGCAAGCGCATTTCTAAGCTGTTCTGAATGTTGTTGCTAAAAGTAGCTTCTTTACTGTATTTGTACACATTTCTATACTAACTAATATTTCTGAATGTTACTACTGTCTCCAGTATAGAACTTGTTCTCTTGCTGGGTTTCCTGCAGATGTTCATGGATGCTTTATGTAGCATTCTTACCTGAAATGGATTCAAACCACTAATAAACTCTATTAGACAAATGCAGAATGTAAAAAAAAGAAAAAAAAAAGAGGTAGTTTTAACTGGGCAATGTTAAGTCAGGAAATACAGAGGCCGAGGCTCCAACAGCAATATTAACTTGGCTGCAGTACACATCCTGTGAGCTCTTTTAAGACATACACCTCATAATGTAAACAGGAATAAGCACGTAGATTAACGTATGCAGAGAAGGAGTAGAAAAGAGTGTTTTTCTGGATTTGCCCCCCTTGTCCCTGTGACAGCTGGGTCTTGCACAGAGGCTGGGAAAGCCTGGCACTGTCCTACACCACGCTGGGCACTGCGTTCAGCGCCGACTCGGGCGTCCCCGACTGCTGATGGAGCGAAAACAGCAGCAGAAAATGAGTAATTTGGGGTTTGTTTCTGTCAAAACAATAGCAGGATAATGAACTGCATTTTGTTCCTTGAGGTCTGTGAGTTGTAGCATGTATGATCCTCGAGCGTTCCCTCTTGTGCTGCTCCCCACTGGCGTGTCTGGCCCTGCTGAGGCTGCTGTGGTGGTAATGAAGTGCAGTGGCTTTGCTTTGGTGAGCCTCAGCTTTCTGCTTCTATTACCCACGTGTTACAGTAACAGCTCTCCCGGCTAATTTTAACTAGATCATGTACAAAAGTGATTAAATGAATATTGTGCTTTAATACGGATCTGCAATGGACCAAGCAGTATTGCTCTTTCTATTATGTTGTCTTAATTAAAAACTGTGTTATTAATATATTTCACCGAATTGATAGACTTAGCCTGAAGGTCAAATAGTCTAATCTGACCTTCGCCATGTCACATGACATTATGTCTTGTGCAGTTACCACTGCTCTGAGCTGGAGATTTGCACGTGATGTGGTGTCATCTAGGGCAGAGTCTGTGGTCCTTCAGCAGCAGCTTCCAGCAACGACAAAGGTGGTCTGGGTGAATAAAATTAATTTATGGGTACTCTCCAGGAGAAAATAATTATCCTTTTCTGTCTAAAAAGGGCTCCTAATCTAGTATCAGCACGCTGATATTGCTGCCTTGCTGTGACATTGTAAAGCTCTGCAAGGGAGGTGGCAGCAGCTGTAATTCTGCAATCTAATACTTCTCCTGTTACACCTGCCTAATGGCACCTCCTCTTCAGCGCATCCTCCCAAGGATGCTGCTAGAGCATTGTCGTAAGCCATGCTGTTGTGCTTTAATTTCATTATTGTTCGATTTGGCCTGCATTTTATTCACTTTCTCTGCAGTGTTAGACTGTTTGCAAAAGGGGTTAGTAGCTGGGTGGGTTACAGCACTTACTGTGTGCACTTAATCTAAATTTCTCTCTAAATGGAATTGTATTAAAGTAATTTGGTAAAACTTTGGAATTACAGTAAGGCTGCTTTTTATAATTGACTTCCCCCCTTCCCCCTCCCCCNTTGAACAGAATGGTTCAAATCAGAGTGTCTGGGTCCCTCTGGGTTTTGGTTCTGGCCATTTTTGCCGTGTGAGAAGTGAAGGTAGGCACTGCTATGGTGAACGGCCAGCTGTCCCCTGTCAGCTCTCACAAGTGGAGCAGTACCTGCCAGGATTTGTGCTGGGAGACTTGTCAGAAAGAACAGCATTGAAAAATGAGAAAACCATGGAAAATAGTCTCTTAACTACATTAAAGACTTGTGAAACTTCTGTCATTCTGCAAAAAAACCCTGTAATTTTTACACAGTGGAGCTGTCCTCCCTGACTCAGACTGGGAAAAAGACCTATTCAATGTTACATTTTAATCATATACAACACAAAGACTTTTGCTGTGCTGTTTAAAATCCAGCTTGCTTTCAGGCTGTGTTCTGCCGGGATGTTTTCATCCAAAACGGACTGCTGAGGCTGACAGGAACAGTGTGAAAAAGCAGCTCTAACCTTCCTTCCTGACACTTCAATAGTGACACCCACTGTGGGAAACTAGGGCATAAATGCATTAACACTTGTCACTGGGAAGAAAATCCTCTCCATGATGGGGACCAGGAGAGAGTGATTCCTAGATTCATGATACAAATTGGTTCATTATTTATTTCAGTCAAAGTCTGTAGGTGCTGCTACAATGAAAAATTAAAGTGCACTTTACAGAATGCGTGTGAGCTGACACCCTGCCAAACCCAAAGCCTTCCTGACCTACAAAACGAAGGAGAGCTTTGGTGCTTGCTCCACTCTTTGCGAAGTCTCAGACAAACAGTCTTTGTCCAGAATTTTGACAGAGGTAGGACCTGCTGAAACAGATGCCAAACCCTCTGTGTTCACTGTTGCCTTCCAGGGAAAACATCCTGCTTTTGCCTCCTGGTATTACGGATGTGCATGAGAGCAGCCCAGCTGCTTGGTCTTCTGTAAATACTTTGGACTTCACTAGGTATCCTCTTACCCGTGCCACCATCCTGTTGCATGTTGTCTGTAAGTTTAGTATTGCTCTCATCTTCCCAGATGGGTAAAAGATGGCTTGTTTCCTGCTGGAGCAGGGTTTTTCCACTCCTCCAGCTGTATGCAAATACAACACTTGTATAAATCAGTAACTGTGATCTGACTGAAGAAACACACTCCTGCTTCTCTCTCTGCTCACAGGGCAAAAGCAGTTGCCTGGTAGTGTGGGGGAAAGTCTAGCTTTAATACTGAGCTGTGTATTTTACTGGATGTTCTAGTCTTAGTATCATACAGTGGCCAGGATTGGAAGCAACCCTAAAGGTCATGGAGTTCCAACCCACCTGCCACGGACAGGGACATCTTTCTCTAGATCACGTTGCTCCCAGCTCCATCCAACTTGGCCTTGAACACAGCTTCTCTGGGCAACCTGTTCTAGTGCTTTGCCAACCTCACAGTAAAGAATTCTTTCCTAATACCTAATCGAAACCTGCTCTCTTTCAGTTGGCCTTGTTAAACCTCATGATGTTCCCATGGGCCGCTCCTCAAGCTTGTCCAGGTCCCTCTGGATGGCATCCCATCATTCAGGTGTGTCAAACACATCTCCCAGCTTGGTGTCATTTGCAACCTTGCTGAGTGGGCACTTGATCCCTTCATCTGTGTCATTAATAAAGATATTAAATCACACTGGTCCCAGTATGGACCCCGAGGGACTCCACTTGTCACTGATGTCCATCAGGACTCTGAGCCACTGACCACTACTCTCTGTGACCTTCTCACCAGTTTCTTATCCATCTAACAGTCCACTCATCAAATCCACCTCTCTCCAATTTAAAGATGATGTTGTCATGAGGATCATGTCAAAAACTTTACAGAAGTCCAGATAAATTACATCTGTAGCCCTTTCCTCCTCTACTGATGTGGTCATCCCATCACAGAAGGTCACTGGGCTGGTCAGGCAGGACTTACCCTTGGTGAAGCTGCGCTGGTTGTCTCAAATCACCTCCTTGTCCTCCAAGTGCCTTAACACAGTCCCTAAGAGGATCTGTTCCACGATCTTCCCAGACGCAGAGGTGAGGGTGGCAGGTAATTCCCAGGGTCCTCTTTTCTACCCTTTTTAAAGATGGGTACAAGGTTTCCTCTTTTCCAGTCACCTGGGATTCTACCTGACTGTCATGACTTTTCAAATATCATGGAGAGTGTCTTGCAAACTACACCAGCCAGTTCCCTCAGGACTCTGGGATGCATCTCACTGGGTCCTAAGGACTTACATACGTGCTGGTACATTATTTACATTATGTATTCCGGTGGTCAGGGACCTGATCTCTACTTTGAATGGGAGGGACTTTGACCCCCCACAGGCTCCATCCTACTGTCCATTCACTCGAGGGATGTGGGAAGAGAGATTGCCAGTGGAAACTGATCTGCTGGGGTAGTTATTTCTCGATGCAAATATCGAAAAGAGACTTAGAATCCCTGGGTTTTGAGAAAGCTTCTGTCCAAAGTCTGCAGTGAAACATGAACCCCAAAGGCTTTGCTTATTTAATGCCACCCTAACGCTCTGATGCACACGGTGCAGCTCCTTTGTGTCCCCTGCGCTGGGGAGGAGGGTGGATGGGACCCCTGGCAGCCACCTCTGCCCATTGTGGTGCCTGGCTGTCAGCCCATCAGCTTTAATCAGGGCTGGCAGGAGCTTCAATGGCAGCTGACCTCGTGTTAAAGACTAAAGTCCCTGTCTCATCTGAACTCAGTTCCCTTCATGAAGGATTTCAGATGACAAGTGGGACAGGTATTAAACTTTAACCAGCTGTTCATCTTTAAAATATTAATCCTGTTCTTATGCTCTTACCTGTTTTCCCAGTGTGCCTGGGTTTGAAGGACTTTCACGAGTGATGACTTCCTATCTCGTGATCATCCCAGATCTGCAGTGCCAGTTTCCAGTTTTCAAGCCCTCCTTTCAGGTGTTTCTGCTGGGAACATGCTCACTGTGTTTATCTGGGAATACAAGTATGCTGAATTCCGGCCAGCTTTCAGTTTTCCTCCCAGGCTCTCAGCAGCATAGATTATATTCCCCTTCCCTTAATCATCTTCCCCACCCTTTATTCTTCTGTACCACAGAGGAACTTTCCTCCATATGGGTTGTATTTCAAGCCTCGACTTCTTGGGGTGAGGAGCTGAGCAGAGAAATGTCTTCATTGCTATGGTGGGGCTTGGGCTGTGAGATGACATGTGGCACATCCTATTCCAGCAGGAATCCATCTCCCCCCTGTTACGGAGTGAAAGACATCCTCCTCTTTATCTTCTGAGTAAAGCTACAAGCATTTCTGTATGGGAAATCTGTCCCGTAGCTCAGCTGGAAATAAATAAATGCAGCAAACAAATGGGTGGCACCATTCCAAAACGCACAGTTATTCCGGCTGGTGCACTGTGGCTGCTGAGAGGTGTGGGGCTCTGGGGAGCGGGGTGTGATGGGCTCGGCTTGGCCTGCAGCCTTGTCTTTCAGGCCACGTCCACATGCTCATCAAAGGATTTGCACCTCTGTGCAGTGAGTAGTCTGAAGTGTGGTGAATCACAGCTCCTGGATGTGTAGGTTGGAAAGGACCTGCTGGGTCACCTGTGCTTTACTTTCAGGAGGATCCTTCCTAATTAAAGCACGACTTGTGATTGCAAGACGTCTTATTGGGGTGGTTGAATAAATTGCTGTCCTCTCTGTGAGACGTGAAAGTGTATTTACTAACGTGGCCGTGAATGTCTCAGCTGTGAGGTTGTTATTTACTGCACTATTGTAATGCAAATGTTTGTGGTTATGTTTGCATTGATCACACAGACAGTGCACACGAATTTTATTTCTTGCGGTATTTAGGCTTGCTTCTTTTCCCCCTTCCTGCTGTATCTGTTCTGCTAGACACTATATAATAGAAATTGCTCAAAGTGTAATTGCCTGTCACTCAAGTGCCATTTTACAATATAGAGCAGTATCAATTAAAAGATTCTTTCTCCTCCAATTAATTTTGATTCTTGGGGGTAGATAGCATTGTTTGTCTGCAGAATATTCCACTAAATCATGTGGTACTTTGTACATTTATTTACTTTTAAATGTATTCTATGTGAAAGGTAATGGCCTGTAGTTACAGCTGCAGAAAAGAATGTTCATTATCAGAGGCTTCTGGCAGGCTGTGGTGCTCCCAGCATGGATGCAGCCTGAGTGCTCCGGTCTGATGAATGTGAAATCACTGGTTGTGCACAGCCAAACAAGAGGGCAGCTGCCCTCTTTTCACGTGTGTCTTGGGTTGGGAGGTAGGGAAAGGTTTAGGCACCACAGTTGCAAGTTTCCTAAATGAACTATTTTTTCAAGTTTGTCAGTCTGAACACCAGTATGTCCCACATTACTCTTTTGTGGATATGGGGAAGCATCAAAAATGGTAGCTCAGCTTGAGAAGCACAGGAAAACTGTTTAGGATTGGTATTTCTTGTTTGGAGTGGTCCTCTAATGGAATCACCTTTTCGTACATAAATACACTGGAAAAATGGAGCCTGTGAGTAGGAAACCTTGACTGGAGACAGCCTGCTTTGAGATTAATGATTTTATCTGTGGCCTTTTAATACCTCCTGTAGATGGGACAATAGCTCAGGGGTAGTCTCTCTGATGGGAGGCAGGAAGTGCTGCTGTTTGGAAGGCATGACATGACAACTTTTAGTGTCTCTCTTCAGTGTTCATTGGTGATAATCCTACCTTGGGCTAACGGATGGTCTTAAATTTGATGGAAGTGGGATTAGGCACCAACTGATTTAGATATCTAATCTATAATGAGTAAAACTATTAGTCTGAGTCACGTAAGTACACAAGGAAATATATTTTGAACTTTATGCTCTATTAGTCAAGACAACGGACGTTACGTTAGCTGCTGGCAATGATACTGCCATAGGCTCATGCTCCTAGGGATCTCTGGATCCATTGTTTTTTGTTGTGGGTGGGAGGGAGGTGGCTGTTCCAAGAACTACTGTAAGGTGCTAAGACTGTTTACATTACTATTTTTTTATTTTTAACAAAATGCTAGTCTGTTAAAACTGAACTTGAGGTTTTCTATGGAAGATCTAATACTTGCCTTAAAATCACCTGGTTTCATTTTGGTCTGTAATTGCCTGGAGTTCATCTGGCTGCACTGTCTGCCAAAAGTGGTTGGTATTTTTGCCCATTTTGTGGGCTCTGAGTGTCAGTGTGTGTGTAGGTTGTGTTAAGACTCAACATCCCTTGTTTGGGGGGGAGAAAAAGATCCATTGGGGCCCATTTCTGCTACAGCCAGAGCAAACCTGGAACAAAACCCCGTGTCTTTTACAGTCATCTTTTTCTTTCAGCTCCCACTTCCATTTATTTCCTGATGCTGTTGGCACTGCAGGGACAGTTTGCTCTTCCTCTACTGCCCTCAGAAACTTTCTGTTTGCTGGGAGGTGCCCTTGGCAGTTTGCATTGAGGGGCAAACTGTGATTTCAGTTTAAATGAACACTGTTTCTCTTAAATAAGAACTTGTTTAAATAAAGTCAGGTTAAAAACCAACTAAGAGTCTTTATGGAAGAGCTTCTCGTTTAAACATGGCCTGGCAGAGATGTGCACGAGCTTGCCAGCATTTCAGAGAGGTGACCCTTCACAGCAGCATCCCTGTCTCCTTGTGGAAGCTACTCAGGAAAGAGCAGGTTCTCAGTTCCCCTTAAATAAGGCCAGATTTTGAAGGGATAGTGAGAAAAGTGGACTACCCTGTGTTGATAAAAAAGTGAATGCAGGTTTTTTCAGAGACCTGCTTGTTTCAGTGAAGAATGTGTAGGAATAGTAATATCTGGTGTGTTGGGAAAGACTTATAAAGATATTCAGGACAATAAGAAGTTGTTTATTCTGGGTGCTGACATGCTTTCTTCTGGCTGCCTGGTTGGTCAGGTATAAGCTGCTGCTCAGTCCAGGCCACTGTCTGAAGTGATGTCCCAGAGGAGTTGTGGGTGACGAGCCTGGAATAGTAAACCCTCTCCCTGTGCTAGCAGCGCTCTTGCTACTTATTGCTCTGCACTGCGAAGTCCAAACTGATACCCAAAATATGAGTTCCACCTGCCCCTTAGTTTTCCTGATCACTTTGGTGTTTGTAATCCCCCCTTTATGCTCCTGTTGCTACGAAGAAAGGCAAAACAGGCAGGAGACCCTGATTATGTGCTTGAGAAGCAATTAAATGGTGTTGGAAATGCTGCCAAAACATGAAAAGCAAAGGGAAAGGACGAATCTGGGAAAAAAATTATTTTCTGTTTCTTACATTGTGTGTATTATTAATAGATGGAAAATTATTTCAGACAAAGCTGTGAATTTTGTTAGCCCTTCTAAAAACACTCTGATTTTTTTTAAAGCTTCCCTGTGAGTATTATGGCCAACCTCATTTCACAGCTAGATGTATTCATCTCAGTTAAATGCAATGGACAAAATCTACAAAACCCAACTGCTTAACATTATAAGCAGCTTGCATAAACATGAATTATTAAGGTCACAAAAGCTCCTAGAAAGCAGCCGAAATGAGTGCACTGTTGCTTTTTTTTTTTTTTTTTCAAAACATGCATTAATTAATAAGGGGCTTAGTGCCCAGACTGTTTCTCCCCCCACCTCCATCAGATTGTGCTTTCATCAAGTGGAGGGGAAAGTGTCACTTCTCTCTCTTCCTCCTCCCTTTTGTTTGGCTGGAGCACAGGAAGGTGCCAGACTTCATCCTTCGCAAGCCAATCATTCGCAGCTGTGATACCCTAAAATGCTCAGGCGGGTTGTGCTGGGGCTGTTACAACAGCAACACCCCCTCCAGAACAGCCAGAGGTTTCATTTCATGCCTTCTTGGAGAATAGGAGCGGGAGTCTGAAGACAGGCTGCCAGGAGCCAGGGAGTAGTCACATCCACATGTTTGGGCAGTGCAGAGAGGGCAGGGTGCCCACAGGAGAAACGTGGAAGAGAAGACAATGAGGGGATGGCCCGGTTTGTGTAGGTGTGGGCATCGTGTCATGTGCTGGTCCCCTCCACCTGCTGTGGGCATGGGCAGCTCGGGGTGGCCATGGGGGCATCGGAGCTGTGGGAGCGTCGGATGGGAGCTCCTCTCCAGCCCTTTCCAGTGCAGGGAATCATTTCAGCGGCTTGAGTGAGAAAAGGGCTGCTGTGACTGAGGGGCCAAGCCCTCCTTGTGTGCAGAGTCAAAGCACATGTCAAGTTCAGCACCAGAAGATACTTGCAGCAAGGAGCTGAAGAAGAAAAAAAACCAGGAATAGAGTGGTGTTAAGTTTTAAAATTAATTAATTGAGTTGTAGTGCTGGCTGTAGAGGAGGCTAGTGAGATTAACTGTGTGGAGGGCAGAGGCTGCAGTGACCGAGTGGGAGTTGAAGATGAACCTCAGTGTTGGGGGCTGGTGGTGTGGGTGGTGGGGGAAGGCTGCACCTCGTGGGGCTTACGCAGGAAGAAGCAGCTCAGATGAGAGAGCTTGCTCATGGGACTCTGTGTTTAGGAGAGGGGATGCCTTCAGCGATGGTCCTAAAATGTCAAAAATACTACAAGCGAATATTGCAAATGGACTTGTGTATGAGGTGGTTGAGGCTTGGTGTCCTGGAGATAGCAGGCGGCTTGAGGCTTTCTTACATGGTTTGTACTGTAGGTGAAGCCCCTCGGGCAGACACCTCGCTGCTTGTCACGAGGCAGTGTGGAGAAGGGGGGGACAAAGGCTGATGGTTGGCATCTCTGCTGGCTGCGGTCCTGGCATCTGCAGAAGAAACTCAGGTAGGCAGGGTTTGGATTATTGAACCCCAGAAAAACGAAATCTTTACTTCTGGCCTTGCTGTGACTCTATTTTCCTCGGTGCCCTAATGAAATACAGCACAAATGCCAAGACATCTCACCCGGCCTTCTAAAAATCTTCCCAGGTACCACACCTGAGCCTTATCTGCCAGGAATCTAATTCCTGCAGCCACTAGAGAAACAGTTCAAGGAGACACAGATGTTAAAGTCATTGTTCAAATGCTTCTGCTCTGGGGTGGGTGCCTAGTTTTAACTTCCCAAACAGCCAAGAGGTTCTTCGGGATGAGTTTGGAGGGAGGACCTGCCTCCACCGTGCTGCGAGATGGGACACAAAGGCCACAGTGCAAACATTCACCCCAGAGAATAATGTTTATCGGGCCTACCTTGCTAAAAATCAAGAACAATGTTCGTGCCATGCTTCATTCCAGCTTGGTTTTAGAAAATTAGCCTCATCAGAGGCTGCTTTTGATATATAATAAAAAATCTCTAAGCAAAAAAGGGGCTTTAAAAGAAGCAAAGACTTGACATATTTGTTAATACTCAGGGTAGCAATGCATTAATTTTAAGGCATGCTTTATTTTTTTTTTAATAAAATGAGGACACTAATTAAAATTAATCCATTTATAAATCTTTCTACATCCAATTTTAAAGCGTAAATAAAACATTTGCTGTGTCTATCCCTTTTCTCATCCTAAGACAATACAGACCATGTAACTTTTAACTCTTTATAGTAATGAGCAGATAAAACGATCTCAAATTATTTGCTAAAAGATATAAAAATCGGTGACACAATGGAGATAGCTTTTAAAGTGCAGGAAGGATGGCAGTGGAAATGTTGCAAGTGCCTCAAAATGGGTTTTAATGCTTGCCTTTGGGATCTGCAAACCTGAGCAGTTTCTTGCCCTGGCTTCCTCCGTGTCCTCCATTCCCATCCCTTTCACAAAAATGAGTGGTCTGTTGGCTGCCTTCCTTGATGTGCATTTTTCAGTGTGATAATTTGCATTATAAAATACACAGGGATGAATTTACTCCAGTTTTGCTCCCAAAGTCAGGCAGGATTTTAATGGGTGAGGTTGGAAAAAGAGACATGGTGAACCAATCCATGAATATGCCATATTTGATTAATTTATGTGACTAAAAAAAAAAAGAAAAAAAGAGAAAGAAAATGGGGGGCTTATGGCAAAGAAAGTCTTTGAAGTTTTAGTTCTGTGACGCGTGAGACTGCGGCGTTGCCAATGCTGAAGGTATTTTTGTATTTTTCTGTGCCTTGTTTAGAAAGGAAGCTAAACATGACCTTGGGCCTGTGATTGTTGGTAGCTCCTCAATGTATGTTAATTAGTAAAGGCTGTCAGAAAAGTAGTGCAGCTGCTGAGGGAACTATACATTCTAATTTTTTAATGTGTTCCAGATATTATAAATTGTGCCTACAGATCTTTGGTGCAGTTGTGGCTGTGTGGAGGATGTGTCTGTGTACCACAGGAAGGCCCTTGCATATAGAGTGCTGGCAAAACTGCTACTCCCTCCCACCCAAAAAAACCCCAAATAACCAAAAACCCCCATAGGTGATACTTTAAACTTTAACATGGGCCGTGTGTCTCTGCTTTGTCTCAGGCCACGCCAAAGTGAAGAGATAGCACAGAGTAGGTCTGCTGTGTGTGAGGATGCTCCCCTCTGCTTTCATATGCAGATTTTTAATAAAACAAGTATGCATCTCTGCTTCTTGTCATTCCTGTCCCTGGGAAGCTTCATGTCCCTTGCTATCTTCTATCGGTTTTGTGCTCTTTGGTTTTGATGTCTGTTCTTTATAGATCTTCCAGCCTGAAATCTGCCCAGAACTGCCCCCACTCCTCCTTGGCAGGACTAGAACTCAGCAGCTGCAGACAAAGTGAAGGTAAGAGGAAAAAAATTGCAAATCCTCTGATAAAAATGTGCAAACCAAAGTTATGCTGCCTTGGGAAGGGGCAGCTTGCTATGGCTCTCCTAAAGACACAAATGGGCAAGGAGTAGCTGCTTGGTGGATTAGCAGATGGAGAGTTTAGATCATTGTTCCCAGCAGTGTTTGCACTCTAAATATTTATCCGTGGTGCACAGGAGCATTGTTCCACCTTTCCCAGAGAAGCTGTGCCCAGGTAGGTGGCTTGAGCCCCCCTTCCTCCCAAGGGTAATGGGATTTAGACTCGTGATAGCAAGTTTGTGGCTCTTAAACAAAGTTGCTGAGACCTGCTGTTTTAAGCTGTGCTGCTGGTAATCAGTCTCCTTTTGTGAAAGCATAAAGAGACAGATGTTGCAATTGCAGGAGTCAAGGCTCCACTGGGTGTTTGCTCGAGGTGTTCTTTCTCTGTGGGTGCTGCCATGGGAAGTGGGGGAGTTCAGGAGGACACGGCTGGACACTCACCCTCCTCGTCGCCAGAAAATGAGAGGATTTCTCCTTGCAGAAAGCAACTTCTGCATGGGGCCTTGGAGGGCTTTTTGTCCTGTATGCTCGGTTTTCTGTTTTAAAGTGCTGTGCAAAATGACTTCTTTGCTTCCAGCTACAGATTCAGAACTGCTAACCACCCACCGTACAGCTGCTAATGCACAGATTATCTCCACAGCCAACAGCTTTAAGTAATCAAACAGAGATAATTTTACCTCTGTGACCCAACAAATAAACACCAGAATCAGGAAAAATCCTTTCGCCCACGCAGTCCTACCCAGGCTTTCAAGGACAGAGAGAAGAGTTTCATCAGAGCCCGCAGAGGTGTCAAGGTCACCAGGTTTGTCCCATCCTGGATCGATGGTGAGCTGGCTGTGCGGTGCTGTGGTGTGCTCTCACGATGCTCTGTAACCTGATGAGACCATCTCTTGCTGCTGCTGCAAAAGACATTAAATGCGTAGAGCATACACTGAAAGTCCTGTTTGCAGTCCTGCTTTCGCAGGAAAAAATTGTGGGTTGGAATGGCTTTTGTTAATGACTTCAGCCTTTAACTTTCTGTTCTTTGGAGGAGCACGCATTTCTCACAGCTATCAGGGGTTTAGCACCATTATGAAAACACAACTGTTACATATTGTAACATTGCATCTGTGGCTTCTTTCTCGCTGACCCATCGCCACCAGTGTTGAGAAAGAGAAGAATCGTAGCCCAGAAGTCATATCAGAAAACATTTTTTGCACTTTAAAAGTCTGTTTCTTTTTGCTTTTATTTCCCAGATCAGCTAATTGTGACCATTTTCTTAGAAATTAATCTCGGGGGTTTTCTGTGTTAGTAAATTCTAGTTGCTCTGAACTTCCCTCATTTTCCTTGCCCTTTCCCCCTTTGTTCTAGTAAACTCATTTCCTTATTCCTGTTATTAAGAATACTTAGCATGTTGTCATTGGGAAACAGCACTCATTTCTTCATGGAAAGAAGCTGCTTAATGTTTCATGTGTTGCAGTGAATAATTAAATAAAGAAAAATGTATAAGCCCACAAAAGTAGTTGGCAGCTGAAAGGCAGAAAGCATTTGCAGTCTGCTGGGGGAAAGTGACACTCCTGGCCTGGTGTCTTGAAGCACAAGGGTAAGGTTTAAAAGTGAATAGGTCTGGCATGACATTAAAAAAAATCTGGATTTTTCGACTTTCCGTGCATTTGTAACATTAATCTTTAATTGACGTATTCTTGAGCTACTGGCTGTGAGATCAGACCTGGAATTGGTGGGGCTATGGAAAACCAGGCTAGTAGGTGGAATGAAATGTCAGCAGGGACCACGACCTTGTGAACTGTCAGGGATGGAAAGGCTGTCAGCACTCAGGCAGGCGGGGAGCCTGTCAGCCTGATAGTGAATGGCATGAGTGGTCTCCATGTAAATAAGGGGTTTTATTGCCCTTCATAGTCCTTTTCACCTTTTCTGGGCTGTACAGTCATTGCCCCTTTTCTTTCAGTCTTATTATGAATCTTGAAACACAACCATTGGGCTCTGCGGAAGTGGAGTGAAAAACTGGGCAGATGGGATTTCTGTGCTGGGAGTTGGGAGAAGGCTGACTGCTCCCAAATGATCTAAATGAACCATGGAATATTTTTCTTTTCAAATGAAACCAGAACTGAGCTGTAATTTTGCAGTGACCTTTGCAGTTTTACAAAATGGGATCAGACACTTGCCATCCTCATGGCAGAGGGAGCCTTGTTCTAAAAGTAATTCAGGGCCCGGTTACAAGTGGGGATCTGCACTGAGTGTCCTTTCCTTTACCTCCTCCCATCTAGTTTTTCCTCTCACTGCACATACAATCTCAAATGGATAACATGCTTTAGAAGAATTTGCTGAGACCAGAGACAGACAGAGAGCTGTGCAGAGCAGGAGCCGCCTGTGCCATTGCACATCCCTTTGAATTTGGTTAGTGTTGGTCTCACCAGCTCAGGTAGGAGCCTTTGTGTTCTTTTTCCACCCCCGTGTGCTGAGGTTTGGAGGCTGGATCGCATAATTTGTATCTGCATCATCCAATTGCCTTTTGCATTTTCTTTCCTGTGTGTGACCTGCAGCTCTGGCTGTGGTGGGGACACGGTGAGCAGGACTGCAGGGATCATGTGGATCTGGTGTGCTTGATACTCACCAGAGCGACTGCTCAACAACCCGAGAACACCTCACAGCCCTCCAGCCTTCACGGGCTCTGCTGCTCTGCCAGTGTGACTGGTCTGACCTCTGCTCAGAGTGAGAGATTGGGTCCAATTCAACTTGTAGCAAAGTGGGGAGAGGCATAGGGAGCTGTTGCAGCAACCCAGAGAGTATCCAAAATGAGGAGAAAGGGGACTTTTTGTTTCCAAAAAGATTGTTAGCAGTTCTTGTCGAGGATTGGGCTGTACCAGTGCTGTTAACTCTTCTGCTGCTTATCTATGTACTGCTGAAGTTGTGACCTTCTAGATCATGTCTGCCAGTTCTTTTTAAACTGACAGACTCTGCACTGAATGGCTCATATTTGGTAAGACAGATAGAGAAAAGATGAGAAAAACTTTGAGAGGAAATGTGGTTCTTAATTACAGTCTCTTGTACTTCGTCATTGGTAGCTCACCAGCTTGCGATGGGCTGTATGGCAGAAAGGATAGTGCCGTTTTAAATGTGCTGCTTATTTCACTGGCTTGCACCTTTCCTGTAGGCTTGATTCAGCAAGGTAAATAACCACACGTCTACTTTGAATTGCATGAATACTACTACTGAAATTAGCGACACTCTTCCTGCGGTTCATTTAGGATGCATGGTTGCAGCTGACCCAATTCCTGCTGAAATAAGTAGAAGAATTTCCCAGTATTCTATAAACCCAGGTCAGGTCCTAAATCCGTTTAACCCTTTGAGTGCCTGCACTGGTGTCTGCTTACCACAGTGTCATGGTTTGGGAGTGGTACAAATGCTGGCATATATTGCATTGACCCGAATGTTTTCCATAAGGAGCACCAAAAGAGGAGCTCTCCTCAGTCCCAAACACTCTGCAGTTCATCTTCTGATGCTGCTCTGTGTCATTATCTGATTCCACCCCTGCCTCGACCACTCTTGATTTTATCCAGCAGAATCTGCATTTTCCCTGTGCACTAGTAACAAGTAAGAGGAGTCACTGCACTCGAAAGTCAGTAGGAGGGCAACGGCAGCCAGACCTGGAAATCCAGTAACCCTGGTACCACTGACCTGAGGATTAAACCCTGCTCATTGAAACATGAGCCCAGGCTGCCAAATTGTCCGTGATAAGCTTTAAAGAACTGGGAATAAAACCATGCCTGCATCTATTTTTTTTTTCAGCAACTTTTTAGCTGGAGGCTCATAACTGGCTGCAGCAATGTGAATAAAGAGCCCCAGCAAGAGACGTGGCAGCGCTCAGCTGTGCTCCGGGATCCCATTCTTGGGGTTTTGTTTGTTTGTCGTCTGGATTAAGGGGATTAAAGACTTAACCTTTGTACAGCCTTTCAAATAATAACTTGTTTGTGTTCGTACTGCATGTCAGGGAAGGATTCCCCCCACCCCCTCCTGATTTCATGATACGAGTGAAGATCTGAGAGTGGTCAGGCTCGTGTAAAGTTGTGTCTTGCGCTTTAAACCCCCATAAATTCAGCTCAGTGCTCTGTTCTGCATTTCGTGGTGTTGCTGGGACCAGGGCAGGGTACCTGCTTCAGACCCCTATCCCCGGAACTGGGAGCTGTCGTGTTAGTGGGGGAGTCACAGTCTGAGCTGCCAGATTCTCATCCAGCTGCTGCGCCTCTGGCCTGTGTTTTTTGTAATCAGGAATAAAATTCATGCTGCCAGATGGGAGCCTGCTGCCTGTCTGTCGCTGGCTGGCTGTGGCCATTCCTTACCTCCTGCTCTGGACTGGCTTTTAAAAACAGGTTTCAGAGGTTTGTAGTTCACACTGCAGCCCTTTGAGTGAGTGGCAGTGGCCCTTTTGAGATTATTTCAGGATTTTTTGGGAGATTATTCCAATGGTGACTAAACTTTTCAAAAGCATCTAAGTGATTTAACAAATTTATTGGTATGTGCAAAAACAAGACTAAGGAAGACACGAGAGCTGTCTTTAGCTTGAACATTTTCTTTCTACTCCCTGTGCATATTCCACATGTGATTAAGGGAAGACCCAAGGCCGCCTTTGGGACCAGCTGGTCCCACCTGCAGGTATATCATCTGCAGGCATGGCCAGGACTTGCTTTCCTCAGTATGGTGCAGCACCTGCATGGTCTGAGGGATGCCCAAGAGACAGTCAGGCAGACATAGAGATGTGGGTGGCCCTGGCTTTAAGATCTTGTCATTGGAGCTGCTTCCCTGCAAATAGCACTGAGCCAAGAGACACTGTGCATGGGGATGGGAGTTTTGGGGATTGGATTTGTTGGGGACGAGATTTCATGGGGCTGGGAGTCTGTGGGTCGAAGTGTGTGAGGAAAAGGCTTTCCTCTGGCAATTTGCTCCCTGGCAGGGAGGATGACCCGCCTGGCTCCCTCATGGGTAAAAGCAGTTCAGTCTTGTGAGCGCTGTTTCTGGAGATATGGCAATGCCATAGGATTCCAGTAGATGCAACTGTCAGCATGGCACTCTGCAGACACTTGGTGGGAAAAAAAAAATTCGTAATTTTGGCTCTTCCTGTTCACAGTGGACTGGATGTAACGAGGATGATACAACATTATCATCTGGATAAGGTAACAGCTTTACCATCTGGACTGTCGTCACATTTGGTAACTGCTGCCCCCTCCAACAAACCACAGCTCTTTTCTAGATAGAGCAGCCAATGTAAGTAGTAATTTAAAAGCTACAATACATAGAAAAGCCATGGATCTGCAAGTCTGTATCCAAGAGTCTGTATTGTCCAGCTGTGCTCAGGACATGAGTGACCACTGCTTTCCCTCCAAAGACAGCATGTACTGTGTCAGCCTCTAACAAAGGTTGTTACCATCAAGGACTTTACTCTAGGGAAAAGGTTTTTAAAAGAACTGCCTGAATATTGCCTAAAAATGTACTTTAAAGAGAATCCTTAATCAAAGTGATGTAACAACAGCAGTGTTTACTTTTCTACTTGGCCCTGGACAGATGAGTCACAGAGAGTTAACCATTTTCTGCATTTTAGAGGGGATTTTATCTTGCAAGAAATTTGCCCTACCCTACTTAAATTTAGAAGATGCAAGTCCCCTTGTGTCTTCTGCACAGCAAAGGGAATACAGACTGAGCTTGAGCAATATATGTTAAATTTGCCAGCAGTTCTCCACTGCAATAAATACCTCTTGCAACATAATGCTGAAATCTGTAGATTGCAAGCCTGTGCTTTCTGCAGTATAATATACTTCATCCACTCCACCAAATGCCCATAAGGAAATTGTAAGTGAAATCAAACCACAATATATGAGAGTGAACTTTCACAGACAGTTGATTTAGGACACAAGCACCTCATTCTGGCTCTTGACTATACAATTTTCAGAAGCAATTCACAGCAAGTACGTAATAGTCAAACAAGTTGGGTTGGACATAAGGCTGTGTGGTGGGTAACATGAAGAAATAGATGGAAATGTGGTTACAAATTTGAAACTTTATCTTTGGAAACTCTGTGTAGCATTTCTGAGAGCTCCACTTGACCTACAACTGCTGGGTAGAGGCAGTAAAAGTGATGTAAAGGCAGTGAAAATGAATTAATTTGAAAAGTCTAAGTGAATATTAATAGGACCTGCTGTATTCAACAATTTGCAAGCGTGTCTGGCATTTATAGATGAACTGTGCTGTTTGTTACATATTACATTAAAGAAGAATCCTGAACCAACATATCAAAATGTCAAACTAACACAGCATTTTTCTCTGATCTCCTTTTTTGTTAAAATGAATTATTGATAGCCTTTTCCGTGGCTGACAGGAGAGATTTCTGATTTTTATTTGCGTACTAGATCAAATCTCCTCTTCCGTCTGTAGACAGAGGTCTTTATAACAATATCTAGATATGATACGTGCGATTGCAGAGCTTGCATTCTTTCTAGCGGGGAATGTCCTCCCCACCCATCCCGTGCTGCTGTGATTTCTTAAGCTGATATTTTCACTGGACGTCTTTAAGCCAATACATAGCCCACCCACCCTGGAGCCAGCGGTCAGGACGAGGGTGCGACGGCTTTGTGTGGGCCCACAGACCACAGTGGTGGGCGGGCAGCTCCACACAGGGATCTGGAGCCGGTTTCCCAGGATCCGTGGAGAAAAACCTGTTTGTCTCTTCAGCGATGTGGCTTGGAGAAGGTGATTTCCAGAGCGAGGTTAGATTTATGCTAGGTTTCAGGGAGATGGGGTGTATGGTTCTGGAGGTTTTGGTGGTACCAGGGGACAACAATATCTCTATTACCCACCATCACCTGGTCTGGACATCGGCAAAGCCTTGGTCAGTGCAAGAGCTCTCAGCTGCTGCGAGTTCCATGGTTTGCAAAACTCTCTTTTCAAATGTCACCTCAATTATAGTTCCAGCAGTCATGTGTTTCTTAAGGCTCCACCTCACTCCTGGATCATGGCAGCCCCCAAACCCATTTGCTGTGCTTCACCTACAAATGCAGAAATGGTTTTGGCTTGTTTTATTTTAAGGTCAGAAGTCGCCATCAGAGAAACAAAGCTTCCTCCTCATGGTCTCCTGTTTATCCTGTTCAGCATTTTTAATTGCATCCAAAAGATGCTGCCTGAGTTTGGCAGCTGTTTGGGCTCTTCCTCCGACATCTCTGGGTTTATTCAGGCACAAGGAAGGATGGTGCAAATGGTAGCCATAAGGCTCATGAAAGGTTTTAGATTTGCATGGATTTAAATTGTTTCACTCGGTTTAAGTCAGAATGCATTGACTGGAAATGTGGGTGAGGGTGGCCCTAGGCAGAATGCTGCATGGAGGACAGAGGGACACACTTATCTACTTATACTCCCCCATCCCCAAATGTGTTTCTGTTGCCTGCATCCCATTGCAGATTTGAGAAACACATTTCCCTCCCTGCAGCCGTGGACAGGGGGACCAGCAGCCCTTGTCTTTCTGTGCCTCCAAGGAGATGCAGAGCCTGTGAGCGCCTTTCCCTGCCTTCTGCTGTCTCTCAGCCGGCAGGTCTGCTTGCTTTCTTCATGCTTTAATCAGGTTTTTTCTCTCCGTTCTGCTGACCCAGTTTAGGCTCTTTGAAGGCACGGCAGAGCTCCCCGGCGGCTGCAGCTCTGCCTTCGGGGGACACGGACGGGCGGTGGAGCTGAGCAGACGAAACGGCAGCAGCAGCACTCAGCCCAGGGGAGGAGGGTGGTTTTGGAGGTGTGGGTCTCCTTGGTTTGCTCCCCTGGGCACATTTGGGTGCATGTTTTTCTCTCTTAACTGCTGCATTGGGTGTGCTGTTGTTTTACCTTTGGTTTTTTTTGTTGTTTGGTTGTTTTGATTTTTTTTTAATCCTTTTATTTTTAAAGGAGGTTTCATTTGCAGGCAGCTGGAGCAGTCTGCAGTGGGGTTTCAGACACGCGTGCTCACACTTCGTGCCTTAATAGCACCTGACATAACCTGGTCACAGGCACGAGCCAGGCAGAGATTATCCATCCCCCACCGCTGCTCTGTCCCCTCTCCTGTCCCCTTTATGTAGGGCATCCTGCATCTCAGGCAGCATTCCCTGCCTGAATCCCTTGAGGAGCCTGAGGGGAGCCCTCCCTCTCTCCCCTTTTTACCCTGGGGTCTCAGTTCTGGGTTCAGGTGCTGGATTTGGGGCAAGCGTGGCTCTTTTCTCTGTGTGTGGGTGGGGATGCCGGCTCTGCTCCGTCTGCACAGGGATGATTGCAGCTCTGCAGTAATAATTACGTGAGCCAGGCCAAGGAGTGATGGTAGGGGAGAGGATCTGCGTGGTGGGGTGACTCAGGGGTGTGATGACGCAAGCCTGGGGCCTGACTTTCTCTTTGCAGGCTGCAGAAACTTCTCTCCAAATAGCTGGCGTCTAGGTCGGGGAGTGATTTACCATGTGGCTGCCAGTATTCATTCTCTCTGCTTGGCACTGGCCCCACTTCTTACTGCAAAGGCCTCCAGAAAAAGCATGAGACCATTTGTTTTCGCTGTTTTTGCTGGTGTTTAGTGGTTTCCTGCCTGGGTGAAGGATCTCAGGTGGTGTTGGAGGAAACTAAGAACTTGTCCTCACGAGATGCCGTTCGCGATGAATTCCCTGGCAGTTTACCTTTTGGAACTTTTATTACAAATTGATTTTATTTCACTCCATGTCCCGTTAACCAAGACGAGTAATTTTGGTTTGCATCCAAATTTGCTTTAACCTGGGTGGATCTACCTGTGTAGACATGCTTTGGGGTACCAGAGGGTCTGCATGTATAAAGCTCGTCTGGTGCTGTGGCAGCCTTTGACTGACCCTTGCTGACCCTTCAGCACAGGAGACACCAGCTCGTGTTTCGTTTGCCATGCTTATGACATTTTCATGGCTGGTGAGTTCAATCACGTGGGCGGGAGGTCACCCAGATGGGGACTCCTTGTAGCTGCCCTTCTGACACCTCTCTGGTCTCAGCCTCCTGCACGCTGTTGCTTGATTTGTGGTCAGGCTGCAGAGACTGCTCATAGCCCAGCCCTTCTCCTCCTAAATGCTTCTTTAGGTCCAGGCACTCAGCTCTTTAAGGAAGGGCACAGAAAGATGGACTTCTGAGTCTGCCTGATGGTTAGCAGCTGGAAACCAGCTTGTTCCAACCTAGGGCATTTCCCATATGAGTGCTTTGCTCTTCAGGCTCTCTGTGTGGACAGTTGTGTGCAGGTTCTGCTGTGTAGGAGATGCCACCCCTGCGTATTAAAGCAAAAAGTGCTTTAATACCTGTTCTACAGATGATGTATTCTTATTTTTGTAACCTCTCTTGTTGCCTGCCCCTTGTCTCCTTGTACATCTTCACGGGGGCTAATTTTAAACACTGGACCTCTTTCTTCTAAATTCCATTGCTGGTTTCCTCATACATATTTGTTACCCAGTGAATAAAATGGGGAACTTCTCTAAATTGGTGTGAGTTGCATTTGCTAAACTGGGTAGGTAATGACTCTGGAAGTTTTCCCACAGGGTTATTTTGGTCCTGGCCCTCAGGAGCAGAGCTGCTGGCAGGACTGGGCTGCGCCAGGGCGCCTGGTGGTTTGTGGTGCACACACAGGCTCTGCAGCAGACCCCTGGCTTCATCTTTCCCTTGAGATCGTGCCAGGATTTAAGCTCTGCTATGAAAGAAAGTGCAAAAACCCTTCCCCACACACATGGTAGTAATACTTCAAGTATATTTATAGAAAGGGCTGGTATTTTTTCCTGTTGGCATTAAATTATTGTAAGAAGGATAGAAGTGTTGCTGCAACGCAGTTCTTCGTCTCCTCAGAGAATTTATTCTCTGCTGTCTAACAGATCTGTGTGATACTGATGTTGTAGGGTCATTTTTGGATCGTTGCTGTCCTGTGGTCCAGGCAAAGGTCTTGGAAACTCCTCTGTCCTACCATATGGCTCCACCTGAGGGACTTTCAGGGGGGTTTGTGTGTTTGTTGGACAGGAGTTTGAGAGTTGCATGGGGCTAAGGCTGAACATCAGAGGTGAGATGTGGCATTGCTTTTGGACTGATCCTGGATGGACTCGAGCAGAGCCAAGCCCTGAGACCAGGTGCTTTGCACTGCCTCCACAACAGGAAGAGAATTGTAGGAGCAGCTCAACTCTTCTGCCAGAGTATTAGTGCTTTAATTTTTAGTAATTTCTCCAAGAATCAGCTGTTCGTATTTTTTTTCCCCTCTGCACAATAGCTGACTTCTTAAAAGCAGAGGCTAGATTTCTTGCAGGCTGTGTTTTCTGTGGTTTTATTAATTTAATCAGTATACAGGTGTGTATATATGTGTGGTCATTTGACCAAAAATAAATGCTGTCAGAGCTTTTGCTCCTGCATTCAGGGCTTAAAAACTGGCAGTGCTTTGAGCAGTTCAGGTAGCCTTCACATGGATGCCTAGGAAAATCCTATCAATTGTTCCTTCAAAAAGCCACCTTTCTTTTTGAGCAGCTTAGAAATGCATTCAGATATATAATACAGGCAGCAGAACTGAGCTGAAATTAATGCAGTCTGTAGTTCCTGCGGTGACAAAATATCTGGAAAACTTAGTAGCAGGTTGCCCCAAGATGGCACTCTGTGTGCATGTCATATTAAAATAACATTATGGTTCTGAAAGACCATCTTTGTGATCTGTGCACTGCATATGTCTCTTCCTGGGGAGGTAAGGTGTAAGCCAGAGGTGACAGGCATGCAGCAAGGATTGACACACAGCCCTTGAGTGATGGTCCGTGAGGGCATCAAGAGCATTGTCAGAGGTGATGCAGGCAAAGGTAGGAGGATCACAGCAGAAAGCCAACTAGTGGTTCGTGACCAGAACATGACCTAATATGTTTTTATCCTTTCACATGCTTTTTTTATATTGATAAGGTGGTGTAATCCCCAGATATTCATAATATTTCATGCAGTTGTCTTGCTATTCCTTTATCTTCTCCTATGCAGGGTACAATTCTTTGACTGTGAAGGGAGTCGTGCCCTAAGCAAAATCTGACTGCTGAGGAAGCAGCGTTTCCAAGGGGTAGGTCCAAAATAATAAAATAACTGCCTCTTCTTTTGTTACTGGAAAAAGCGCTGAAATATTAAAAAAAAAAAAGTGACAGGATAGAGGGGAAAAGATGGTACCTTAACTTTAGGTTAGAGATCATAGGATCATAGATTGGCTTGCATTGGAAGGAACCTTAAAAATCATCTCATTCCAACCCCTCTAACATGGTCAGGTTTTTTTCTCCTTGCAGAGTAATCTTTATGATCCCGCTTTAATGGTTTTTCTTGTCCATCCGAAAAACTGGAAAGGAAAATTTTAAAATAATTACAGTTTTCTCATTATCCAGTTCCTCTGTAGCTGTCATTTATAATTCTTTAATTATGTACATGCTTTGAATAAACCATATATTTCAAAATGGTTTGTAGAAGGAAAAAAGCCTTTCACACTTTTGTGTTGTACTTTTTGTAATAACTTTTATCAACTTATGACTGAAAATTTGTCTCCGTTTTGAAACTTTCTGTAATGGATTGAGATAAAATCTAATTCTGCACTTCGCATACTCCATGGGCCAAATAGATCCTTCATTTAATTCCATTAAGCACGTTTTGCAGAGAAAGGAGTAATTTACAGGAAACACTTGGCCCTGAACTCCCTTCAGAGTGGCTGGCAAATTAGGTATGGCACAGGCAAGTGGAAGTGTGTGAAGCCTCCTTCATGTGGGTGGAAGATGAGCCCTTGAGTGTCAGGATGTTTTCTGGAGCACAGGGATGTTCCCCAGCGGCGCTGCTGCCCTCTGAGCTCGCCCAGGTGCTGGCCCACCGCTGCCTTCGCGTGTCACCCGGAGGACGCTGCCTGCGCTGATGCAGACACTGATTGTGCTGCTGCACGGCCTTGACAGCCCTCGCCAACCTGGATTTGATGTGGCATGACAAGACACCAGCTTCTGCTCTGGCAGCCAGGCTGTTCACGTGCAGCGCAGGGGTCTCCCAGGACGTTCGAGTCGTATCCGTGCGTAATGGCCTTGTGCAGTTAAGTGGAGCACGCTGTCTGAGATGAAAGTCAAATTTCATAGCAGGCCTGCTCCCCTCCCCTCCCTCTCCCTCTCCCTCCACCAATGCCCCTTTCACCACCGCAACGGGATGTCTTCCTGCTTCCCCGTCGCTCCCCAAAACACACAAGCCCTCCTTCCTGCATGGTGTAACTAATCTGGTTTGCTGACTGAGATCTGCCGGGGCCTTTAAAGTGATGCCAGCTACTACGTACGCAGTGTAGCATGGCAGCATTTCAGAGTGAAGCTAAAAATCCAAATCCAATAAGCAAGGAAATAACCATAAAGAAGAAGCTCTGGTTTCCATTCTGTCCATCAACTCGCTGCCTGATGGGGCAGCTTTGCACTAAAAGTTGGCCATGGACCATATGGTAGAAGTATGAAGACCTCTTTTTTCCTCTTTAAGCTCAAATCTATGAAGAGATGCATTTTTTAAAATCCTATAGGAAAATCACATTATTTTCAGGGATGAGCTCTCAGGCAGTTTGGATTCCTTTTTCTCTCTGTTGGGATTAGTAAACAGCAGCAAAACTCACACTTCTCTTCCCAAATCCCCATTCAAAATGGAAGGGAGGTTACCCAGGCTGAGGTTTTGTTCTTTTGAGATTTAACTGAAAGAGAGTTTCAGTGAGGGGGTTGTGATCCTGTAAGGTGCTGGCTTTCATGAAAATTAGCAGAACAATTTTGTGAAAAATATTTGCATTTCAAGCGAATGCAGATTAGTAAGACTTTTATGGTGAAAAAGACTTTTATGGTTTTGTGAAGAAAAAAGGGTAAATGATTTCTTGTTTGTTAAGTTAGTGGAGAGAAGATGACTTTTCAAAAAAGCCCTAAAGAACCCCCAAAACTACAGAACATCATGTGGTGGAACAGGATATGACAAAAACTCAGAGTAATGGGGGAAACCATCCATAGTGCCAGAATGGGTCCTGTAGGCAGGGAGATGCTTGCTTTTGGAGAAGAATGGAATGAGTGCTGGAAGCTCTGTGGCTCTCTAAAATGGCAGAGTGATGCTGTCTTCTGCCAGAGCATTCCAAGAGGAAACTGTACTTACATGGTTTCATTAGGCCAATTTTAAGTTTTATTTTATTTTTATTGTACAAAACAAATAAAGAAATTCGTCAGCGTAGGGAGGATTAAGAGTGGATAATCCATTTTTGTGACTCATTCTGATAAGAAAAGAGCTCATCAACTCCCTGTAGCCTTGCATCTGAAGACAGTTGCTGACAGATTGCACAAAATATGTCCCTGCATTTTTAGGACCCCGAGACAGCATCTTGCAGGCAGATAAAACCAAATAAAACCTGACAAACCGTCTTTGTACTGGAGAGATGAGAAGAAAAATGCAGATAGTTTCTGTTAGAGGATTTGTATGTGAAGCTGTGAGGAAGGGCATTGAGTTATAACTTAAACTCCTTAAATGTTCTCTTGAACATGAAGGATCTTAGTTAATTAAAAGTTATTGCATAACTGCTGCTGGGGAGTGAAAAGTTTATTTTTAATTATGCTGCCTTACATAATGGTTACATGATGACAGAGGCAGCATGATGAAGTGAAAGAGATTTAAGTATACTTTTTTAATATGGTGAAATTAAAAAGCGAGGTGTTGATGCATTAATTCATCTTTGACTTGTCCCTGGATCTGTTTCATGATCTCTGCTTCAGCAATCAGTTTTTGAGGATAGTGTCTGTTTGTTCTGTATTTGTACAGCCCATGGCTGTGATGACGACTTCTTGAGCATGGTATTCATCAGGATAATAAATAATCTTGTCCACTTTCAGCTTCTCCTTTGATCTTGGAATGTTTTGGCCAGCAGACTGGTACACATGCATCTGTAACTAATATGCCAACAAATCACATCTATAATTTATCGTAATCGTGGAAAACCTATTTCAGCTGGATGATTTCTTAAGTAATTTATTTAACTCTCATTATAGAGCTGTATTTTCTGCCTTGATACAAAGAACTGTTGGCTTTAAAAGCTGAGCATGCAACAGGACAATTACGTATGTTGTTTTTAACCAGAGAGAGCATCTACAGAAATGTTGCTAACACAGAAAGGGAAAGTGAGATGGAGGGGAACTGAATATCTGCGTGTAACGTAAGTAAAAGAGAAACTTGTTTTCTGTCAAACTTAAAAATATCTCTTATGAAATACTCCCTTCCCTCTTTGAAGTCTCTGCATGCCTCGTCAGTGTTTGCCTGCATTGGAGGGGTTTTGGGGCTTTGGGTCTTTAGGAGAACTCGCCCTGCTTCTGCACGCTCAGGGATGGGGCTGCTGGAGGCAGCCGGGCTCTGCTCCAGCCTCAGCTCCATTGTCCAGCCCCTGGTGTGGGGCCATGATGGCTGAAACGTTGTGTCCTGAAGTGTGATGTTCAATTTATCTAAACAAAATACTCATCTGGAGGAGCCACCACCAGCTGACCAGGCTGAATGAAAAAACAGACAGGAAAACCGCAGCTTACAGAGTGGTCCTGGGTTGACCCTTGCTAGACTTTAAAAGGCTTGTTTCTAGCCACGAGCAAACTACAGACCATTTACTTTTGCTTTGACAAGCACCTTTCCTACAAAAGGACCGATGATGACGATGATTATTGTTGAGCTGGCCTATACTGTGTAGGGTTCTTAAGGTAAATGATGATAGACACCATAATAGCTCTAAGGAAACCTGGCGTGAGACTCTTCTGCTTTGTGGCCTCGGCCTGCCCTTCCCCATCTTCAAATTCTGTAATTTCTGGAAGTACCTAAGACTTTCTTGAGTTACAGGCAAAAAGCTGGAATTGATTTACCACCTGACTTAGTGTGGCTTTGAACAGAAATGTACGGCTATTGAGTATTTCTGACAAAGTCTTGTCAGAGGTTTAGAGCTTGCTTTGTGAATGCAGTTATTAATTAATGTGTAGCTCTCTTTCATGGCTTTGACTATTATTTTTTTAAGTAGAAGCCATCACAAAGGGCTTAATTGCAGTGATTTTTAAATTATTTTTTCTTAGAAGTATTTGTCAGGAAAAGCATGTGAAATTGAATGGACATGAAAACTAATAACATCAGATCCTTTCAATAGTAGGGAATTAATGCAATGGGGATCTGCAATATCGGGTTGTATCTATGGAGTCAGATATGCAGACATTCCTGTCTGAGGTACACGAGATCATGGATTTAGAGGGAATGACAAGATTGTCTGTTGATGTTCCAACATGACTATGCTTTTGTTCTATTGTTTGGCGGGGTGGTTAACACCCGGGGTGCCATGTGCCTGGTGTTACCATGCATCTGTATGAACAGCAGGCTTGTGCACTGCCCTGCCCTTTCACGCTTGGCCGTGTGTCTTCAATTGTCATCCAAGTATAGAACCAAAAACACCTATAATTTGATTGTTCATTTGTAAGCATCTTATGTAAGTATGCACTTCTTATGTCATCTAGAAGGGCTTAATTAAACTCTTTTTGGATAGCTGGAAAAAGTAGGACAGGAAGGCAGGATGTCAAGTAACTCTCCAAGCCAGTCTGATCTTCCATGACCAGGGTAGGTCCTGGAAACCCTGGACTGGGATTAAGATGCCTGCACGATTTTGAATGCTACAACTGTATCTTTGTTTTGGCAAATATCAGGGCTATCCTGTGTATTGTTTATCTTCATTTTTCTTAAATATTAGTGGGGAGTATGTCCCAATTGCAAAACTGAAAGAAGAGGCTTAATGGAGAGGCACTGAGGCCAGAAGTGGTGTTGATGTTGGGGGTAGGACTTGATGGGTGGAATGGTTCAGCTCCACAACCTCAAACTCCAGAAATATGCTGCCTGGGGAAGGGACACCAAAGAGCTGCAGCAAGCAGCAAATAACCCCATCTATACCCCGGGAATTCATAATAGTGTGCATTTGGTGTTAGATGCAGCATTTAGGCATTACAGGATGGGGATGCAATAAAAGACTGCAGAGAGCAAATACTGCTGAGCCCTGACGAGCCTCATCAGCTGGCTAGCACACCAGAACCCTCGCCTCCTCAAAGGCACTTCGGCTTTTCTTTCCTCTTTGCGAATTAGTTGACTTTCCCCAGATGCAAGAAAGGAGTAAGTCTCTGTTTTAAACACTGGCTTACTGAGCTCAGCCCTGAAAATTGAAATCTGTCTGCGGCTGGGAGTTGCTGGCTTCTGCTCAGTGGCTCCCTGGGGAAGAGCTGCTCACTCTCACAGCTGCTTTCCCTGGGGTTTGGCTGAAAATCCTCTGCTGCTGCCGCCTTGTGCCTGTGTGTATCCCAAGGGTGGGAGGCAGTCAGTGTCCTGCTTCCTCGTTGGCATTTTCACATGAGAGGCTTGTAAGTCTTAGATCAACTAGAAACCAAGACAAGGTAGAACTTAGATTCATTTGAGGGCTTTTTTTTTGTTTTGGGGGTGGGGGGTAGTGGCCTCTGATTTACTAATTTGTTTTTCTGACTGGTGAGTTTCCACCCCCCATAAATGTAACCAGAAAGGAGGCGGCATCACTTGGCAAAGGAACGTTTAGGTTAAGTTTCGTTTTGCCGGAAATGTTTTTCCCTAGTTGGTAAAAACAGATTGAGGTTTTTGACAGTACAATGTGGTGTCCAGCCCATGTGTGGGTGGCAGGGAACACTTTGTAGGGGGGTGCCAGATGTTTTCCTCTGCCTCAGGGGAAATCTTTGGAAATACTCACCCATCTGGTGAGATCTGCTGCTGTATGAACTGCAGAAACTTAAAGGAATCCCAGACATTTGTGCTGCCTGTGGACACTGCACTGGTGCTCTTGTGCATCAGGAGCCCAGTAGGAAGCCAGGAGATCTTCTATCTTGGTTTGGAGCTCCGTGACCAGACGGGTCTCTGACTCATCATCTCCAGTGCACCACTACTGCAAATCATTTGAATTTCCTGTGAGTCTGTAACCAAGGTAATGGCACTCGTGGTCACTGGTGGGGCTGGCTGTCCTGTTTCACTCATGGATTTTCTTGCCTCTGATGGTACTATGGGTCGTCTCTGGCTGAATGACACGATCCCTGTTTTGCCTGGTGATTGGAAGTGTCTGCTTTGCTCTTGAAGTCAGAGCTGAACCTTTTCTTCCACTGATGTTTGTTTTACCCATGCTTAGCTGCTGTTAGATGGGTATTGAGTGCAACTCTGTGAATATCTGTTTTCCTGCACTGTGCTTTGGGGTCAGTATAGAAAAAAAAGTCTGTGTTCTTAGAGAGAACACAGCATTCCATGGGAGTGCTCTCAGCCGTTGTGGGGATTTGTGTCTGTTTTCTGATGGCTATCTATTTTTGCTCTGAGGAGATGTGTGGACCAGAAAGTCAACAAAATGTAAGTCCAGAGAGATATTGGGAGCTGTGGAATCCAGCTGCCCATCCTAGAACAGAACAATATGCTTAGGCCATCCCTGATGGATGGGTCCTAGCTTACTTAGCCTATTCTTTTAAAAACTTAAGGCAAAATAATCTTCTACGAGCTTGTTCCACTGCCCTGTCCTTGCAGGTTTTTTTCTAATGTGTAGCCTAGATATTCCTTGTTGGCAATTAAGTTGATTAATTTTTGGTTTACTCTCAATGGACATACAGTACAATTCACTGCTGTCCTTTTTGCAGCCTTACCCAGCTTTGAAGATTTACTGTGTTCAGATGTCTCTTTCTGAGCATACATACATTCTTTTCTTTGGGCTTTTCCACAGATGGACACCTACCCCTGCAGTAAAATATCCAAAATCTGGAATATTTCTCTTGGTCACCTACTAGGTTGTCTGGGAAGCTTTCTTACCATGTGCAGTGGAGATGATTCATGGAAAAATGCTGGTTATAATCTGTCACGGCTATCTTTATTTCTAAGAAGTTTGTTTTTGAACCTCTTTATAAAGATGACTTTACCAGATATGAGTACATGTAAGGAAAAAAAAATTATCTTTAACACAAAATATTATTGAAGTTCCTTTTTATACAGCAGCAATTTAAGTTCTTCTTTCTTCCTTTCAAAATACAGGATGGAAAGATTTAGGGAATTGTGGGCATTTTTTCTTCCTTCTTACCTCAAAACCCAACTGCAAAAATTGTGCATCTTCCAGAATACCACAGGGCAATTTTGTAAAAGTGGGGGCAACCAGAGCTGGAGTTGCGTTGTGGATTTGAATGACTTCAGACTATTTTCTTGCAGCTGAATATTTGACTGTGTGGGAGGGTTTTCTCCTAAAAGCAATGAAAAAACAGGGGGGAGGAAAACACTAAGTAAATTATAGTTCCAAATTTATTCAACAGATCACAGTTTCCATACCATGGATACAGATTATATCACTAATATTTCCCACAAAGAAAGGGGGTAGTGCCACAGACCTGCAATTAATATTTCACTTCAGCAAAATATTGTGATGTAGCTGTCCTGATTCTCAATATGTATGAAATCAGCATGTTCCAAGCATTATTTTGCACTCTGCTTTAGTTTCTTGGGAGAAGCGTTGCAGCGAAAACTGATACTTAGTTTATAAAAAGCACAGTCAGTATCACTTGGAGGGATTTTTGTGCCGTGTGATGTGGCGTGGCGTGTCCTCTCCTCAGATTATAGACAGCCAAAGTTAATTGCCAGTGTGATGCCAGGCTGCAGCCGGCTCCGTGGCTGCCTGGCCTGGCCTCTTGGTCAGGTTCCCATGCTACACACTCCAAAGTTTGGGCTGCTGGTATGAAAAGTACAGTGTGGGCATCTGCCTGCCTGGGCTGCTGCTGCTCCCCGCGGAGAGAGCTGGGCACTGGCGTGGAAGGATGTGCCAGTCCCTCCTGGGCGCCTGTGTCAACAGGCTGGAAACACGGAGCAGCCACGCTAGGAAGAGCAGAGGCTCTGGGTGTGGCCATCACGAAAGCGTGCAGGCTGGATCTGCTCCTCCAGCTAAGACAGGTTTTAGTGTTTTGGGTGTAACAAAGCGAAGCCTAACCTGAGGATGTGCATCTGTAGAAGGCAGGGGATTTTCTTTTTCCTTTTTCAACCACTTTTCTGCGAAGAATTTTAAGTGCTTTCTTGCAGACAGTAAGTACGTTGTTGAAGTCTGGTAGGCACTGCCTGGGCTTGGCACAAGTGCCTGTGAGAGAAACACGGTATAATGACTGATATGCAGAGAATAAGATATCTGCATCCGAGACAAAGTGCTTTGTATACTAGGATTTCTGCTGCCCACAGATGCTGGGAGAAAGCTTCACAACAGCTGGGATGCTCACAGTTTTGAGGGAAGACTTCTGTTATCTGTAAGGGCTGAACTCTGGATAGTAAAACCGAAAAACCCACAATATTTACCAAGGGGCACTAAGTGCTTCTACTTAGCTTTGCATTGCCATCTCTTTAGGAATGTGAAATTCTACTTTATAAATCAGGGTGGGGGTTTTTTTCCTTCTACCTCTACCTGTTTTCATCACCATCATATTATGGATGCTACTACGTGCAGATGGTCATCAAACCACCATCACATTCCTGCCTGTGCAGCAGCGCACCTTCCTCTGTGTCAGGATCCCACAGGGGATGTTCTGCATGCGTGCAGCTCATTTAGGGAAGTACTTGGAACTTGCAGACCTACTGGGAATTGAGTTTTATTTTCTCTCCCATGGTAACCATCAGTTTTTGCTCAGCGCAAATGGCTGTCTCTCATCAGAAGACACATTTTTAATGGCGAAATAACTGGTAAAAAAAAGGCAGAGCTGCCGTGTGCTTAGAGACAAGATGTGCCCTAACTAAATCATTACTTCTAGAAAAGTTGTTTAGTCAAGCTGGCACCCAGCTGCCTTCACCCTGGCCAGCAATAGTCTCACACCAAACCACAGAACTCTGCCTGGAATTTGTTTTCTTAAGAAGTAATCCTTGCAAATCCTCATCTCAAATTGCAATTTTCTCTTTCCCTAGTTTCCCTGATTTTGCTAAATCCAGGTATCCTTGATGTCTCTTGCCTGCTATATCTTCCCTGTGCCTCAGCCAATTCCCTATACTCTAATCTTTAATCCTTAGGTTGTTTTTTTTCTTAGCTTGTGGTTTTGCATTAGTTAATCTGGGTTTTGCACATACCTGGTTTATCTTGCAAGATGGTGGGTTGCCTGCTGATGGTCACCTTCTCCACCAGTGCAGAGCCACCTCTGCAGCTCTTCTCGTTGGCACAGGGAACATGCTGTTAGAAGTGCAGCAGTGACTGTGGGGATTATAGACTGGCACAATTTAGGACAGGTCAGAAATTCTCCCAGAACTGAGTTGGGAAATTGGTTGGATTGAAGTTGGCACAGAAAAGCACCCAGCCTATGATCAGGGGCTGTGCCCAGTGCAGCTGAGTAATCCTTAAGATGTTTCCTTCATTTGTGTGTTGATATATAACATTTTCGGCTAGTGTCCAGGCAGCCCACCAAATTCTGTTAACAGTTTGATCCTAAGAGGATTAGCTAATGACTTTCCATACTGATTGGGTAATGACTTTTTGGAAAGTGAGAACTCAGCAGAAAACAATCCTGGCAATTACAGTCTGCTCATGTCAATACTGCAAGTGCTGCAGAGCAGCTCCATGAATAAAATGGCTTAACTTCTGAAATTAAGTCTGTGTCTGTCTCACTAACCTCCCTACAGAGTCTCCTATTCTTGTCTGATAGAGGAATGCCTTTAGTGCTCCAGACTCTTTGGGGGTGAGAGTGGTTGTAATCTCCCTAAACAGACTCTTGTTCTGTCTGCTGCAAGAGCTTTTGGTGGCATGCCCTGGATCCTGTTGGCATTTCAGGTGCAGCCCAGCCCTGTGGTGGCTGGGGGCACATTAATGTGCTCCCCAGGCTGCACAGATCTGTCCCCTCCTTTGCACCAGGAAAGATACTCGGTATGGTACTGAAAACAGCCAAAAAGCTTTCCTGACTTTGGAGGAAAAGACAGGATTTCAGGCATCCAAATCTAGTACAGGCACCACTGGGGACATAAATGCTCTATTGAAATGTGTGGTTAAGAGGGGAAGTGTCTAAGCAGATCCCTGAATGAAGGTCTCGAAACAAGAGGAGAAATAGTTGCATATGTAAACACTCACAGTTCAGAACAGGTCAAAAAGAGGGCAAGTTTCCAGCCAGGATTCTGATAGCTCTTCCAGAAAGGTGGAGCATAACCTCACGTTGACCCTTGGGGTATGCAAAGGAGAGCAATTATGCTACAAGAGCAACTCAAAAGAGAAACAAAATGTACCCAAGAAGGGTCTTCAACCATACCAACACTTAAGGCTTTGTTTCCTCCTGGAGGCAAGAAAGGGTGTGCAGTACAATCTTCCTGGTACTTGCAGTAATTTTTACTTTTTCGAAGCACTCGTTTTGCCAACAAGACAATGGTTTAAAGATGTGTTAGCAGCTGCATCTGCAACTGCATCCTTTAGCCATTGTTATGCATAATTACTCAGTGTTTTATCAATTCTGCTAAGCTCCCAGTAGTCTGGTTTGAGAGCCAAAGCACATCACTGAGATGTCTGCTTGGGTCCCATCAGAGGCACTGAAACTTGGCTCACTAACTGCTTTGTGCTGTTTGTGTTACCCTGGCTGCTTGATGCTTGATGTAAAAATCAAATAAACGCCTCCAGCCTGTAAATGGGGTGGCAAAGTTCATAGGTAACAACAGTGGCCTGCATGCCACAGTTTGCCTTCTGATATATGGGGTTTATAACACACATCTTTAGCAAATAGTTAGGAAGAGGAAAAACTGCAGATAAGCAGTTTATTGGAGCTAAATGTGGCTGCTCCACTCTCTTTCCAGCTACTATTAGATACAGTCTTGAGCAGTGTTGGTAGTTTAGTTGTAAAGACCAGCTTAAGACTGGAAGTGTTGGATAAATCCTGATGGTGATCACAGAGAACCCTTACGCTTGTTTTTACTGTTACATATTGCTTAGGAGATTTTTTTGTGCCATGTGCAGGTGTGTTCTTCAAGTGGGACCAAGTTCACCTCTCCCATAGCTGCTTGTGTCCTCCTTCTCCACTGTCACTGAACTGCTTGCCTGAGAATAATGCCTATCCCAGGTATCAAGGGAAATTTGTTCAGTGAAATGCAGTTGTATTTGTTTTTTATTTTGGTAACCATACTTTTCCCACTTGTCTTCACCGTAGTAAAAAAGTCAGTAGTTTTTTTGGAAAACTATTTTTTCCTCCTTCTCCTCAACAAAAAAATTTAAGAAATACAGTGACAGATCTTTTTCTGGAAACCAAATTTGATATGTTTTGAGCATGCAAACCCAGGAGATTATAATGCAAACTGATTTACAGCCTCTGAGTGTAGTGGCCACTGCCAGCTGTTGGCCACAATAAAGTGCTGTTGTGTCCCCTCATTGTCACTGTCGTCTCCAGTGATGCTATGAATGGTGCCAAGTGCATCCTTCGCACCCTGCCTCGTGTGTGGGGGGACACCCCTCTTGGCTGTCCCCATGAACAAGTCCCCACCAGTGCCACTTGTTTTCCTGCAGCCCTGTCTGAGCAGAGATGCCTCCCAGGATGCCCCTTTCCCTGTGCTCCTTGTCACTCAGCTGCTTTTGTCCTTTGCTTGTCCAGGGCAGGCTCTGCTGCCTCTTGGCTTTCAGAGTTGTGTGTATTCCTCCAGCTGTTGCAGTTGTGTGCCTCTCTGCCTCTCACATTTTTTCACAGGCTGAGTCATCACCACTGCTCCTGAGCGCTCCTGCACCTTCAGCATCTTGAATCTTGGTCTAAATCTTACTGCTTGGGCCAGTTTCTGGTATTTTCCTTCATTGTCCTGATTTTGCAGATTATAAATTTAAATGAAAAGGGCTCTGATTTTCCACTCTCTGCTGCTCTCGGGCTCTTGTTGCATAGTAAGCGACCAGCTGACAAACACTGCATGTAACATCATGCATATTCCTGCTGACATTGTTGACAGCAGAGCTCATGCATAAAAAAATTTATGCCATAAAGCATAGGTAGCTCTGCAGACTTCTGCTCTATTTAATGCCCAAGTCAGAATATTGGTCAAAGCTTCTCTAAGAACGAGAGATGACATTTCCCCATCTGCTCATGCGAGGGGAGGAGTTTGTTCTTTGAAAAGCAGAATAATTGTTAGAAGACAAATGAGAAGGCCAAACTGCAATAGGCTCCAGGAGTAATTGCTCCTGAGTTGCAAATGTGTTCAGTGAGCAGGGGCTGTGTAGCAATGCTGTTGGGAACATGTGTGAAAGCTTTTTAATGCTGCTGGCAAAGCAGAATGGCATTTTTTGACCATGAAGTAAAATAAGAGAAGGATTTGATAATTTTTAAATAAGCAATAAGAGGAAAGTTTTCGTGCTTCTTATCTAACCTGTCTTCTGAACCATGCAAATTTATTAAACCAGAGAGGCAAGGATGGGGTCTACAGACATCATGGCCCTGTTCTATGTAGCAGCCTTTCTGCTGGTTTTTGGCAAATCATGTAATTGTAAGATAGGCTGGGTTGGAAGGGATCTCTAAAGGCCATCTAGTTCCAACTCACCTGCCATGAGCAAGGTTACCTTCCACCAGATCAGGTTGCTCTCAGCCCCAGTCTGACTTTGAACGTTTCCAGGGATGGGACATCTACCACTTCTCTGGGCAACCTGTGCCACTGTCATCATAAAAAATTTATTTCTTACATCTGGTCTGAACCTACACTTGTTTAGTTTAAAATCTCTACCACTTGTCCTGTCACAACAGGCCCTACTAAAAAGTCTGTCCCCATCTTTTTTACAAGTCTCCCTTTACTGAAGAGCCACAATAAGGTCTCCCTGGAGTCTTCTCTTCTTCAGGCTGGACATCCTAACTCCCTCAGTCTGTCCTCACAGGAAAGGTGGTCCATCCCTCTGATCATTTTCAGTGCCCTCCTCAGGATCTGCTCCAGCAGGTCCCTGTCCTTCCTGTGCTGGGACCCCAGAGCTGGATGCAGGGCTCCAGGTGGGTCTCACCAGAGCAGAGCAGAGGGGCAGAATCCCCTCCCTCCCCTGCTGCCCACGGGGCTCTGGATGCAGCCCAGGACACGTTTGGCTCTCTGGGCTGTGAGTGCCAGGGCCGGGGCATGTCCAGCCTCTCACCCACCAGCACCCCCAAGTCCTGCTGGGCAGGGCTGCTCTGGCTCTGTTCATGCCCAGCCTGTGCTGATAGCAGGGGTTGTCCTGACCCTGGTGCAGCACCAGCACTTGGCCTTGCTCCCACGGGCCCACTTCTCGAGCTTGTCCAGGTCCCTCTGGATGGCATCCTTTATAAAGTGTCATCAGCACCACTCAGCTTGGTGTCACCTGCAAACTTGCTGAATGTGCACTTGATCTCACTGTCCCTGCTCTCGATGAAGGTATTAAATAGTCCTGGTCCTAGTACAGGCCTCTGAGGGACACCACTCTTCACTGATCTCCATTTTGACAGTGAGCTGTTTATCCATGGCAAGATGTGACTTTGTGGCAAGAGCTGCCTCTCAGTTTGCTAAACGACCCTCCTGCATTCAGGGTGCAGGATCTGCAGGCACATCACCAGGCATGATCAGCACTTCCTGCCCACTCACCACGTGATGAGACTGCTCACCCAGTTCCCTCCTTTCCACGCAAGGCCTCTGCCACTTTGAGGAGACCATCACCCAAGTGGACAGAATTATGTTGGTTCTTTCAGTGTTAGAGGTTCTCTTCTCTACTGTGCCTCAGTGTTCGATGCGGCAGGGAGCTGCAGCCCAGGTCTTGCCCTCACCTGCCTTGCAGAGCCCTCTGTGCCAAACATCACAGGTATCTGATTTGAAATAGAAAATGTTAATGGAAACTATCCAAAAGGCAGGTGGCCAGGGTATAATCCCCTCCCTGTGAGAGATTTGAAACCAGTGTAACAGATAAGTCATATTGCCTCTTGAGGGGCCCTATTCCCTGTATTTCTAGGAGAAAGACTCAATTTTCCTGCTGATTTTGTGAGCTGAGTCTAAACTAAGTTTCCCGTTGCTCCACTTATGCTAAAAACATTCCCAGATAGAACAATGTAGGAGGGTTGGGTCATACATTTATTTACACATGAATGAAAAACCACATGCACAAACATTTAGCATTTTATTTTTGTAAAGACAGGCAAAGCTCCTTTTTTTCCCCCCTTTTTTTAAAATTCAAATCTGTGCTTGAGTTTTCGTGCATTTGTTACACATTTCTGGATTAGTGGTGTAAGTTAGAAATCCTTTGTTTCTCTACCTTTGCTGTCACTTGGCTAGTTTGTTTGAATTTGATAATGCACGATGAAAGGCCTGGGGGTAATCTGAGCATTGCAGCTGCCTTAGACCCCATGCAGTGTCAGTCCTACGCTGCCTCAGCTGAAGAATCTTAATCTTTTTACCTGAAGATGCTGAACGTGGTTTAGTGGGAAGATGTGGGCTGCACATCCTGAATCCCTGTCCACTTCTGCAGGCTTGTGTGTTTCATGGCATCATGCCACCGGTTGCACAGAGGAGTTGTCAGTCAACCACCTATGAGCAAGCCTTTCCACCCAGAACAGATTCCTTCCAGAGGTTTGTTTGATGAGGGACGCATGTTTGAAGGTGGTGGGAACACTAGTATTTAATATTTCCTAGTATCTATTGGCACTCTGTGCCAGGCTGTTTCAAAGGCACTCATAAAGACACTGGATTGCAACCTGTTAGATCTGCAGGAGGGCTGTACCGGTGAGCTGGGGTTACTGGGTCCTCTGGGTATGCAGGCACCTGGCAGTGGTGTGTTTTTCAGCAGTAAATGTTCAAAGCAGGAATTTAAAGCATTCCAGTGGAGTGTTTCCTTCTGGGCAGAAGATATTTGTGCCGACCTGCCTCTGTGTGTCTGTGGACTGCTGTTTGTGCTGTCGAAATGCCAGCTGGCTCCGGGCATCCGCGCTCAGTCCCGCGCCGCGAATGAACAGGCGCCGTTCGGTTGGGCCCCATAAATAGCTTTTGTTCATTCATTGAAAATGCAGTAATTACAAACATGCTAGTTTAATAACTGTGCTTAATTAATGGTGGGTTAGTAAACGATGCGTGGAGAGGAGGTTAAAATTTACTAAAGGCTATCGCTGTGCAGTTCTTAATTGAATTAAGTGTGTATTAAACTGGGCCTCTTTCCTGTCCCTGGAGAAACAAGCTGGGTGCACTGGAGCGTATGGATGCTATTGATTTCAGAAAGTTCTGGTTAAAGGCAGTACAAAAATGCTCTATGGCCAAAGTCCAGATCCTTCTGCATATATAATAAGGCCAAGGCAGTCTTAGCACAGAAAGATAGAGAGCATGATGTTTACTTAAGGAATTCATATACCTGTTATATTATCACAAGTCATTTCCCAAGAAGGCCTAGTGAAGAAAAAAAAAAAATTCCCTACGCTCACAATTTTAGCCTTATTTTGGAACTGTTAGCTCTTTTAATAGTTTTATAAAGGAGAATATTTTGTCGTGTGTCTGGTTTTTCTGTGTATGTGTAAAAGCATATATATACTTAAACACAGTGTCAAAACATCTGAAGGAAAATATCAACAGGTTTTTATTTTGTTTTTTTCCCAGCAATCTGTGTCCAGCAAGACTGTTTATAGCAAAAGTAGTCCTCGGGGAAGGTTTGTAACACAGAGAATGAAGGCAAGAGCTGCCATGTACTAGGCATGGCATCCTCATGCCCTGTTTCTTTTATAGAAACTCATCTCATGCTTGAAACGAATTTCTATAAAACTTGTGTTCTTAGCACAGGAATGTCACATGCATGTGTGGAATAACGGTTGTCTCTGTTTGCAAAGGGGAAAATTAATGAGAAGCGGCAATCAAGTTTGCTGGGAGATTTGGACAAACACTACAGTTCACCGTAATGGAGTAATTTTCTTTTTTAACTTTTGGATTAAAAGCTTCTAATGGACTTTTTAATGTATTTTGAAGGTCAAGCGTTATGTACTGCAAATGGACCTTTTCCTGTTTTATGAGTACGTGTTCCCACTGCGTTCCTGTGCCTTCTTCTGGCAGAGTCTTTCAAATGTTGTTTTGCCTTTGCATTACAACCTTTACAAGCAGTTCTCTTGGAGCCAGCTAGAGTTTTATCCACATGGAAAACCAGCAGTTGGCTTTGGATTTTATTCTTTTTTTTTTCCTCTCAAGATGAACAACTTGCATGCTCAGGAAAAGCAGTTTGCATTAACTCGTTGGGTCAATAGCCCAAACAAAAATTTTGCAGAGAAAGAACTTGCTGTTTTTGTTTCACAGATCCACAGCATCAGGGCACAAAGTTGTATCAGAGGTGTTGATAACTGACTCCCAAAATTCAGACGGCTTGTACTTGACTGTTTTTTCTCCTATTGCACAGGCTGCAGAATCAAAAATAATATAAGGCGACCTTTGGGAGAAAGCTGGGAAGCTCTCATTGACCATTTGACCAAACTCTCAGTTACAGCATTTTTTCAGAAAAACAGTGTTTTCCTTCAAGTCTTTAGAAAAATTCTGTTTGAACTTGAAAAGACAGATATTGTGGAGAATTTATCTCCCATGTTTGTTAAAAACATTTTTCCTAGTTTTATAGAAAAGTAGGTCACACTAGGGTGCACTGTTTCTTTTTGTGTTTTACAGACAAAAATGTAATCACAGAAGGATGTTCTAATGAAGCAATTAACAGGGAGATTTGTAAAAATATTTGAGGAATGTCAGTTTTCCAGGGAGTCAGGCAGTTTGGGAAGGGACCAGACTTTTAAGAGACTCATTTGCCTGTAAGAATATCTGAAACGCTTGAACTGTCAACAAGAAAAAACAAAGTAGCTAAAAAAGTAATTTACAAAATCATGTAAAGAAATTTAGTGGGTTTGGAGGTCTTGGAGGTCAAATTCAGGAAGCAGTGGAAGAAGTATTCAGTGACGACTTCTGCAGAAGGGCAAGGCAACGGAATACAGATTTCATTGTTTTCGGTGATGGCTGTGCCCTCTGCGTGCCCTTGGTCCTGATGCTGCTCGTGCCGGGGTGAAGGGTGAAGTTCCCACCCATGTGAAGGCTCTGTGAGTTTCTGGACCTTCGCATGGATCTTGGGATGACACCTGTGCGAGGAAATCTGTTGTTCTCCGGAGGGCTCTGTGCAGCACCCACATACTGCTTTTGTGGATGAAACAGCTGCTTTAAATATTAGTACTGAAGTTTGTGACACTGTGGCACAGTAACACACTTCTGTTTGGGTTTGTGTTGTGAGTATTATGCCTCTGGTGTTTTCCTGAGAGAAATGTGCCTGAGAACTAGAGCAAGCTAAAACTGCTAAAGCTTGCTTGCATGGTAATGTTATCTCTTTCATGGGCTATTGCTCTCCCACAATATAATTTAGTTGAGTATAAGTTGCTTCAAAGAAATCCTGCTGGTGTTGCTGCTTGTTACTCTACAACATTTGGGTTAAAATAGCAGGGAAAAAAGGGTGGCTTAGCTTTGATGTCTGATACTGTTAGGAGTGAGTTGCTCTTTCCTGCTTCAGAGAGCTTCTCACAGCTGTTGAGAGAAGTACTTAGCCCCAAAATGCAAGACTTGTATCCCCCAGGGCTGGTGGAGAAGAGGTTGCGAATAATTTGACTTGAAGTCAAGGTGGTGCTCGGTGGAGCAGGAAATTAGGAGTGCTATTTTTAAATGCTGAAGAACTTATTAAAAAGCAGTAATAGTTTTCATTAGACAAAGAGCTTTGAGTTTGGGAAGCTCATGATTTGAGGTAGCATCATTCATCAAGTAAGTGTTTTTTAAAGAGTGCCAAGTAAATCTGTCTTTCTGGAAGGGTTGGTGACTATCAGGAGTATTAAGTAAGGGATGCGAAGCTTTTTGACATAAATCTTGGCATGCCAAGTATGTCTCTCTAAATTGGCAGCTGGTGTTGCCACACATTAGCATTTAGAATAAAATAAAAATGACAAATTTATCTAATGTGAGAATAAAACTAACCCAGAAATTCTGCTCAGTCTGTATCTTTTGGTTCTCTCTCTCCTTTGCTCCATGCCTGTGATTTTCCAAGAATTTTAAAGATGAGAAAGACGCAAGCTCTCATGCCCCCTCCCCTTCTAACACCAGATGGAAAATGGCCCGTGGACATAGGCTTGCAGCAAAAGGAGGGATAATTCAGACATTAGAGAAGAAAATTCTGACCGTAAGTGTTGGGGTCACTTAGCCAGAGAGGCTGGGGAATTCACACCAGTGGAGATTGTTGCGCAGGAATCTGCAGGTATGTGCCATCTCTGTCCAACACTGTTTCAAGCAGGGAGGTTGAGCAGAGGCCCATTGAGGTACTTTCCAAACTAGGTTAGTGTGCTTTCTGTGACAGAAAAAGGGCAGTCAGCCTTTGAAGATGGTTATACTAGGTTAAAATCAAGAAAGCAGAAGTCTTACCTTCCTTCGTCCTTGCCCAAGACAGAAAAGCGTGTTAATGCAAAGAATATTTGACATTAAAAAATTATGTACAACCAGAGCAGAATAAGGTCCAGATCCCCATGGCTGCAAAAAGTCGCTTTGATTTTTTTCCAGACCTTTGGGTTTCTTAGCAGCAAGTTCTCTGCCTAAGGGCTCTTCAGAGAATGGGCAGTCTAAAGCTGGCAGGTCTTGAGATTAATTTTATATTTTTCTGCTGAATGTAAGTCCAAGAAGACATGTAGTAATCATGATAACACATTTACAGCTGCACTGGAATGCCCTGACCCTAAGCAGGTCATAAGCTTCAAAAAGTAACTGTTTTCTGTGATGTTAAAATCGCGTTTATTCTTTGTCTTTGTAAGACTTTATAGTTCACTAGAGTGTGAACAAAGCTCTCTATTTGGTGCTTCACGAAGGTTTTTCTATTTATTAGTGCCCAAGATATCTCTTATCTCCAAGACAGATGATTTTTGAGGTCTCATACTCTTCAGCACCTGGTTGTAAATTTTTGCACAGAACTGTAAATGAGAGATTTCCTTGCACTGTTGAGTCACTCTTGTTCAACAAGTGGTGTATATATAAGTAAAACTAAAGACATTTTTAAACTCATTATTCAATGGAAAGCTGATTAGTGAGACCTTGAAACTTAATATCCCCAAGAGACAGTTCACAGCACTGCATGAAACCTAGTTCATAGCAGGCAGTAAAAATTAGAGGTGACTTGAGAGTGAGCTGTTATATTGTGTTTGGAGGGAAATTCAGGCTCAGGCACACAGTGGAGTTTGCACTGGGTAACAATTCATGCAGGTCAGCAGACCTGTGGTAACTGGGGCTCAGTGGTTGCCTCTGACAATCATGAGAGGTCAAAGCTAGGCTATTGTGGGACTCCTGCTCTGCTCACTGCCAGGGCATGGTCCTGCACCTTCCCTTTAACAAGCACTAATGCCTCCGTGGCCAGGTCTCCAGCCTGGCTGATTCCCTGGAGCAGTGGAAGGGGTCCTGCCCCAGACCAGCATTTCTGAATCCTTGGGATGAGAGAGCATATGAGGACATTGTGCATTCCCAAACATGCAGCAAGGAGTTTGCTCAGCCGTGATGACTGGCTTGGGCTCTGAACTCTTTTCTAGATAGATTGTCAGATTTTGAATTTCTACTTTCTCACTACTCTCATGACAATAAATGTTTTGTGTAGCTTCCAAGAAACAAAATATTGCTTCTTGGTGCCAGATGAGGTTTGCTTCTACTCTAGTGACTCGCAAAGTAAGTCTGAAGTTTGCTGAGGCTGCTTATGGTTTTTAGAAACCATTGCTTTTAGCATGAGGAGTTTGGTTTCTAAATGCCTTTTGGGGAGGTTGAAAATCCCACTTTCAGCTTCCCAAACCACTAGTGTGGTTCAAACTGGTGAGGCTCTTCAGTCATGGAAAGTGGAGCAGGATAGCAGCATCCCAAAGTAATGATGGTAGGAAGAGAGGGTGGAAGAGGCCAGAGGAGAGAGAAGATGTGTGGAAAAACAGTGTCTGGTTTGTGCGTGTGAGAGAGAGAGATGGAGAGAGAGAGAGACTGGGGCTTCCTTGCTGGAGGAAGAAAGCAAAACCCCTCTCTGAGGGCAGGGTCCTGCTCTTGATTCACTGCACGCCAGTTGAAAAGGGCAGCCTGGCTTGATTTCTGTCTTCTCTCTTAAAGAAATCTACACTCTCCAAAGCCTTTACTGCCTTAAATGTAAAGATTAGCATGACAGCTCACACTCCCAAGGTGTCTGAAGCAGAGGCAGACTGGTGACTGCTCGCTCGATCTTCATTAAGGTGCATTTCAGTGGTTTTGCCTGAGTGTACTGGAGCTGCTCTGGGCTGTGACCAAGATGTAGTCCCTTGTTTGTTGTCCTGCACTCCCAAGTTGAGGTCTGAGGGAAGGAGTTTCCACTCCTGCAAGTCCCTGCTGCCCTGGGGGGCTGGTTAAGGCCTGTGGGGTGAGTTGGTGCCCTAATGAGCTGTGGCCACATGGATAATGAGGCAGAAACTAAATCTCACACATCTCTGTCATCTTAAAATTATGAACTGCAACATAATTTATCTGAGCAACCTTATTTTCAGCAGTTTCTTCCCTCTTCCTCTCCAAGTGTTGTACTTCTGGTTTGGAAACTGCTCTGCTTTATATTTATCCCTCTCATATGACAGTCCAGAAAGCTTGCATGCATCCTCTTTTTTTTTTTCCTAGGTACAATTAATTTCCAACTAAAGATTAACAGTTTCAAAATGCTAACGTAAAAATATGGTGTTCCAATGCGGGAAGAGAAGTTGTGAGCAACCTGCCTATCCCCAGGAGAACTGCAAGGCTGGAAACCCCAGGGATGAGTAGCTGAGATGGGTTAAGCAAGGGCTTAATTTTTTCTTTGAAAAATACTATTACCTGGTGTATCAAGTCTATTCAAAATAATCCAAAATATCTCTTGGCAGATTATGGTTTTAAGAAATCCCATTTAATTCTGCTTCTTTCCTTAATGGATTCCTGTTACAGTTTGCACTTTTAGGCTTTCTGTAGAAGCAGGGCAAAATTTCCATCTGTGTTTTTTGTCTGTGGGGAATAGAGAGTCCATAAATTAGCTATTCCTTGTGGGGAAGCCTGCAGTGGCAATTCCTGTGGGACTTTGTTCCTCTCAAGGGGCAACATCTCCTTTTCAGGCTTGGCTCCTGCAGTGCACGTTGGGCTTTTTACATCAGGGCGAGGACCAGCAGGATGAGGATGTGTGGTCATCAGCCTCGTCTGCAAGAACAGTATCAGACACCCAAATTCTTCAGATTTTTAAGGCTGAAGGTAGGGAAAAAGGCAAAAGAAAAGAAAATATTTGGGGATTTCTTGGTATAGTTCTCTGGAACTTTCAGAGCTCTACAGGAGTTTAAATATTATATTCCAGTGAATATGTTTCTTTAAAATACTGGGTTTTCCCAGTGGATGAGAATTCCAATTTTTTACTAACTCTACTATATTTTATTTTTAAGGTTTTCCATCTTGAGGTTGGGCATCTGGGTTCAGTTTTCCTTTTATGAAAAAAGCACTGGGACATTTAAATAATTCAAGGGAGAAATTATATGTGCTCAGCAAACAGATGTCAAAAAAAAATGAAAGAAGCTTAAAATCTAGGTCTCCGAAGTCACTTCCATATATTTCCTTTTTAAAGAATGCATTTTTAATCAGCTTTTAGAAACAAAGTGCCAGGCTGACATATACATACTTACCCAGTGTTTCATCATGGGACAGAACAAAGAAAGTGAAACCAAAGTTACAAACTATTGTAGTATAATATGTTAAATAAATGCTATGATACCAAATTGGTTCACTTGACAAAGCCCAGAGTTACAAGACTGTTGTGTTGTTGTTTCCCAGATGATATGAAGATAATTGAATGAGTTTCTATGCTTTGTAACAACAGGAGTTCACACAAGGGCTCTGGGTGGCTCTGGTAAAATAAAAAAGGGACTTACAGAAGAATACCCTTTTCTAGGAAATAAGATCACTGTTCTAATTGTAATTTGTAATTATAACTTCTTATTAGTCTTTCATAGTCTCATTCAGCACGTTTTCCTATGAAATAATTTCAGGGGTGAAGTGTGGATTGTGGTGTGTCTCTGCCTCTCTCCATGCAGCACAGCTGTAGGATGGCTCCTGCCCTGGGTATCATCTAAACTGTCAGGCAAAATATGAAGAAATGCAGTAATCTGAAGGGAGTCTTGCATGTTTTAGTAGAATTAATGGAAGAGAAGTAGGTGAAGACAGACAGAAGAGGACCTTGCCCTCCTGAGGTTGGTGTTGGAGGGGTCAGCCCAGCTCCCTTTGAGGCTGCTGATAAAGCTGCTGTTGCCACACGGTTTCTCGGTGCCGCCACGTCATTAGTTTGAGTTTGAGGTGTTTCAGCCTGGTTTAGTACCTGGGTGGAGCTCTGAGGCAGTCTGATCTCCTGGAGCTGCAGGTTTGCCTGGGGCGCCTGGGAGAGCAGGGACAGTGCAGGGTCTCCACGGTGCTCTCACCTCTCCCCTCGGGGAAATGCCTCTACACGTCGCAATTTCCACTGGGCTTTGAGCCAGCTAAGGAAGATCTTTGAAGACGACTGAATAATCCAGTGAGGGACAGAGGCTGCTACACCTTCCACTGGCGCCTCTGAGGGCAGATCAGGTTTAGTGGAGCAAATCTTCTCCTGCCACTCACTGCCATCAGTGTGAAGGTGATTTCTGGGTTTGTCACCTCTCCTTCTTTTTAATTTCGGTGGAGGGGATTGCTCAGGTTTTATGGGGTCTTTTTAAAGTTGTGTGTGACACCCTGCCCCTCCTCTCTTTATCCACCTTGCCCAAATTGGACCATGCTAGCAGCTATTGCAAAAGAGATGCTATTTAATCAGGTCCATGCTTGCTTGTTGCCAGAACAGGAGAATGTGGGACTAGCAAAGCAGAGAAGGTTGTACCTGCTTTTTCTGGGTGGAAAGAATAACACTTTGTTCCTGGCTGCTGGGCTGTCAATGCTTGCCGGCAACTCCTCATGAGCTTTCCTGCTTGGGAAGTGGGGTTCTTTCTGCAATTTCAGAGTATTTCCTTTTCTCTGTTGTTTTTTTTTGTTGGCTGTGAGTCTTCCCTGCCTGCAGGTTACTCACAGTAAAACATTAGTCATCAGTAAAACCGACTTTTTTTTCTTAGATACGTAGTGCAGTGATATGGCTATCAAATACCTCTCTTTGGCAGCATCTTAGTATGTTGCTTGGGATGCTGCAATGACTTTGAAGCTGAAAGTGTTTAAGAAAAGTATTTTCAAATACCAAGAGTTGGGTTGGATTTTCTAATGCTGAAATATATGCTGAATATTGATATATATAATATGGTCTTTGGGAATATTCTGGTGACAACATATACAGATTTCAGCTCCTGATCCCAAGCACGTGATAAAACAGATATATTGTAAGTCTGTTGATATGAACAATATTACATAGTTCCTTAAGAATTTGAAGGATTAATACATTAGTTTTCAATAGCTGGACTCCTGCCTCTGCTGCACTTGCTCTTTCCTTAAAAAAAAAATCCCCAAATGTGTATTTAATTTATAATATTTGAGTCCAATATTGTAGCAGCACTATATTTAGTTTTAAAAAGTCTGTTTGGTTTAAATAAGGCTCACTTTGAAGCTTGATCTTAATGGTAGATTTGGGGGAAAAACGGGGGTGTGTGGTGGTTCTGTTTTGTGTCTTTTTCTTTTAGTGGTTATATCCTGTTACAGAGAATGATTATGATGAGAGCTTATGTGGGGGAGTTGGTTTGTTGCATGTTCTTAATCTTTGGCATGTCTCCGAAAGCCCGCCTAGCTTCTTTCAGATATGATCTGCAGTTATACACATCTGAACAACAGAATACATGAAAGTGCATATGATGTTTCTTTATGTCCAGTGGGTGGTTAATACACCAGTACTCTTTGGGATAGTAAAGATTATTGTGTGTGTTTGCTCTGAATGGACTCCCTCTTTCATTCCTTCAGCCCAGTAAGAACATTGACTCAGAAACTTGAATATTTAAAATGCCTGAAGGCAAAACTTTGCTCTCCAGGCTTTGCTCCTTGTCTTTGCAGAGATGATGACTGAATAAAAGCACATGATTAGGTGAAGCATTGAATCATTATTTATAGACCATAACATTTATTTATGTATTTTTAATCGGGACTCAACTCAGCATTGAAGTCTTCTAAAACACTGAAGAGATGATACACAAGAACTACCATGACAGCAACTTCTGTGCTTGAAACCTCTGCCCCAGACTTTGCGCAGATTTAGTGAGATTGTATGTGGTGTGAATGCATAGAAAATGAGTCTCCTGACCAAAACATGGTCGTGACAGGGTTCCTGAAGTCTGAAGTCGATGAAGACTCTGTGTATCTGGGTTGCAGTATCTGGACTCTGATGAACCTTGTGTGGAGACTTCCAGGAAGGCAAGCATCTTCTAAAGTTACCCTGAGAGCACAGGCTCCACTGGCTGGGGGTAAGTCCTGCAGTTAGGGCAGCAAATACTTCAAAATTGCCAAAGCTAGATAAAATCCCCCTTACATTCTATGAAGCTGAGCTTGCTCTATCTCTAGCTGCACTCCCTCCTCCTTTTTCTTGAGAGACAATTTTCAGTCAGGCAAAAAACCCTGTTTGAGAGGAGCTAGACCAAAGACTGCAGTGATTACCCCGTCTAGTTACTTCTGGAAGCAGAGTACCATCCTGGGCTTGCTTGTGTGGAACTTCCGAAACCGCCATAAAATTCAGCTGCCCCTAAAAGCATGATCACACATTACCTGAGTAAGGTCAGAAGAGGCTTGGGAGGCTTCCAGATCCATGTTCCAAGAGGTCTGGCTGCAGAACAACATTGCTGCTGTGGTCAGTATTGGCTAAAGTCCTGTGTGATACCTTTATCGATGATCTGGATGTGGGGATTGACAGCACCCTCACTCAGTTTGCAGGTAACTCGAAGGTGGGTGGGAGTGCTGATTTGCTGGAGGGCAGGAAGGCTCTGCAGAGGGATCTGGACAGGCTGGATCCATGGGCCAGGGCCGATTGTGTGAGGTTCAGCCAGGCCAAGTGCTGGGTCCTGTCCCTGGGTCACAACAACCCCCTGCAGCTCCAGGCTGGGGCAGAGTGGCTGGAAAGCTGCCCAGTGGGAAAGGACCTGGAGGTGCTGGTCAGCAGTGGCTGAACATGAGCTGGGGTGTGTCCAGGTGGCCAAGAAGGCCAATGGTGTGGCCAGCAGGATAAGGGCAGTGACCGTCCCTCTGTGCTGGACACTTCGGGGGCTACACCTCCAATCCTGAGTTCAATTTTGAGCTCCTCACTGCAGGAGAGATACTGAGGTGCTGAAGTGTGACCAGAGAAAGGCAACAGAGCTGGGGAACAGTCTGGAGCACAAGTCCTGTGACGAGCAGCTGAGGGAGCTGGGGATGTTTATCCTGGAGAAGAGGAGGCTCAGAGGCATCTCATCTCTCTTTACAACTCCCTGACAGGAGGGTGTAGCCAGGCGGGGGTCGATCTCTTCCCCGAGGGAACAAGTGACAAGATGAGAGGAAATAGCCTCAAGTTGCACCAGAGGAAGTTCAGGTTGGTTATCAGAAAGAATTTTTTCACTGAAAAGGTGGTTTAGCATTGGAATGGGCTGCCCACGGAGTCACCATCCCTGCATGTGTTCAAGAAATAAGACCTGGCACTTAGTGCTACGGTTTAGTTGACATGGTGGTGTTCGGTCAAAGGTTGGACTCAATGACCTTGGAGGTCTTTTCCAACTTAAATGATTCTATGATTCTATGAAAGAAATGGATGCTGTGGTCAGCATCAGCAGCATCTATTCTGTGAGAGGTGACAGCTTCCAGTGAGTTTCATTGCTTCCAGTGAGTTTCTACCAGCAGGGTTAACCTTCAATTTGGGAAAGAAAAATTCAGTCTGGCATGCATGCTTTGGGACGCTGCTGCAGTTCTGCTGGAGGTTAAGAGGACAGAAGCAGCAATGACAGGGTTATGGTTCAGTGGTCTGTGTCCTTCAGAGGTCACAGATGAACCTTTTGTGCTTCAAAAACCACTGCATTGGCCTGAGAGCAGGAATGGGAACTAAATTAAAACTGCAGAGACTGACCCTCCATCTGTGGAAATCCTGCTGCTGGCTGTGGTTGAAGCCATGTCCTGATTTTGGAGATGCATTCCCTAAGGGGGTGATGGACTGTCAGCTTCATGTGTGCTCTTGCCTGTTAGGGCTGTATGGAGGAAAGCTGAGCTCTACCGATGTGTCAAAGTGCTTCACACACCTGGACCAACCCTTCATGGAGAAGGAGTGAAGTGTGACTATGCAGTGTTGAAGGGAAATGCAGTTATTGCCTCCAGGTAGATATTGGTGGTAGAGATGTAAACTGTTATCTGAAAATCCTTCGGTTTTTCACCTCCCAGCTCACTGGGAAGTGAAAGAGAACATTGGTGACGATGAGTAAGTGAGCCGTTATGGGATCTGCCAAAGCCAAGACGGGAAGGATTTTCTCTGAAAGTCCCTTCCTAAGCTCTGCTTGGCACACTTGCTTGGGAGCACTCACAGCATTCACAGGCTGTTAATTATTTCCAGTGCTCAGGTCAGATTACAGATGATTAATGGATTTTGGGAATAGTGATGTGGAAATATGTCTTGTTATGTCTGGTAATAATAATAATTTTGTTTGTCTTAATTCAGACTTGTAAGGAAATAGAAAACTATTTATTTATTTATCTACTTATTTACTTATTTAAAATTTTGGCCTTTCCAGTAACACGGTGAAATCCCATCAGTCCACCCTCCAAGTGTGTTCAGTTTGCAGTGTTGTAAGCTGTTTGTCTTCTTGGTGCTTATCAACATTTAATTTAAACAGTTTGTTGGGGCCATTTGTTTGTTTAATATAGAATCACAGTATTGGAACATGAGATGTTTGTGGTTTGTTTGTAATACTAGATGCATGACTCCTGCAGACAATGCAGTCCAAATTTAACATGTTATTTACATTTTCTTGTTTTATGAATACTTATTGCAGAGATCTTTCCCACAGGAAGATCTTGAGAAGAGTTGAAGCATTTAAAATAATTACAGATCTACTTTTGTCCCTATTTTAATGTAAGTGTTATTTTCAGAAAGAGCTGGAGTGTACAGTAAATTACTGTAGGAGTGTTCAAAACATTACATGGAAGCCCAGTCCCTCAGGAAGCCTTGCAATTGAGAAATTTGAGATTTTGGCTCTCAAGGTATAGGTAAATAGGGACTTGTTTCAAAGTCATATCAGAGTAGGTAACATTAGCAAGGGCCTTTAAAAACTGGGTCACTTATTTAGGTGCTTAAATGTAAATTTGAAGTCTAACTCTGTTACTTTTATTATATGCCTGTAGTTGTGTCTAGTTTTCTGTGTGAAAATGTGTGTGTGTGTGTGTGTGTGTTTGTTTGTATGTGTATTTGTGTGTGTGTGTGTTTGATAGAGCTGTGCTATTTTCAAACTTGGAAAAGGGATGTTTCTTGGAATCCGCATACTTAAAATTAGATTTCCTCTGTGGTTACGCAACTGTAGAGTAAATCCAGAAAAGCATCACTGACTAATTATGTTACTCCAGATTTTTACTTCTATAAATTGTGTCAGAAATGAATTCTGAGTACTCTGAAAATTCATAATGGTGCTTCCCAGCATTAGCTCTGAACTGTTCAGAAAATGGATGAGATCCAAAGGATGATTAGGCATGTTGGTCTACAGAGGAGGCTCAATAACTGCAGAACTGGATGGGTACCATTCTTCAAGATACTCTTTAAATATAGTTCTTTCATTGTTGAACAAGCTTGCAATAACTTGGTTCCTTAAGCAAGCTCTTTTTGTTCTGCTACCAAATTGAATAGTCTTTAAGGGCTTAGTGGTAGATAAGTAGTTTTAATGATCTGACAGCTAAAGAAGTTTGCTTTGATATAGTCTGGGACACTAGATCATGTGAGAATTAGGTGATTTTAAGTCTTGTCTGAAGTAAGTTGTTTCATTCTGGTTTAAATGAATGCAAAAAGGCGTGCCTATCTTCCTTCAGTACTCAAAAGTACATTAAGAATAAGAATATTGGAAAGATTTAGAAAGTCGCTTAGAAATTGCAAAGCTTCTTCATTTTCCCACCTGACCTGGACTTGGAGGAGAGGCTGCTGGAGACAGTTTGTGTATAAAGAGGGTAAGGACGAAAGAGAATAATTTGAGTGTACTAAAGGGCTTCTGTATCAGTATCAGAAAGAGTTTTAGATTTGATCCTTTCATTAATAATGGATGGCCAGACGGATGCTTCCTCCTCTGCTGTCTCTTTTTAATTCATCTGAATGGTGGTGGAAAATGCAGCCCAGTGGTTTGAACCCGGCTGTCTCTCCAGCTTAAAAGCGCACTGTGTCTGTTTCCGAATCTCCTCCTGCAACTCAGCGGTTTTGCTATGTTGAAAAGTGCACTTGGGAGGTTTCCTTACCAAACCAAGCAGGTCAAACAACCTAGTTGTTTAATACACGAAAGACCTACAACTGTGAAGCTGCATCATCGCAGCCCTGGCTGAGCATTTTATGGCCATCTGCAACACAACTGGCTTTGGCTTTCCCTGCTTTCAGAGCAGGGCTGCCTGTATGATTGCTCACCATCCCAAAATACATCATATTTGCTGCCCCCAGAGGAAACCAGCTTCTTAAACATAGGCAAGACTGCAGGTACATGCAGTGAGGGAAGGGCTTGTGCTGCCTGACCTGGAGCGGGAGCTGGAGCCTTTGGTCAACACCACGGTTCAGAGCTTTACTGTTACCTGCTGACATACAGCAGATATGTTTTTCACCCTCCACCTATTCATGTTATTTTTAGTAATATCATTAAAATCCCGCTGTGTTCCTGGTCCAGTGGGAAATACTTTCTGGGATATCATGATCCCTGATTTCTGGTATAATTTCACACAATACGTTTTGGAAATGCGTCTCTTCTTATGAGCTTGCTTATGCTGTATGGACATAAAGTGGATGGCTTCAGGGCTGTAGAAGGAATAAGCAGCTTCTACCAAGAGGCACTGGTTGGTTTTGTGAGAACTGAGGCAGCTCTTCCTGAGCAGTGCTGCTGACAAGGACGTACCCTATGGTCTTTGAGGTAATACTGGTGGGAAAAGCCACTGTAGACTTCACACCGTCCCTGGACTGAGAGTGATCCAGTCCCGCAGTGTGCTCAGGAGATCTGGAGCAAGGGTAGAAGGAATTAGGAGAGCCTTGCTGTCTTCCATCCTCTGGTGGGACATGGAGCCTCACATAGTGCCTAGCAGAGGGGGCTATGTATGGTCCTTACGAAATTTTCCAGTGGCCCTGTGTCTACAGGAAAGCTTCAGATGAGGCTGTATGGGATGCCTACTATTTTGTAGCTCCATTCCCTCTTTATAAAAATGGGTACAGTCTCATTACCTTAAGGAAAGATTTTACTAACTGCCAGTGATTTGCATACTATGAAAGCACCTGGAAATAAGTAACCCCTATAGAGAGCTATTTGGTGGCAAGGTTTTCAAAAGAAATCCAAGTATATGGTTAGGTTTTTACCTAACTGTTGTGCCCCCCTTTAGAGTGTAATGTTTCCTACAAGAATTTTGAATTTCCATGCTTGGCTGTTTCAGTGTCCTTTTTGTGAACTGTTCTTTGTTCTCAGGGCTTGCTTGGGCTGATACTGTAAATGTCCTGGCAATTACTAGGTTTGATTTAGTAAGTCTAGATGTTTACACAGGTCTTTTGATCTTTAATATAGTGGACATAAATACGTGAAAATCAAAGCAGTTAAGAAAGCGTTGCAGGGAACCTGTCTGCAAGAATTGATACAGTTTCACCACTGCCTTTATTTAGCTATGCTGTACTAGATTTTTTCTGTGCCCAGTTTGTCTGGTTAACTGGTTTAAAGCACGTTTCATATGATCATATTCAGATACCTCTATTTTACTTGGCCACACATTTTTTAGGCAACGGAGCAGAAAGTGCACTTGAAAGATGTCATGCATCTAGTCTGAAAATAAAGATCTACAAAAGGGCAGATAACTATTCCCTCCTAAGAGTGCCTGTTTCTCTCCTTTGGCCAGAAATGGAGCCCATGGCGACAAGCTCAGATGAGGATTCAGCTGATGTTAAAGAACAAAAATCCCAGTTTTCATACTCCTGTATTCCTGCTGGTTACCTGTGTGGAGGTCAAACCTGAGGCTGTGGTTTGACTGTGCAGAAAACCCAGCTTTAGGGCTCCTACAGCTGTATTAAAAGCATTGAGGCCATGAAACATAAAATGCTGACTGCTGTAAAACTTGCTGTCAATTCAAATTTGTTCAAAATCTCTCAAAGCCTCCCAGCGTAAGATTTAAATTTTTATTGCCAGGTCAAATATCAGAAGTCTTCCTATGGCTGGCATAAAGCTGACCTGTAAATATGCACTCTGGCTAATTCAGCAGAAACATAACCGTGTGCCCAGATCTGATTTGTACCACTGGGTAACCCAGAATGAAACAGATTTGCTGCTGTCCTGAAGGATTTCAGACCTCAGACCATTACAGCAAAACCATCTTTCAACAATAGTGTGTCGTTTAGTGAAAAACCTCAATGCAGTTCCAAGGTGGTTTTTTTCCCCATTGTTACTTTTTTCTGCTATTAGTTTCTAACTAATATGTAGAAGCTACACTTGAATAGAAATTAGTAAAAGAATGTCTTGTGCTGATAGTGGATTTATTTCTCTAGTGCTGAAATGCCCAGATGACTTTAGGAAAACAAATACAATGCCTTCATCTATATATAAAAAGATTTACGGTATATGTCAAACATAACCTTTAAAGCAATTATAAAGTGATCTCACTCAGGGGATGAAAACAATTTTTGGAATAACTGTTATGTTTGTTTTTCTGGAAGTTTAGGCCAGGCTGGAAATGCCAAAGGGGTTATCCTGGAGGATTGGGTCTTGGCCATTTGCACAAATCACGTTTTAAAAATCAGTAATGGGACATTTTAATGACCCTCTATATTTCTGTTTCCTCCTATGAGAAAGTGATTATTGGAGCTCTTTACATCATTCCTTTGAGGACAACATAGGAAGAAAAAGCTCCGTTTGTCAGAATAGAAAAAAGCTTATTGCTTAGGTACTGAATATTCACATATGCTTTTTGACAGTTCCAGCCTCAACTTATTTAAAGAAAATATTCTTATTTTTCCATATGCAATCATTTAGGACAGCTTTTTTGCTGCCTTAAGAAAGCCTCAAAGAAGCAGCCTCTCTTCACCTACATCATATATGTTTAACTTGGTATTTTGAACTAAAAGGCTAGAGATGAAGGAAGAAAGTGTGTTACTTCCTGAGCCATAACTAAAAACTTTCACTGAGGAATGGAGAAGATAGCCAGTTTATTTACGTGGGTGGTATTTCAGCCTTTGAGAGCACATCTTATGTGGGCGTGCTGGGTGGAACAAGGGCAGGTAAAAGCTGATTTTTCTGGCTGTAAATGCTCCAGGGATGAAGGTGAGAAGAGCTGATAAACACTAAGAAGAGCAGGGAGCTGTAGAAGCTGCATGTCTGTGAGTATAAACTGATTATGAATACATTTAAGCCAGAATACAGACCATTTCCAACTATACGGTGTGTTGGGGCAGCTTTCCAGCAAAATATCAGAGATGTAAGCGTTCTTTACTTCTATTTGAAATTTGATGAATTTTATTGATTAGAGCATGAAACAGTTGCTGTGATAGCTGGTGTCTGGATTTGACGATGCCCAGGAAGACCTTTGTTGCTGGTGGCACAAGGAAGGGGACCAGGCAGCTCTGCTCACCAGGGGCTGGTGGCACACCTTTGGGAAGAGGCATGCACCCAGGCTGCATCCATGCAAAGGGGCTGGTTGTTCTGTGGTTGGATGGAAAGGAGTGGTACTTGGGTGTTGGCACAGCTGGATGAGAGGGGACCATGCTTCTATCAAGGTTTTTGCAGCAGCATTTTTTTGATCCTCTGAGAGCATCTGGCCCAAAAGCTTCTCTGCTTGCAAAGGAGAGTGCCTGTCTTGTGCTGTGAGTTTGCTCTGGGCCCACACAGCAATGGGGGGTAAGCCTGAGCCCTAAAACCAGTACTTAGCATGGCGAGAGTCTTTCTAAGATGAAATCCCATGAAAGGCTGATCTCCTTTGTGGGTTTCCCTCAAATTGAGTGGTCCTGCTGTCTCTGCACCATCATGATCCTTCTTTTTGAACAGGACTAATATTGTTTCCATATTGCAGTCAGTATATTAATTGACATTTACCCCAGTACTTTCCCAGTTGAGATGTTCTGTGCTTGCAAACATCCTATCTGCAAAATCTCAGTTCACTTTATCCTTGAAACTGTTAATGAAAAATCTCAATAGACCACACTACTGAGATCTAAGTAAGATGGGAGATTTAATTACCAGAGAGTGTGAAACAGTAGCCTCAGAGGGATTTGGAGCAACCAGGACAAAATCTCTTTGGTGGAAAGTTGTCCCCAGGAACAGGGACTCCTTTTCGCAGGACAGGGGACTTCAGGCCCACGGGGCTGCCCATTCCCAGTTCTGGCTTGTTTTACTCCAGACAAGTCTAGGCAATTCCAGGGTGGGCATAAAATTAGAGTATTTTGTACATAGGTCTGTACTTGATGCAAGGCAAGGGGGGTGGTCTGGCAGATCTGTCACCTACAGAAAGTAAGCAAGGTGGTGGTAACTCCATGAAATTTTCTCATGTGGGTCTTGAGTCTATTTTGTGGAAGTCAAGAGTAAAAATAAATTGCTTCTTAGCGTTGAGGTTTTTGTTTTTATCAGGCAGGTCTATTTTTTTCCTTGATGAATGGTTTACCACCTTTCTATTTTTTGCCTCCATTGGCAATGGACATCTGAGATGCTCTTCTCACCAGCACAGAGGTGTACAGCTCAGTGCTGTGCTGTTACATCTGGAAGGAGTATTTCCTATTTATGCTTGTCTGGAGTAATTTTTCCAAAGCCAGAAGGTTTTGTTTGAGAATATCAAATCCCTTGAAAGTACTGTATAATTATCTACATGATTAATTTAAGTGTCTGCCGTGGCTCTGCAGTGAGCTCAGGGGCGTAGACAGGCAACCCGCAGCGTATCGACGCCCGCAGCTTTTCCTGTGGGGAGAAGGAATGGGGTTTTGAAGGCTGCCTGCCTCCGGCAGCGTGGAGGGGGCCGTCATCCCCTATCTCTGGAGGGATGTGTGTGCATGGAGGGGGAGAACCCTCCAGCAATGTTGCTAAATAAATGATGGATGAGTTTTGCGTGGAATGCAGATGCCTTTGAACGCTCCAGTCGCCTAACTGCAAGATTGAAGCTGAAGTCAACATCAGTGCCCTTTGCCAATGCAGAGGAGATCTGGAGACTTGAGCTAAAACTCTGAGCTGCTTTCAAGGAGCCCCAGGATCTCCAGGCTGGAGACCCAGGCAGTGCTTTTGATCTGGGGATAGTTGGCAAAAGACAGTCCGTAACATGTCTAACCAACATCAAAACTAATAAACAGCTGAGAGCAAAACTACTTAAGTTATTATGCAAAAAGGGCCTCAAAGAACGATCTGGTACAATCTTCTCTAGAGCTTAAATGCTTCTGAACCTGGTATGGTTACTGAGAGCTGTTAAAGCAAAGGTGTCATTGTCACAAGGGTGTCATTGTCATAACTCCCAGAATGTTACCCATTAAATGACCTCTTACTGTACTCTTACTAGGACAGAAAACGGTGTTGAAAGAAGTAAGAGGGATTGAAATAGAAAGATCTACTGTCTCCCACAACCCAAGAGATATTGGCTCTAGTCATTGTTCGTGGCAGATATCTGACCTGCAGAGACCATGACTGATGGAGACTCCAGCACTTGAGATGGTGTTCCCCAGTGCCTTGATATTCCTCTTCCTTCTGAGTGTTACCTAACCACTACCCTAAATCTACCTGGGTGTGATTCACATACATTACTCCATCATGGACAAGAGGAACAGACTGCTTTTCTCCACCTGGTCACTGTGGGGCATTTTAAAATACATGAGGACCTTTAGCTTGTGCTCTCAACCCCCCCTGCAATACTTTCTCCTTTTTAGACCAGCAGGCCCTAATTTTTTGAGTATTTCCTAGTAAGTCACACTTTCAAGACTGGCAAGTCATGTCAGAGCTCTCCTGCAACAGAGCAGTTTTGCTGCTGAGACCCTCCCAGCTCTGTGTGAGGCTACAGAAATACTTCATATGCCTTGTTAGCTTTGTCCCTGCTGGCACATCCTGAGACAGTGACCCTTTTTTTCTCCAACAGCAGGACTTTATTGACAGGAATGTATATAATGTATTTCCCTATAAATCCTGGAAAATATTCAAAGCCAAGCTGGATGGGGCTCTGAGGAAACTGGTCTGGTGGAAGGTGTCCCTACGCATGGCAGGGGCATTTGGGACCACATTCCTTCCTAACCCAATCCATTCTGTGATTCTGTGAAAACGCTGCATCTCTTGCCAAAGATTTGCCACATAGCCAACCCTATCTGAGATTTTCCTTCTGTAGTACTCTGCATTTGTCTCTGATGAACTTTACCCTAATTTTTAGAGTATGTTTTTCTGATTTTTGCCAAGATATTTTAGATGCTAATCCTGTTCTCCAGTGTGTCTGCAGACACTCCCAGCTTCGTGTAATCTGCAGATTTAATACGTGTACTCGCTTTCATTGTCCAGGTCACTAATGAATGTGCTGAGCAGAACTAGACTATATAGATCCAGCAGAGCTCCACTTGCAGTGTCCTTCTCTTTTCACAGAATGTCATTAATAACTACTCCCTGGGTATGGATTTATAGTAGTCTCATTTAATCACATTTCCCTAGTATATTTATGAGAAAGTTGTTTGAGACAGTGACAAAAGCTATAATAAAGCCCAGATAAATGACATCCAACAACTTCTCCATTAAGAATAGAAATTAATTTCATTTTACATGGTTTTATTCTTGTCTCTCCTGTGTCAGCTGCTGCTTATATTTTTGTTCTCTTCCACATACATGCAAACTGTATCTTTGTTTGATTTGGAGTTTTAAAGATGATTGAAGCTAGATTGACTGATGTCACATTTTTCTGCTGCTTCTCTTTCTACCCTTGAAGACAGACACTGCATTTGCTGTTGTCCTTACTTCTGACCCCTTACCTGTTTGAGTTCTCAGAAGTGACCAGCAGGGAGGTATCTGAGATGGTTTTAGCTGGTTTTGTAGGAAATTTAAATGGTGGTTTGTCCCACTCTGCTGGACTGGAAATACCAGACTTGGACTGATCTCTTACCCTGGAACAGACAGAGAAGAGGATAGTATACCTCTGTAGTGATACTATGTCGCACTGTCTACTAATCCCCTGTGCATAGTTGGTAATTTTAACAAGGACTAAAGAAAAAATCAAACCAGTGTTGCCTCTTTCGGTGTCATTTTTCAATAACTTTCTCTCTGAGCAACATTTTTCCAGACTGCCTTCTTGGTATTGATATGCATATAAAGGATAACATTTTTTTTATCTTCTGCAAGTCTCATTTCATTTTTATGCCCTGATTTTTCTATTATTTTTGCCTATGTGTTCACACTATTTTTTTAACTTGTGCTCAGTAACCTTTTAGCGTTCTTTCTTCTTGTCTTTGAGGAAAATGAAAAGCTCGTGATGCTGCCAAGTCTTCTGATCCTTCTTCATTGAGATGCTATTGTGCCTGTGCCTTTTAAGCACATAATATTGTTTCTTCGAGAAACTACAGCTCACCTTGATTTCTTTTTCCTTTAAACTCTTCTCCATGAATTCTCACCTAGCAGGGTTTTTTTTTAATTTTCTGAAGCCAGGCATTTCTGTTTTGCTGTTCCCAACCCCTTGACTTTACAGGCATTCTTACATGAGTTTCTTTCCACCTTCTTACCCCCAACACATCCCTCTCTGGAGGCACTTCCCTGCTTATTACTTGACCCATCCATTATGTGAGAATGTTTCTCTGAATGCACCAGGACCTTCTCTCTCCTACTGCTTTCCTTTCCAAGCAGATATCTCACGCTTGTACTTTCCCACTACCATTGAGTCAGCTGTCATCAGGTTCTTGGTTTAGGGTTTGTTGTGTCCTCTTCTACGTCTGTTTTGTTTTGTGCTTTCGTCCTTTATTATTAACCAGACAATTTTGCAGTTCTTCCTCCCCCTGTGTTCTGGACCTCAGAGCAAATACATACATCCTCGGTATGCCAAGAGATTCTGCCTCTACTTTTTTTTGTTGGTCCACATATAAGCTGTGAATTTTTATATCGGTATTTGAGATCAAGGCCTTACTACAGCAAGTTCCAGTTACATCAGTTAAATAATTGCTTTTGTCTTAAATATGAGATCTTAAATAAGATTTAAAAAAACCCACATATTCACCAGTGTTGCATTAGATGTCTAAGATGTTCAGAGGATTTAACCTTATCTCCTGGTCAATCTGTGTCTGTATTATCACCTCTTGTTTCAGACCTGTGCCTGGGCAGTTTCTGTCTTTATTCTTCCCTTTTTATTCCCTGTTTTTCCTATCCTGAGCCTAACTCAGAAGTCCCTCTCACTAAGCAGTAGGCCAGTTCCTCCTTTGCCAAGCTGATGTCTATCCCTGTTGAGCTGTTGGTGTAACGTCACCTTCTTGGTGAAGATGCTGGTGTCCTCCCATAGGAGCATCACATGCGGCCCTGGTCTGTTGTCCCTGCCTGAGCTTTTTTGGGGTCACTCCTGTCCATCTAGGTAATGCCCCACAGCCAGGGAAGCGGCAGAACTTTGGATACAGCTTCTGGGCAGCGGCTCCCTCTACACTCATTCTTTTGGGGTTATAAGCTCTTTCTACAGCTTTTCTGCCTAGCACAAGCCTTTCATACACATCTGCAGGAGCAGACCTGCAGGCTGCAAGCTCGAAGCTGCTGCTTTCTTCAGCTCTCCTGGTGCGCAGCTCACTGAGCAGCATCCACTGCTAGAAAATAAATTCCTGAAAGAATCCGGTCAACCAGACTCGACTAGTGTCAAGGTTTTTTCTTGTTTCATAGATCCTAATGATCCTGGCAAAAAAACCCTGGCTCGCCCTCTTGCCTGCTAACCCCCAGCTCCCTCTGCCTCCTGGCTGCCCTGGCTGCCTCCCTCTCCAAACTGCAGGAAATCGAGGAATTCACCTGCCCAGCTCTTCCCAGAGAACTGGACAGTCACCTCCCTTAGATGCTTTACCCACAGGGCGGCTGCGAGCCACTGCTGCCACTAAGGAAGGGACCCCATTGGTGTGCCCACCCTTCGTGTTTGCCGCTGCCCATCCCGCCTGCAGCTTGGCGGGGAGCTAAGTCCGGGAACAGAGGGGTTTAAGCCTATCCCAGCCCAAAATGACTGGCGCGGATGGCAGGGCTGCCGGCTTCAGTCGCTGGTGTTTTCGGTGCCCCTCCGGCCGCCCTCGGAGCCGGTCTGGCAGGAATGTCTGCTCTGCTCCGGTGAGAGCCCCGGGGCTGCGGCAGCAGCGGGGCCGGGGCCGGGGCCGTGCCCTCCCCATTCCACCGCCAAGGTCAGGGGCGGATGGTGACCTTTTATTCCCTTGCTGAGGAGAGCAGCTGGTGCCCTCAAGTGGTAAATCGCAGAAGGAGAGCGGCCGGGCCGTGCGAGCGGCCTTGGGCCGCCGGGCGCCTGCAGCGGTTCTGGCGGCTCTAACCGCGCTGTTTTCCCCTTGCAGGACCAGCCGCTGTGGTGACCGTGGTGGGAAGGACGCTTTGCTCCCGAAGGAGCGGGGACACCGGCGGCAGGCAGACCTGGACAGCTACAGACGCTCCCGAACACTTCACCCCCCAGCCCGCTCCTCGGGCCGGCTGTAGCGCCTTCGCGCCAAACATCCTGCCTAGACTGTGTTCTTGGTCAGCCGGAGCCCCCCAGAAAACCTCCCTGAGACTAGATGGAGCTTGCTTCGGACCCGCAGCCCCGCTCCAGCATGTCCCCAGGGGCTGCGGGGGGCCACGGCGGGCGAGCGGGGAGCCGAGCGGGGCCGGGGCTGACGCCGTGAGGGGATGCCCAGGGACAGCGATGCCCATCACGCAGGACAACGCGGGGGTCTTCCTCCCCCTCCTGTGCCAGTGGCTGCAGAACAGCCGGCGGGAGGGGGCTGAGGGAGCCGAGCAGCAGCTCTGCCGCTCGGCCGTCCAGAAGCTGAGCGAGTACATCCAGCTCAACTTCTCCGTGGACGAGAGCAACCTGCAGCCAGGGAGCTGCGGCGCTTTGGATACGGAGATCTGCACCATGTACCTGGCCCAAGAGATGCGGAAAAATGAGGTCCTGGGCTTGAGCTTTGGGAATATCCCCGCCCTGGGGGACTACGGGGAGAAGCGTCGAGGGGGAAAGAAGAGGAAGGCGCATAAGGGGCCCGTGCTGGACGTCGGGTGTATCTGGGTGACAGACTTGAAGAAGAACAGCCCGGCCGGGAAGTGCGGGAGAGTGCGCCTGAAAGACGAGATCCTTTCTCTGAACGGACAGCTGATGGTCGGCGTGGATGTCACCGGGGCAAGGTAAGGGTGGAGGAGCCGCCAGCTGCCTCTGGTGCCACACCGTGCAGGTCACAGTCGATACTGATGGAAGTCCAGGGAGCAGAGGTTTTGACCTCTGCTTTCCGGCCCCCGAGAGAACCCTGGGTTCGTTCTTAAGGTCTTGTGGAAAATAAGTAACAGAAGCAAATTGATAATTAGCCTGCATGTGCTACTCACACTTCCCCTGGAAAATTTTCAGGGGTCGTTAGGTCAAAAAATTATATGTCGTAATCACCAGAGGGGCTCCACTAAAACAAGAGCCTTCCTGGGTTTGTATAAAACTGTTTCCTTAAGCAAAAATGAACACGACGCAGCAGCACTGGAAGATATTTTTCCAGGTGCTTCTTATTTTTGTTGAATTATTTCGGTTGAGGGAAGCATTTTTGACAGCTAAATGTTGTCTGAGACTTTCTCAAAGCAAGACATTTTTGTGTTTTCCAGTTCGGAACAACTTCATTTTAATAAATTCCCTTTGATTTTAATGCATTTGCTCTCTTCTGATGTCTCCTGACCCAGAAAACTTGAAATCTTTAAGAGTTCAAATCAAAAATTAAGATTCTTGCAATGATATAGATTATTCTTGTGTTTTTTTGGTTTTTTTTAATTCAGCTATTCCATGCTGTAAAATCAGTTATTGTCCCAGTTTTGCTCTTTGTGGGCTGGTAGACTTTCTCATATTACCCTTTGCAAAGGCAAAAACCTTTCTCTGCTGTAGATGAGGATGTAAATATTCATTCATACCTGAGGTTACAGTGTACCTAAGGGCATGAAATCCTCCCCCTCTTGCCAAAAGGGAATCTATCTTGGGGATGGACAACAAGTTTTTGGAAACCAAGTGCTAGCGAAGTGATCTCAAGAGGCCATGAATGTGGCAGGAGTTTGGGCTGATCATCACTCCCAATTCTGACACATGGCAGAATAAAAGCAGTGACTCCTCAATCTGTGGGTGGTGGGCAGCTCAACCTTCTGTGGTTTTACAGGTATGAAATCAACCCTCTGTAATTCCTAGCTTGTAATTCAATGACCGTATAAATATTGGTACTGTGGCAGTATAGATCGGTGACACCTCCGAATTTGAGAGTGTTTATGGCAAAAAGCAGTTAGTTTGCCGTTTCCCCTTTTTCAGATGTCACTGTTTCTGAATACAATGGAATTGCTTGCAGTGGGCAGCAATGTTATCTTATTAATAATGCTAAATGAGAAATAATAGCTGATGAAGTCCAAAATATTTGGATATCTGTCCTTTTTGGCCAGTCTCTGAAGGCTTAATTTAGGGCTTCTTCCTTTTGTAGAGCTCTGTTATTAAACCAGCAAGCTGTGACTGCAGCTAATGGGAACCAAGTGCTCCATTTTCCTTGCTTTTTTTGGCCGTTACAAAGGCAGCGTTTTGGTAGTATGGGGCCAGTGTTGTTCTTAAAATCCTGTTTTAGAATATTCTGCATCCAATTTAGGCCAAAATTTAGGACATTTCTTAGTCAAAACCTGATTTATTTTCAGCATCCAAAGCATCCTTGCCTAGCATACTGTTGACTGCTATTTGACAAGGGTGGTGTTGATGGATGACAGTTCAGGACCTTGAGGATGCTCCGAGGTTGGAGAGCTGGCTTTTGCCTATCAGGCTGGCAGCTCCAACCCCACGTTCCTACATTGTTCATCTGGGGTGCTTGAGGATGCTTTGAGAGTCTTTCAGTCGCTTTCTAAGTTGGGGTGCTCAGAAGTGACATAATTCTGTCTAGCTTTATAATAGGCTGAAAGGCAACATCAGCTTGCCTTCTGGAAGACTGCTTCCAATAAGAAGCTTTCCTAGAGTATTTCCATACTGCTGCTGTGGTGGAATTAGGGCAGCCCTTTCCCCTTGGTTTTTCAAGGTCTTGTTGGGGCAGGACAGGACACTAAATAGTAGTCCTGACTTGATTTCTGACTGCCTAATTATTATCTGTCTGAGTGAGAAACACTTCCAGGTCAATACAAGGGGGCTGTGGGTGCTGTGATTTGTGGTGTCATGTACTTAGTGGAGCCTGCACATGGTCAGTGAAAGTAAAATACTTTCAGCCTTAGCTCCTGCAGCACCAGGCTGGATTGGGCAAGCAAAATCACTGCTTATGTGTTTATTCCTCACCTGCCAAGTGTTCCAAGGCAGCCCCATCTTGCCTGGTGAAGGAGTTTTTCACACGGATGCTTTAGGCAATCTTCTGATTTATTCCCTTAAGAGTGGAGGACTTGGCATGAGGGTCTCACAGCTCTGCCATTTCCCACCTCTGCAGCAGGGTTTGCAGAAGTCTTCTCACATACCCTGGGCTTCATGTAACCTCACCTCTATTTCCAACCTGCCATCCAAACCCTCCTTGTTCCGAGGGGCTAAACCAATACACCAGACAACGAGAGAGGCGAGGTGAGGGCACGCAGACCCTTCTGCTGGCTGTCCTATGGACGTGGTCAGCCTCTATGGGATGCAGGGACACATGACTGGAGCTGTGGCAGATTGGGCAGCCCTGGACAGGCTGGGCTGTTTTGGCACCTGCCTGGTGTGCCTACAGGTCCTCAGGTCTCAAAGTGGTGTCGGGGTCAGACGCAGTGAGTAAGAGCAGCACTACACTTACTGGAGGAGCCAGCTGTGGGTACCACTCATCTGTCTCTCCTTGCTAAGAAAGCTGAACATGACTCCTTTAAAGAAAAGTTACTTATTTAAATTCCACCTGATTTCCATGTAAACAGCAGAGACGGGTTGATTATTGCTGAACTTGTTTCTTTTATTTTTTTGCCTTTCTTGTCAGTTAGAGAAACATTATGCAGTAATAAAATCATCAAAGCTCTTTGCTTAACAGGGTATTATTACATTAGAGTGGAATAATGTAGGTGGTGTCATTTTTGGTGATGTTAGTGATTGAGGGAAAATTATTACTCTCTTTAGAGTTAGCAAATTGTGTGTGTCTATCAAACACAATTGCAGGGAAATGAGCTGTATTGGAGTACTGAATAAAGGTTAGTCAAAACTGTGCCTATTTATTTATCTTCTGTCTATACAACTGTATTTCCAAAATACGTGGGTTATGTTCCCCCAGACAACAACTTCCTATGTATTTTGGAACTACTCTACTCATTTTGGGCTATTACTCACTTACTGGAGGGAGGCTGTTAGTATTTCTGCAGATGACAGATGAATTTCTTGAGCATAACTGAATGGGGCTTCATTGAGCAAGTCCTGGGAGCACTGCAAAAAAATAATTTTGTCATGAATATAATTCAGTTTGAAATATTTGATTATGAATTTCATCAAGCATAGCAGCAGTGCTTGGACACAGCTACCATATACATTTAATCTTTAAAATCAGTGCTAAGTGTATTTCCAAATTCATTTTTGAAGAAAGCAGAGTAAGATACATTACCAGTGATGACAGTGTGGTAGAAACATGAGATATTATTATAATTTTGTCATTGAGAAAACCCAACCACTCCTTCAAAATATCATCTTTCTCATTGCCAAAAAATACCAAACACTGCCATATGTGGGAACACAGTCAGAGAAGTGGCTGGCTTCTTTTTAACCCACAAACTGGAGCTGCTTCCAAAAAATGAAGAGAGAAATGTTTTGACAGCCATACCTTTGCACAGTGCTTTCTTAGTCTCTCCCCTTCAGTCAGTGTCCTGGGGGCATTGCTAAGACTCCTCAGCAAAAGATATGGCATGCCAAATGTCAGGGAAATCATTTTATTTTCAAAGATGCTGTGAGAGACCTTCAGGAATCAGGTCTGCAATGGAGAGTGAGCTTCAAGTGCCACTACTGAAGGCAAAGCTTTTACTTTACTGGAAGCTGAGGGTTTTCAGTAGAGCCAAGGTCTTTCCTGAATGCTTGCTGCTACTGCACATCTTATGTTCATGCCTCCAGGATAGCTGGAACTATGAAGGTAAAGTCCTGTTCCTCCTCACAGGTCAATGCCATTAATAGGTGTGTGATATACAGGTATTCTAAGCACCACCCTGCTTCTCTGTAAATGCTAGCAGCTGATTACAGAGGACAATTCAAAATGTCTAACAAAATTACAGGTCTCGAAATGTGCATAGCACTTTGTGCTGCCTGCTGTGGCAGTCAGTAACAGTCCTGGGCTTTGCTGGGCGAAATCTTGAGGTTCTTTGTAAAAAATTGTTCTTGCTGGTGCTGGAAACACACCATGCAGTCCCTGGCTGTAATCAGAGACAGATTCTGCCCTGAGCAGGGGTCTTCACGAGGACAGTCTTGTTTTTTCCCTTGTTGTGAGCCCTGCAGACAAGGAGCAGACCTGTACCTGCAGAGCTGTGCATGTGCTGTGGGGCTGGGAGTGGTGAAATCTTCGCTGTGTCAGTGAAGAGCTGCTCAAAAATCGGAGTGTGGTTTGAAAACTGTTGTTTCAGAAGAGCACACCTTTCAAGGCACTTTTTTATTGAGATCCCCTTTCCTCAGAAGTTTGAATGGAATTATTTTTTAAAATAAACTGCCTTGCTCCTGCAACAGAAATATTTTCTTGCTGGGAGGAGCATCCTTCCCCTCCAAATGTGGTCACTCTTTGATATTCAAGTGCTCCAGTTTTGCATTTTCCATGGGGCACCGCTTCCTGCCATGCTGTGTTGAGGCACTGTCACTGTCTCAGGAGGCTGGCTGTCCTCACCATGACTACTTTGTCCCTGTCCTGGCAGCTGCAGTTGTCTCTGGAGCATCTACAAGATTTTGTTGCACTGTGTTATTTGGCAACGTGTTCAAAATGCTCCCATGTGCCCCTGCTGATGTGTGGGGATGCGATACTGTGGGAACCAGGATCAAGGGCTGCGCTCCCTTAGCACATCAGCTGCGGCCTTCAGACCAGGTTTTGGGTAACAAATCCATTCCTTAGTAGGGTTGGGTGTTGGGGTATATGAATGCCTGTGTTACGGTGGAAGGGGGTGGTTCAGGTCTCTGTGCCTATGACGGGGTTGTGCTTCAATGAAGTTTTTTGGGGATTTATTTTCTGCGTGGCATTGCCATCTCCTTTATACATCCTTTTCATTACAGAAAAATCACCCCAGGAAAACCATCACTGGTCATCACAGAAAGCTTTGTCTCACTGCACCCCCACCTCTCAGGCATGTCAGGTTGCATGGATCGATTGCTCTGTTTTACTGTTTCTTCACCTCCTTCCTAAAGCAAAAGTGCTGCCAACACAAAGTGCTGCTCAGTATAAGCAGCTGCTTTGCCTGGTGTTAGTAGGGCCTTCTCCTGGTTATGTCCACAAGAAAATATTTTTGCTTTAATAGGAAAAATAATGGAAATAGGAAAAATAATGGAAATTTATCCTGTCCCTTTGCCCTTGGCCAAGGGGCAAACGTTTCTGTGGGAGCTCCTTGTTAAAATATTAACAGCTCTGACTACACAGTGAAAAACAAATACAGTGGTCCTGGAGACTGCAGCCTCCAAATGCAGTCTCAGCGAATAAGGTTCTCATAACTGACCTAAAAAATACCCCCAACCTGTTGTGGAATTGAATTAGTTTCCTTTTTTATATCATATTACCGATCTTCATGCTGCTAAGTGACGGATCAGGGCACAGAGGCTGAGACCTGGGGCTTGTTATCACGGGCAAGGATGAGAAGCCTGTGCTGACGTGCCCTCCAAGCTGCCTGGTGTACAAGTCCTGAGGATGGAATATAAGCAGCACATAGGGATTTTGGCTGAGTGTTTTCTCATCCAGTTGAGCTGCTGTGAGCTGGGGTACAGTAGATGTGTGCTCAACCTGTGCAAAATGAGAGAAAGCCTATGGATGTCTAACATTTGCAAGGCACAGCCTAAGTCTCACTGTGCTCCTGAATTCTGAAGCGTGCAGTCCCCTCTGAAGCATGGCTGCTGTATTTTACACTGATAGTGGATATAAATCCCCTACTTGATAGTAGATATAAATTCCTCCCTCTCCCCTCCCTTAAAATATAGCAGGACTGAGAGACTAAGAAAGAGATGTTTTTCTTCCCTTCTTTTATGTCTCCTGGAAGGTATGAGCAGACTTAGCCACACGTGTTGAGAAATAAATTGCTCTGAAGAAATGAGCTTTATTCCAAATCCTCTCTTAAGAGCCAAAGTCTTAAACAGAAGGTCACTAATCCCCAGACTCAGCAGAGATCATTTAGGTGGTTTGTCCTCTTTGCTTTATTAATCTGAGTGTGTGTTCACGCGGTTTCCCCTCCTCACCCTCCGGTTCCTGCTGTCCCTCTCAATGTCCCCATGCCAAGCCTCTGTGGAGGCACAACTCATTCCCTTGTAGCAATGGCCATTAGCAACATCCCATCACTACAACTGCCTCCTCAACAGTCTTTCTGAACCCCCCATCCCCCTCAAATTTGCATCTTATTTATCTTCTTGCTCAGACGAGTATTATCTAAACTCCATAAAAAATGATGGAAAGGCTTCCACTGATTTAAATAGCTCACATCCTGTGTGTGTTTGCATGTTTGTCCAAAAATTTAGGGAGCGATATGCCTGTCATTGCCTTCTACATACTGTCAGCACTGAACAACAGAGCTGGCCTCTCTCTAGAAATTGTGATCCCCAGGAGCATGCATGTATAACTAGGCCACATCCCCAGGGTCATCTGCCAAAATTGCTCCCAGCCCTGCCTCTGCATGCTTGCTTTTCAGAGGCATCAGGCTTGAAAAGACTTGGACAGAGGTTGGCGGTGTTGCCTTAGGAGGTGTAAAAACTTCAGAGGTTATAGAGAGGGGTTTTTCTGTGCTTTGTTTTTGTTTTAATGAGCTGTGAAAGTTCTGATTAGAAATCTGTACCTTGCTGCCCAATGTATGGCTGTGCCTCTGCATTTAATTTGCTGTTCTGACCATGCTGTAATTACAAGAGAACAAGCCCAGTCTTTGGGAGGGAACTCTGCCCTGTCTGCTCTTCCCTCCCTGCTCATCCGCTGTGAGAACAACCTGTTTTGGTGAGTCAGCCTTGTGCCTTGTCATTTACCCTGATACCAAAGTGCCAGCAGGATCCCTTTTACATCCTGAGTGGGATTTTCAGCCTGACACACAGCAAGCATTCCATGCTGTCAGGTCATCTGGAAGTACAGTCAGGGTTCAGCAGAACTTAGCTAATTGGCAAACTGCTGGAATGTGCAAAATAGAGTTGCTTTTTTCCACCAGTCAGCCAAGGAACAGGTGAGGCCTTCAGCCACAGCATCAGTTATTTTCACTGCCTCTCCAGCAGTGCATTTGCTAGCACAGAACAGTGTTTCAGCCATCAATAATTAAAAATACAGATGTTCAAAGACACAAGCAAGGAACAGTCCGTGCCCATTACTCTTACTCTTTCTATAATGCTTGTGCCCTTACACACCAGTTTGCCATGCACAGTCATTCACAGTGTCTTCTAAACTGTAAATGTGACTTTCTCTTCATATTCTGGGAGTCCAGAATTTTGCACAAAGCAAGCTCTGGGCTAAAGACTGATTTTCTTGAGACAAGGTCTGACCTGCTGCAAGAGGAGGAGGTGACTGGAGCCAGATTACTGAGTGGCAGTGAGAATCCTGGGAGGTTGTCCTTTTCCACCTGTACTGACTGACGTGCCATGAGCCCTGGAAAGGCACAGCTTCTCCAGTCCTCATTCAAATATTTTATAGCACTGGGCTAAGTGAGCAGCGTTCCCATTCTTAGATGTATTTTGGGGCTGCTCTGCAACTGGCCATGATCATACCTTCTTGCCAGCCTCTGGATGTGATGGTTGCTGTCCTGGAAGATGTACTAGAACTGAACTGTGACCCTCCAGAGCTAAAAGCATTAACAGTGATATCAGCTTAAAACCCACGTATCCCCTGTCACTTGGAATCTGGCCTGGACTGGAAAGGACAGGAGCGGGGAGGGCTGAAAAATGATGAACAGGAGACAGTTCTACAAGCAGAGGCACAGCATCAGCCTCAGAGAGATGGTTTGTCAACATGAACTTGCCATCTCTGGACATAAGTGAGAGGATAAATACAATAAACATAGGTGAGATGAGCAAAGAGACAGGTATATAACCTCAGAGACAGCTGTTGCAGTGGATGGCTTTTGGGATGGGATTTTTTTTTTAACATGGAAAACTCATTGCTTTTTTTAGCTGATGTGACACTTATCTCCAGCTCCAAGCAGTATCACGTGCTCCTCGAAACTTATTTTTCTGTCTCTTTTTTTTATCAGATGTAGGCTAAGAGGGGACGGGCATATGTATTAACCACATACTCTGCAATATCATTCACTGTACTTGCTTCGTTTTCTGGGTAAAATGTGTGATGTTCAGCAAGATCACCTGAGCCTCCAAAGGAAAACAGGTTTAACAGACCAGTAACAGGGAAAAGATAAGTCGGCAGGCACTGCCACAAGGTTTGGGGCAGTTCAAGAATACTTCTACCTACCAAAACAAGACAGGAGTAAGGCAAATGGTGATTATTAGCAGCTAACTTCACCGTAGAGCGTCCAAGACTCAGGAAGCCCATCCAACTGAAGCCTCTCGAACAAGAATGTGAGAAACTAGAGGTAGATGGAAAATGGGTTCAGGGTTTTTCAAAATAAAACAGGATTGTTGAAACATGACTGAAGGAGATTACTGTTTCAGCTGATGCCTAAGACTCTTTTCTATTGTTTAAAAAGGTGACAAGGTCTGGTTTTAACCCTTCTCCGTAGTAGGTACTATAGAAAACCAGATGATCTTCTAAAAAAACCCTCAAAACTGGCAAAATAAATAATTGATTAATAGAGTAATAACTTTGACCTTGTGTTTCCTACGCCATTACTTGATCACTGGAATGGGGTCAGGATAGCAGGATTCAGGATTCCTTCCCATCCTCATACACTTTGACCAGTGTCTCTTTTTGTCATGATAACTAAAGAGTTACTAAGTGCTTGCCAATTTTTTGTAGCCTGGGCTATTTTTATTCCGGTAGCAAAAAGAAAAACACAGACATGTGGTAACCAGTAAACTCTGTGGTACCATCTATCTGAATACAGAGCCCTAGGCTAGAGGTTGGGGAATTCCTTCTTGAGAACTCATGGATGACAAATGGAGCCAAACCAGTGTGTGATATTCTCACTGAAAAGGGTTTCTAACAAACACTAATTGTTCTGCTGAAAACAACATTTCATGCTTTCTTCTGTGGAAGAGTTCTACTAAAACAGATTCTTCTCGGTTTCCTCTAGAGGGCAATGTCATATAAATATTTTAAGCAATTTCTGGGTTCTGTCAACCGGGAATTTTCGCCTGTCTTATCTAGGAATTTGCAAGGCAGCAGTGAAAATTGTTTCTTTACATGCTTTTAAGATGTGTATATACCTAATATAATCTGATTCTTGGGCTTGTAGAGTGCAGTAGCTAATCCCTTTAAGAAGCAAGAAATATGTTGTGTATTTCAGGTAGATTTGGCTATTCTGAAATGTGAAGAGGGAACTGCTGATGAAGACCTGACTCTCTTCTTTACCTGTGCATCTTCAAGGACTTCTAAGAGCTGCCCCTTATGTGACAATTGTAAAAAAGATTATAATCTAGTACTCTAAGAATGAAGTTACCAGCTGCTGTAGTTCATGTCAGTAGCTGGAACTTCAGAGCAGAGGATAAATCTAAATACCAAGTCTAAGTGGTTCATAAGACCTAGGAAACAGAAGGGTATAGTCTTAATATTTATTTCCCTAAGAATTTATGTATATGTTCCTGGGTTCACTAACTGTATTGCTTGTTTGATGGATGTTAGTAACAGCAAAATTTTCAAATTATTTGTCCACATGAACAGCTGCTAAAATTAGTATGAATCAAAGGCGGTCACTCTGGACCTTAGTAATTTAAGGGATATTTTTAGTCACGGTAGTATAAAATGGTAAGTATAGATAAAGGCTGTTTCATTTTCCTTAATGCTCAGGTGCAAGATTTGAAACACATTTCCATGGGCATAAATTTCTTTTTTGTCACCTGTATCATTGTCTTCCTTCCTTCTCCCAAACTGACATTACCAAAAGAAAAATTTGCTCTTGACATTGCAACATGAAAATGGCTTTAGGGAAATCCTTTTACAATTTTGTCTCCTTTCCTCTCCTGATGGCCACTAGTCCTTTGGAAAATCACCATAATGGCCTTATTGGATTACCTTGCAAATCCCACACATTGACTGAATTTGTTTTAACACTCTTGATAAAATATTTTTCCAAAATAGTAGTGGGCAATCTGCAGTTGTCAGGTTCTGTAAATGAATAAACCTGTTTGTTTGTTTGTTTTTCCCCAAACAGGAAACACAATTAATTGAAGTAAAACACTTATTCCCCAAAGTGCTTTATTTTGGAAACAATGGCCTGTGAATAAAAAAGCAGTATTTGCATTGGTTTCAAAACCAACAGGCATTAGGTAACAAAGCAAGATTTGCCATCTGCTTTTGAGTAATAGCAACTCTAAGAAAAATCTGAGGTCTTCTGTAGGTTTTAAAAGTTTAAATAGGTGAGAATTACTTTTTAATTATTGCTGCTGGCCAGGCAGGACTTTTTCTTAAACCATGTCTTAACAGAATTACGATAACCAGTTTGCAAATGTTAAGTTCCTGGGAAAAATTTTTGGAGACCTTAAAGGAAACGAAATATTCTTAGTTTCATTTCTCCTGCTGCATGAGAAGCTTTGTGTTTGAGCCTTATACTCATCACCACCTTCATTCAGGGCTTGTGTTTAGATCTCACTCTCTCTAAATTAGCTGACAGCTCTATGCTTAATCACAGGGGGATTATTCTTTGCCTGGCTGGAAGGAGCTATGTTTGGGGCTGTAGGTGTGTGGGGAGGTTGGTTCACCCTGAGCTGGGATCTCTGTGCGTGGGTAGCCCAGGGAATGTCACGCTTGCATGGCTGCAGGTACTGCAGGAACCACCAAGGCTCACAGCTTCATCTTCTCCTCCCCCTCTCTGCCTTCCTTGCTGGTGAGTGCTCGGCAGTGCAGCTCTCCTGCTGCTATGCCCAACATCCCTGACAATTCCATAACACCACGGGCTTTGTTGGAATGCCTTCCCACTCCAATTTGCCTTCCAAATTTCCTCCTGCCACTGTCCCAGCAATACACTAAGTCGTTTACTCCCTGGTCTGGTTTTCTATTATGGCCTGTATTTGGAAAGTAAGTGGTATATACAGCAGAGCAGAAAATTATTTAGTAATCCAGTTTCATCAGGATGAACTACGTGGTTAAAATAAATCGGATTTCAATAGTTCACCAGTTATGCTGTGGAGAAAGAAATAATAGTTAAAAAAGGTGTACAGACACCAAATGAATTAGAAGTTAATGGCTGGTGTGTGGAATTCTAAATCAACAAGGGTTTACTACAGGGCTCTACCTTTAAATGGACTCTATTTTAAATAGTGGATGAGAAAGGCAGAATATCAGTGCTTTATAAGAATGATTTTGTGACTTAAATGCTTTCTCTAATGACCTGAGAAACAAATTATAAACTGTAGAAATTAATTTAAGGAGCATCATCATTAAGAAAAAAATCATGCAAGTTTGTAGAAAAGTTAACATCTGTCTTCAGACAGGTAGATTTCAGATGAGCTTCAAAACAAAAGAGGTAAATGACGAGAGGGTAGAAAAAATTTAGGACAGAAGAAGGACTTAGAAATTCATTAATCCTGGCTGGATGAATAATAATCAGAAGTGTTTTGTCTAATATGTAATTAAATTAGATATCATTATCTGTTAAAACCATTCAGCCAGCTCTAATAACCAAGGAAACCAATCCTGAGTCCAGGTGTTAGCTCCCACAATCCCTGAGGTTTTCCTGGCCTCAGGGATATTCTCTCATTTAATGATAGTATCAATAATAGTATTAAAGAATATGAGAAGTAATAGTCTCCCTTTTTATATAATCTTCAACATGCAGAGCAGCACACCTGGGACCCACTGTCCATGTCCTACATCAGGGGAATCATGCGTGACTTTGCGAAGCCGAGTCAAGATCTCCTCTAGATTAAAAAATGTCATATACCGTGCTATATATGGAGTCATAGGCTGGTGTAAGAATCCAGCATGAACCCAATGTAAAGAACTAGTTTAAATTCCATGTAAAGTTTTGACTTCTTCACATTTTAGTGGCATTTGCTATTTGCTTGTAGCTCATGCTGCTCTCTGCAGTAAGCCCGTGCTGGTTCTGCCGTTACCTTCCATTTCTCTTCTGTATGCTTCTATTTTAAATCATTGTAAGTTATGTTTTCATAAACTGTATATGACTTAGAGCTATGTATCTACCTCCTGTCAGGGTCTTACAGCCTAATGGATAGCATGTGTGGACTTAAGAAGTGTTGGGTCCTGGTCAACCCTTTTTCCCGCGCCGTGAACAAGTCATGGCCTTGGTGACACGGAGGTGATGACAGCAGCTCACTTTCTGCAGGTGCTTGCGCTCTCGGGGGGAAAAGCACTTTATTAAACACTGGGTTTTATGGCAAAGCGTTTCTTTCCAGGTACTTGCTTGTCTGTTGGAGGGTTATGAAGTCAGAGTACCTTCATAAGGGCTAAAATTCTTTTAAATACCTGTTTCTGCAGAAGTCCGTTTGAGCAATACAAATAAGCTCTAGCTTAGGAGATACCTGCCTGGTTATGAATTTAGCTATTATCCGGTCTTCCCAAGTGTCTCCAAGAGGCGTCTGTGTACAAGAGTGAGGCTTACTTACCTGTAGAGTTTTCCTAGAATAATGACAGAATGGAAAAACTGAATTCTGTTTTTCCGAGGCCTTGAAGCCAAAACCCTGTCCTTTCCTGTGCCTAGTGCTGGCTTTGTGGAAAAAAATCAAAAAAAAGCCCTCAAAAAACCCAACCAACCAACCAACCAACCCAACCAACCAACCAAAAAACCCCCCAAAAACCCAAGAAAAAAACTCCAAACCAACCAACCCAAAACCAAATCAAAACAAAAAATCCTCAGCCTTGTTTTTGTCATGGTGATACAGCCAACACAGAGCTGAAGTCTGATTTCCAGATACAGTATTTGAGATTTGTGGTGAACTGAGAAAGTCCAAAGCCAAGCCTGCTGGAGCTGCCAGTTTTCTGGTTGGAGTGCTTGCTCTGGTTTATAAAACTTTGCGTATTATACCTTACTGTGTTATCTTTTAGAGCTGAAACAGTGAAAAAGTTTCACAGGGCTGAAGACTTTGGATGGGGGTTTATTGAGGAAAAAGGGACCACTCTATGGCTTTATTGGGGAAAACATGATTAAATAGTTTTCTGTTCAACACAACTCTTATTTTGTGAGAACCTCCTTGCAAGTGTGAACAAGCTTATTGGAAAGCTGAGGAGGAGCCAGTACAAAAGATAAGCATGTGAGAAAGAGAAAAACAGGATTAAATATAATCATATTAATGCATTGCATGGAAGACACGTACTGGGAGCAGCCTGGTAATGCTGGGGCCATTCCCCTACCCCAGCTCCCAAACTTTACCCTCTCTCATGATCACTTCACATGTCGCCCTTGCTTTGTGGTCCCCAGTTTGCCAGTCAAGGATCCCATGGGAGATGTGCAGGAGTTCTGTGGGAGTTTCAGGTGCAGACACAGGGAGGAGATCTGTATGTAGTCCAGGGAATACTGTTTCTGGGGTTCCCCAGGCTCCTTTTCTGAGGACTAACTTGGTGCATAGAATGGGACAAAAAAGTCAACGTGAGGTTGGGCTGAGAGTTTCCTTTTTGGTCACGTTTTGCTGCATGCTCTTTCAGCAGCATTCATCAAAGTAGCCTGGAAATTGTGTCCTGGAGAGATAGCTTGATTGAATATATAAGTTTTAAACTTAGCATTGCTCTTATTTTTCCCCAAGTTGCCTGCATATTGGAACTTTTAACCTTTAGATTGCACCAATTGATCAAAATGTTCCTGTGTCATTACTAAAGCCTGATTTTTTTTTCTTTCAATTGATGGCAAAATCTGCTCCCGACTTAGGAGGAAGGCTTGGAACATTACCAAATGAAAACCTGAAACAACAGAAGAGCATTTGTTGTTTGGAATACCCCTTCTTTCTGAGTACAATCAAAAGGCAAACTATTTTTCACCCCTGGTAAAATGGTTATATATTCATTGAGGGGGAAGGAGGTGAATCCCAAATGTTAGGAGATAGAGGAGCAGTTCCTGATTTTTATATGTGTAAGCATTATGGCAGGGCAGATTGATTAACTAAAGAGGTGACTCTTGTTTTATGACCATGTAAAAGGAGAATTGAACCTGCAGGTCAGCTACCACAGACTGGTCCGAAAGAAAACATCACGCCTCGAAGAAAAAAAAAAGCTAGGGACCAGTCATAAATCTTCAATCCAACAAGATTAAGAGATAGTCTAGGGAAAAATCCAAAAGGGATCAGAAATCCTAGAAGGATCCTGCCCACGGAGCCCATAGGCACAGTGTCTGAGATCTGCAATCAGTACCAGATGCTGCTGATATGTGGTGTGGATCTTGTAACAAAGAAATGCTGGACCCATTCAGCCCAAGCAGGAAGCCTTGCAGATTAAATTTGTATTAGTTGGAGCCTGTAGGTTGCTTTAGCAAGCAAAATTGAGCCTGGGTGTTAAGATGATCTGGATCAAGAAACCCAAATTAGGTTTCCTCCTTAAAGAGGAATGAGCACATTTTGGCACCAGTTTTCATAACGGTTTTAGAAAGAAAATATTTGGAAACAGATACAGTATGTTTCTGTATATTAAATCCAGTCTGTGAAATAAAGCTACTCTCTCTGACTGCACAGAATGGTCAGAAGACTCCTGGAACAAAATCCCCCCTAAATTTTATGTGTGTTTTAAGGAAGACTCTTGAAACATTAATAAGTGGCAAGTGGATGGCACATTCTGATATATGCTGGGAAGTACGCACAGATGAAATGCAGGATGGTTTGTGATGTTTAAAAAGCAAACAAGATCTGGGCTTCCACTCAGAATATCATAAGGATCACAGCATATTACGTTAATGGAGGCTAGTCTAGCATAAAATGAAAGCCACATTTGGAACAATCTCTGCAGCCCTGGTCAAGGACACTGGTGAGAGTAATATAAAATGACTCCAGGGTGGAGCACAGGTTGCTGGAGGGGGCAGCCTCTGTTGTAACCTACATTATTTTTGTAGTTAAAGAGAAGGGAAAAGTGTTGCTTTGATAGGAAATCCTGGTGAGCAGGCACATATGGGCAATGAATTGGGAAGTCAATCCCTGAACTGAGAGCTTGTGTAGCCCTACCTGCTGCACAAGTCCTGCTAGCTGAGGTGCTGGCAGTGCAAGTAGTGCCTAAAGCATCCTGCTGGGTGTTTGAAAGGGGGTGAAACACTCTGTTCCCTGGTCTGCCCTGAAAACACACCGTGCCAGAACTTGTGTTACTCACCTTGAGATGTGTTTGGCTGCACTCCTGGCAGCCTTCTTTAGCAGAGGGGCTGGCCTTGCTACCCCTGGCCCAGCGTGATCCTGCAGTCGAGGTAGTGACAGGGGCTGGGAACTGGCACCAGCCCTCCTCTCCATGGCCCTTCCCTCTCTTGTCTTTATCTTATGCTCAATCTCCCATGTGCTTTTTCTGGGATGTGTGGTGATGTTCCATTTTGTGTCATGGCTAAGTCACTTCCAACACTGCAAGTGAAGGAAAGCACGGTGACCACCTGGAGCAGATTGCCAGCAATATCTTGATGGGCTAGTTGCTCTCTTGTGCAAATCAATTTCTTCCGGTAGTTTTGGAAATCCCAACATGAGACCTGAACAATTACAGGTGTGCAGAACCCTTCCAACCTGCAGCAGCACCTTGCTACCTCCAGGTTGGGGTTGGTGGGTCTGAGGTACATTTTTCCCTCTCTGCTGACCCTTTGGGATTATAATGAGATGTACATCGTGTTCTGTGTGTACAGTGAAGATTCAGATTGCTGTTCTTGTGCAAAGGAAGCAAACCCCCTTGATAGCTGCATTCCCCTAGGCTGCTGAGCACCCTGTGCAACATTTTACACTCAGCAGAGCTTAGTGGAGTTAAAAATAGTTCTTGTTGTCAAAATATTTCTTGGTAGTAAAAATGTCCTTAGGATACTTTGTGAAGTGGTAACCTTTGGACATAACAGGGTAAGGAAAAATCAGAACACAGTCTTTAATGCTGGGGAAAAAAAAAAGTTTGTCTTAATTGCACAATATGGGAGAAAGTTTAAGAGCAGAGAAAAGTGCTGTCACCTTGGAGAGGGAAAGAATGGAATTTAAATCGAGATCTAAGGGTGAGTATGTAATGTCAGATACTATATCTTTGTTAAGTATTTTTTCCTTTGGTGCTTGAAAGTTTACCTGGGAGAAAATGTCTGACTATGTGTAGTGCATGAAGGTCTTGCTGGGAGTCTTTGAATTCAAGGCAGGGTAAAACCCAGCTTTTCACTTTTTATTTGATTTTAAAGGGCAATGTAATTCTAAATTTGGCCCGCAAGTTATAATTTCTAAAAACAAGCTTCGATACATGTTTCCACCCTGGGAAAAAAACACTCTTAGTGATAACAGATTGTTTTGAGTAAATGCATGTTCCTGTGTAGAGCCTCAGAACTGGGCCATACACTGTAAAGGAGTGAATGTATTAAGTGGACAGAAATTTAAATTAAAACAGAGGACATTACTGAGAAAAATGCACACAGTAAATAGGGATTCTGAAATGACAGAAAGCTTATGACTTTTTCATTCTAATAACTGTAGCTGGAGTACAATGTAAGAGATAAGGCAAATTGCTTAAAGGCTGTGTGATTTTTGCCTTATTGCTCTCTGTTTTACTTCAGCATTACCAGTACATTTCCTTATATCTGTTTTCTGTTCTCCAATCTGAACTATTGCTTTGTATTTTGAAATTAAGTACAACATACTTAATGCCATATAAATTACCACTGTTGTGAGCTATGTGGTATCGTATTGTTCTGGCACTACAAAGTTACCTGAATTAGAGAACTGCTGGGTGAGAAGGCTTTATCCCAATTTGTAATAGCCTCTAAATAAATTCTATGAGCACATATGGAAAATAATTAAAAAGTGAGTTCAGAGCTATATAATCTAGATGCATTGCATCATGGTTTGGAGTTTCATGGAATATTCTCTAAAAGCGAGTATTTTTTAATTTATATAATTAATTTTTAAAAATACCAGCTTATAAATAAACTGCAAATGCATAAAATCAGCTCTAATATGATTGCTTACTAAATATAAATATTTCACAAACAACTCTCTGCCCTCAGAGCTCCACCTCTGGCTAATGGAGCATATTTTGAAGATTGTACTCCAGAAAGAGGCTTGTGGGGAGCAGTGGGAGGGGGTTATCAATACAGTCAGTCTTACCTAACCCCACTGCAAGGAAACTAGTGAGCAAAAAAGAAAAGAAGAATAGTCTACTGGAGACCAGTGATCTTAATTAACATTTTAAATAACAATTAGCCTTAACTTAGGGAGTCACAGTGTCAGCCCTCTGGGACAAAGACCCTATGTCTGTGTTTTCATTACAAATTACTGATTGTATTTTGAGTGCTATAAAAATAATAATTATGGACAAGTGAACAGAATAATAAAATTGAGGGGTTCAATTTCTTGACAGCTCTCAATATAGTTTCCCATGGATTGCTTTCCATATTTTACCTAAAAATCCCTGCCCTATGTTGTAGAAAACATCTCTGACTGTAGCCCATGTAAGTAAGAAGCACAGATGAAAAGCTTGCTGACACACAGAGACAGGGCATCAGAACGCCTCCCAAAAATCAGTGAAAAAGCATCTAATTTCCTACTATTTGTATGGCAGCAGGAATAAGTGAGCGTTTACAAATAATTCTAGTTTACATCTTGTAAAGGCCTGTCTGCCTGCAATTTGCACATAAAACCCCACTAAAGATTAAGGACTGGGTTGTTTTCAGCCAAACCTGGAGCTGCTTGGAATTTTTTTGGTCACTGGAATTGTTCTGCACACCCCATGAACTTGCATCCAGCACAAAAGGATGAGGGTGTAACTCCCAGCTGAGCTCTGGGTGGCTCTAGGGGCACACTGGCTGTGGGCTGTGGTATTCAGCTCTCCAGGGCTGTTTATAGTAGTTGTGTGTTGGAGCTATTAAACTTGCATTTAAAAAAAAAACCAAAAAAACAAACCAACCCAAACTACTTTTGTTGTGCTTGTGTGCAGAAGAAATGGAGAAGGAAAGGTTTTCTCTGTGGCAGTCCTCTCATAGTATAAGAGCATGTGGTGCAGAAATGGGGCTTTCTGGAGGTGGTGGTTTCAGAGGCTCAGGAAACTCAGTGGCCTGAATGCCACGAATCGGCCGAAGGAACTGTGAGGAGATCCACGCAGAGGTCAGGGAATGGATTTTTGTATTTACACTGTCACAGCTGGGAGCAGAGTGTGGCCTTTGCAGTCCTTGACTCTGCCCTGGCACGCTGGATGCCTATGCAGTATTAACCCTCTTTTGTGTCATTTTTGTGGTTTCTGGCCGAGTCCTGAAGTTTGTTGTTTTGTTTTAGGAAAAAATGGAACATCATGTTGTTGTCCTGGCTTATATGTGGTCCTGGATGCTTATTGTGTTTTTAAAGGAATTTCATTTAAATAGGCACATTCATTTTGATGCCCATTAGATCCACAAAGGTCTTGGATCCTGGGAACGTGTACCATATAATTAACTTTATCTCTGTGTGTTGTGTGTCAGGGATGGCAGACATCTGGTGCCCAGGGCACAGCAGTGTTGAGAGAATGCAAATGTCTGCGACTGTTGCAAAGAACAAATGTTTCTGGTGCTTCCAGCTTCTGCAGGTAATGTTTGAGATAAGACAAGGCTTAAATATGGTGCAGTTTAAGATACTTAGGAACAGAGCTAATACTTAAGAACTTTCCTCAGTTGTTTCCTCAAAGTGTTAACTTCTCATACTCAGACATTAGTGAAACTGATTTTAGTGACATTTGCTTTGTACGAATGTGGCCCTGTGGTGATTTGTGCTATTTGTTGTTTTTCTGAATGTGAATCAAGAATTTGTACACAGACAAGCATAAGGAAAGAGCCAAAAATAACGACAGTCCCAAAAATGCCATGCAGCATTGCCCCTGTGCTGTGGCATGGGATCCAACTGCACCTTTATTAGCTAAGCACTGAAGTGGCTTTTTCTGTAGCCTTCTCTTGACTGCCTTGGGAAATGGTTTCATCAGTCCACCATCCTTAATTTTCTTAATTTTTCATTTTGTACTCCTGAAATTCAAGCTAGAAATTAATTTGATGCCCAACTCTGTGGGGCAGAAGAGGATGATCTGTGCTAAGTAGTTCTTCTTGCATATGTATGAAGCCAATTTTCTTTAGACAGATTTCTTTAGATAAATCAACGCTTCATCTTTATAGAACCGTATGACTCAAATCCTGTTTTGGCTTATAGCACAACAGATTACTTTGAAATGCACAGCTGCGTGTATGTGCGTAAAATATGTAAATGCTATCAATATTCTTTAAAATAAAAGCTAAGAAGATTTAGGGCCCAATCCCCCAAATTTCAGTGGGATGTTGGCTCCTAAACAGACCTAGAAGAGCCCTGCACAGCTGTCACCAAGCTGGGAGGTGCCTAATAGTTCTAGACTTTCCTGATGCCCAAGAGGCAGTTTCTGTGTTCTCTTCCAGGGCACTTTAGACTTGCCTGAGCCTGAGCAGCTCATCTGTCTCCTTGTGCCATGGGGACCCTGCATGCCATTTCCCTCTCCACTGTGCCTCCTCAGGCCAGTCAGGAGCAGAACCCACCCTCTCACTCCCTAGGCTGGTTCTGCCAAGATTTTACCAGGCAGGATTTTACGTTTTACTCTGCATTTGAATGGGAAATTGGGTCATGTTTTGTGGCCCATAGGATAAACATTCGCTGGATCCTTCTGGACTCCCAGTATGATAGGAGATTGTGCAGAATAACTGCTGTGCTCTCTTTTCTGTTTGTGATTATAGCATAAATAGTTAGTGGCACCAAAGGAGGCATCCCAGGGAGTGATTCCTGCTGCAAAACTCTTTTATATTATTATAATAACCAGGTCGTGGGCAAAATACAAACAGTTTTTGGGTGGGGACTCAGAACAACCTCTCCTCCCACATTAATATCCTGAATTTTGGATGCTGTTTTGCACAGAGGAATATATTTAAAGAAGAGGTGATGGGGAGGCCTTCAGCAGGACTCGTCTGGGAGCTACTTACTTTCCTAGGAAAGTAGTGCTTGTGAGCATTTCTCTCCTCTTGAGCAGAGGCTATGGAATTTGCTGTCCATATCCTGGATGAACTTCCCACCCCTCTGCTGCTCAGAGGACGGATGCAGCCATCGCAGCCTCCTCTCACCGTGCTCAAAATCTGATCTCTGCTTTTTAAATGAAGGGGCTTATGAGGTTTTTTTTTCCTCAGGAGATGTCAGGCCATGAATCATGGTGGGAAGGGAGGCATTTCCTGGTTAGCAGCGTTGAGCCCCAGAAAGAGGCACATCCCAAGGATTGAAAGCTTCCCTTTGGGTTAGCTCTAGGTATGTTAACTATTGGTGTGCTTCATTTTGGCACCTAATTAACTGCCTGTGCTCCCTGGGAGCTGAGGCACTGACATCAGGCCATGCATTTTGCTCCAAGGAACACAGTTCAGAGGCTCTTCTGTCTCCTTCTGAACTCCCGTCTCCCTCTAAACTCATGCAAAGGCTGAAAATCACGCTGAAAATCCTGAAAAACAGGAGGGACGGTTATTTCTGTGCAGGGTAGTACTTCTGGGAGCCAGAACTGCTGTGAACAAAGCTAAGCTGTTAAAAGATGGCTTGAGTACAGCATGGGACTCAGCAGAAGAATTTAATCCCTGTCCATCTTGATTACCGTGTGATCTGCTCACTCCTTGGGCAAATACAGTGATACCTTTTTTTTATTTTCCAGTTATAGCGGTGGGTTTTCTACCTGTATATGGCCAAAACTTCTGTCATCAGGAGATGGCTGTGACCGCAGCTGTATAGTTTAGATGGCAGAAGTAGAAAATGCAATATTGGCTGCTGTTAGGTCTGCCGGGAACCGGCTGCCACACACCTGGAAAATGGCCGTGAGATGTTAAATGACAGCCTGTGATAAAGACACTTGGCTTTGGCACAACAGGCCAGGCTCTGGGGAAGGGAACAGCTCCTGGCAGTTGTGTGGAGGCAGCAGTGGGGATTTTAATTTGGATGCCGCGAGTGAGAAATATTTTCAGCGG
>VZTG01001464.1:355667-479556 GCA_013397845.1 Melanocharis versteri
CGGCGGGACCCGGCTGCGGCTGCCGCGGTCCGGAGGGTCCGTGCGGGCGGCGGCAGCCGCGCTGACCCGCGGGCTGCGGGACGCTCCCCGGCCCGTGCTGGGGGCCCCGGGCTCGGGGCTGGGCAGAAACTTCATTTGGGATCTGGCAGGAGGGTGCGCGTTCCCGTGGGGGCAGGACTCGGTTCAAAACCACTAAACAGTTCGTTTGGAGAAAATCTTTACAACTCCAGGCGCAATATGCTTTCCTGTAGGACACACGAACACCAGATTTTTAAAATGAAAGCGCTGCTGAAAGCCTGGCAGAGGAGCTTCTTTTGGCAAGCCTGCGTACTGAGGCTTTTAATAAGGAAGATACAGTCTTTCAACTGGATGCAAAAAATAGAGCTGAATTATTACTTCCTAAATCTATCGTGATTCCTGGCTTTCGGTTAGGAGAGCTTTTGGTGGCGTTCAAGTGCCACAGCCATTATGTTCCTTAAATATCTCCTAATCCCTGAGCAAACAGAAGTCTGTTGGTGTTTAGTGTGTTTGGTACATGTAGGGCAGAGCTGTACTTCGTTCTTATTTCATAGTTACTCTGTGGTGATACAAATTCAGTGCTTCTGCTCAGCTGAGTTTTGGCTGGGTCCTCTCTTGCAGCGGAACTGAGGGACCTTCTAAATGAAGCTAACAAATAAAATATGCTTTGAAATGGAGTGCAGATGGGAAGCCACTTAAGTATTGTGTTGCACAACAGTGCGCTCTCTTCGTATGCATTCGGCTCTCAGAACTGGGGTTTGTGAATGCATCCACAATCTGAACTGGACCCTGTGCTGTTCAGAAATATCACGCGTTAGTGTCTGAAACAGCAGCAGTTCTGATGATAAAGGTTAATTCATCTCTCCCCTGACAGTACTTTTGATGCCTGACACTTCTGGTCAGCATGTTTCTTAGAAATTTGTCTACGAAGTTTTTAATTGTGAGATATTCTCAAATTGTGGATTAAGAGGAGTAATTGGTGTTTGCTAGCTCAGGTGGGTGGTGTCTCAACTTTTTTAGAGCTGTTTTGTGAGTTGTGCAGCTGTCCCTTGTATTGTACAGCACCTGTGAATTGCTGTTTCATACTGACTGATAGCTGTAGACTGATAGTAACACCCTCGACAATTGAAATTGATGTTCTCTATCTTAGTTTTTTTATCTCTGCATCGCACCCTTTCTTCACAGTAGGGAGTGTCCCTTTGGCTCCATCTCCTGGCTCAAAAAGAGGATCCCCCTTCATTGAGAAGGTACGGAGGGATGGGAGGGTTCTGGGTGGTATTGGTAAAAAGTGGGCGAGGAGGGTGATGAAGGCTTTTCCTTCGTCTTGAACTGTGTGATCTTGGGATCTGTTACACCAAGGTCCCTCCACTCTGTTGGAAGCTGGAAATGAGGTTTTCACTTTTGTTTCCTGAAAAGAGAGCATGTCTCTTATGCTGCTACTTATGTCTTGGAAAGATTTTTTCTTAGTGACTAAATATTATCATGGTATTTAGAAAATCATAATTTAGAATTTCATTCCTCTCATGGATCTGCTCTCAACAGAAGGGTTAGTCATCTTGCCTGATACATCTCTGTGTGTGATCTTTTAGTGGAAATGTGTTAATGATATATCCTTTATGTCATGATTTTTCTGCATGGTCAGGAAAGTGTCTTGCCTGCAAATTATTAATCCACTTGAAATAGAAAACCTGTGGTGCTGTAGAGGGATCTTGCTGTGATTTAGCAGATGTATGACTATGATTGACTTTGTGTATGAGCAGAGGGAATCCTATTCTGCAAGTACAGTGAGATGGCAGGAACTTTCCTTTGTGGAGCATCTTTTGTATGCCTTCTCTTTGGTGGAGAACAACTTCCTTCAGATGCCAAAGACAGGAGGGAAAGAGCCTTAGCCAGACTGTAGAGCCAGGGTGCTTGTCCTTCTTGTGACAGCCGGATTTCTGTATCCACCCACTGTACCCCAAACTGAAAAGGGAGGGTGTTGGACTGTTCTGTCGCTGATGTTTAGTGCTTGAGGTGCTTGTGGGGGTAGCAAAGCAATAAGGTGTAACTTCCTAGATCTGGTCAGCTATGTGAAATTGGGAAGATCTGTTTTGTTTCTGTATAGATGTCCTCTGTATTCCAGCAAGTGCCAAACAGTATGTCAGTGCCATGTAGTGCTTTATTGTTATTGCCTAAAGTATGATAAATCATGTGGGCTTAGGGTAAGAATTTACAAAGACAGCGTGGTGTGGTCTGGGTGCTGCCTATGTTTTTTTGTTCATGTAGCACTCTCAGTAGAGGTGTTTATAACCCTACCAATGGACAGCAGTTTTCTCTGTCCTGGTGGAGAGTGTCCCCTCTGCATGCAGAGACATTCCTTCTAACACATGCAGTCTGGCAGCAGGGGGACTCGGGGAAGGGGATAGCTCCTGTGAGCTGTGGTGGCTCACAGCTTCTCTCTGGTCATCCAGAACCCTTCCCTTGAGGCTGAACATTGGTGACTCTCTGAAATAATTTTTTGTCCACAGAGTCCACTGCAGGCGGGTAAAAAAGATGATTCTCAGCAGATTAGTTGTGTATATCTTCTAATGTCTGTGCTTAGCTTTTTACCAAGCTTTGTGCTTGACAGGATCACAGAGCCAGTACCGCCAGCCCTCCAAGGCTGAGCTGAATTATTTTCTGACTTATGTATCATGAAGAGGTGCATCAGCTCAAGAGATTCCAGCTGCAGAATGTGTGTGTGCAGCATGCCTTGTTCAGATGTTATTTCCTTAATAAAATTGCTCGTTTGGCGTGAAGAGTTGTTGGCTGGTTTGGGCGTTAGGTTTTTTCTCCTCTCTCCTTCTAGCCCTGGGATACAACAGTCAAGTGTTCTTCTCTCTGGCCGGTTCTGTAAGTTAATTTAAGGTCCACAGTCTTGGTAGAGCTGTGATTGCAGGGAACTTGAGGTGGTAGCCTGTTTGACGCGTGGGTAGAAATGGATGCTGCTGTGGGTACTGTGTGTTTGCAAGGGACTGCAGAAAGGCAGCAGCCCCCGAGGAACGCTGGCTGAAAATGCTGGCTGCAAGCATCTTAGTTAGGTTTGAGTTACCTGAATATGCCCTGACTTCAAACACAGACTCAGACACGTGCACTTCCATTCACTGTAGGCTGAGACGCATTTCTTCAGAGTCTCGTCATTTTTCTTCTTCCCTCTTCCTCCTTCTCCTCCCCCAACCTTGCCTGTGGTAGCTGTCGCTCTAGTGGAGAGGCTGGGTTTGTGGCATAGCCTGCACTGCCTGTGAGATGGTTCACAACTTGTGGAGCAGGATTTGGTACCTCTGCTCTACCTGATGAGCAGGAACCATTTTGCTCATCATGGGAATGTTATCACTCGTGGAGTAGTTGCACTCAGTGTTTTGCTAGGCTAAAGACTTGTAACAGCCTGAGACTGCTAATGAGGAATAATATATTCAGTTAAAATACACAGTGGAATTCTATTATTGTAGGCCAAAATGTAGTAAATGAATAAGAGCTTAGTCCAGGATTCAGGGAAAATGCTGTCTTTTCTGCTGAGTGCTTTGTGAATGTTGATAGTGATCAGTGGTTGAAGTCACATGAGCCAGAACCTGGCACGGGCCCTGGTCTGTTTTCCAGAGCTGTAGAGAGCTGGGATGTGTAGAAGCTCTCTGGCTTGAGGACACAACCTCAGTGCATCTGATGTCTCAAAGGCCAATCTGCAGGACCTGGTTGTAGGAGGGAGATCACAGCACTCTGTTGTCACAGCTCAGGTTGAGCACATCCCTAAAGCTTTAGGAGAAGGTGGCTCTGCTACCCGTAGACCTGCTTGGGATGCAGTGTGGCTGTGTTTGCTTAGCCCTGCGCTGGAGTGAGCTGGCCCAGGTGTGCTGGCTTTGGGGCGTGTCATACCCATGTCATATTTTGTTTTTTCATGTACAACTCTCCTCCTGACAGTAAGTGATTGACTAAAACTATTGCTATGTAAATCTAATGTACATCTGAAACATAAATTGAGCACTGCGAGGAGAAGGCTGTTGGTGTGGCTGCCAGTGTTGCTTTTTGGAGATTCAAATCCACACCGGTGTAGTTCACTTGGCTTGTCCCATAACATCTTGGTTTGTCCGACAACCAGTTTCTACAACATGAAGAAGCTCTTGGCTGCAGATTAATTCTGCCAGAGCTGAAATTTGCAGTAATTTGCAGAATTTGACCTTTTGTCTCAAGAAACTGTGTTGTGGCTTCCAAGTACTGCTGTGAGTATATACAAAATAGACAGGGAATGTATCTGCAAATCCCTGCAGCTGCTGGTGAACTGGGAAAGCAGCAAGGGCAGCGTTGATGTTGCTGACACGGGAGTTGCAGAGAGGAACAGGAATCTTGTCCTACTGAACAGGAAGGAAGCTTATTTTCAAGTTCTTGTCCGTAAGGATGGTCAAGAATGCTTTGGTGGGGTCAGGCTTCTGTGCTGTTTGTTCACAGATTATCTTGCAGTCAACTAATGATACCAGGCGAAAGACCTTTGTCCTTTGAACGCTGACCTTCCTCTTTTGGGGCAGGATATTTTGCGATGGGTTGAGCCCGTTATAGCTCTGGTGCTCTTTTAGGTCAAAGCTGAATGAGGGGATGCAGCAAGGAAAGCAAAAAGTTACAGAGATCCTTAAACACACTGACATGTAGGAAACAGCTTTTAAAAGACCTTTTTAAAATATGAATGAGCGTGAGATGTAAATTACTTGCTAAGAGGCCAGTTTCCAGAGACAGGATAACCATGAGGGACTGCTTGGCTTGTACTGTGTATTCATCCGATTGGCTTAAGTTCTTGGCTCTTTCTCAGATTCTTTAATGTGAAAATATTTATTGAAGTTGATGTCTTGATTCTATGGGTCTTGACCAGTGACCTAGGGAGAAGTGTGACATGCTGAGCTGATACTGAGGCTTTTTGGGGTTGAGTATAAAACAGATTTGTTTATTGACTGAGTGGCATCTCCGGTGTAAATTCTCCACTGCTTTGTTGATGATGAGCCAACTGATAAGAAATTGGGGAAAGTTGCTTTCTTCAGCAAAGGGAAGTTATTTCCTGTATATCTCCTGGGAAGAAGGCCGTGAAGGATGTAGAAATGCTTTGTGCATGAAGTCACCTCAGCTTTTTCATGTTGTTCATGAAAAATAGGTGAAAAAAGTAAAATGCTTTTGGTAGGCACCACCTGCTTAACAAGACCCAGCAGTGATGCAAGACCTAAAACTGCTGCCCTGCTGAATTCCCAATGCTGGTGTCTGAATAGCAGATTAGGGAGTAAAGAGTGAAAAAGGGCTTGAGAATGAGGCAGTGCTCTAGGGTGGTGTACACATCTGTGAGAGAAAGCAGAGGAAAAACTCTGAAAAGTGCCTACTAGCAGTGGAAGTAAACTGAGACAGGTAGGTTGTGTCTTGTAGACAGAGCATGTGTGTGTTCATGAAACAGCGTTTTCTGTCTGCTTGAGATATTGCTGGGCTCTTCCAAGGGAGCTCAGAAGTTATGGGGGTTCAAAGGGAAACCTTTTTTCCGGCTACTCACTCTCCAGCTGGGCTTAAATGAAATTATTTGTGATTTACACCAATCTGTAAGAATGCGTCTGCTCTTCCCTAGACGTAGGCTCTGTTTTCAACTTTGGATAAGGATGAATAGTGTCTCATCTCTTCTCATGTCCAGCTGCTGCACTTTTAAAGTGTTGCTTTCACTTAAAAACTGATGTGCCTTCCATGAAGCAGAAGTTTAGACCAGCCAAGATGGTCTCTGAGGTTGTCCTCCAGCAAAGAAACTTCTGAAGAAGCCACCACTCAGCCACTGTACTTGAGCAGCCTTCCAGAAACAGCTGCTGGGGATGCAGAAAGCTGAACTTCATGGCTGAAAAATTAGTTTTGCCATTAAAACTAAAATTTAAGAGAGTGCAGCTGCCTGCAAAGTGCAGCAGCTGGCTTGAGCAGCCAGGGCACTTCTGGAGGAACAGGGAAAAATAATTTTATATTGTCTTGCATGAGCTCAGCTGCCTGTGAAAACAACCCAGAAATGGCCAAAGGCAGTTATTTGTGTTTCAGGTGAATTGCAAGAGAGTGCTCAGGGGACGTGGGAACACACACTGATGGTTTTAAGGACACTTCAGAGAAGTGATTATCATTTAATTTGGATCTCAAAAGCTACGATATAAGAATAATTTCCACTCTGTGTTCCCATTGCTTAGCAAAACCTTATGACAGTGCTTGGTTAAGAGTAGGAAATTGTTGTCTTTGGTGTTGCAATGATGACTTTCAGAATTCTGCCTAATGAAGGGGATGTCAGGTCTGCCAGACCCGAAGATGCAGCACAGCGAAAGCAGCAGATAGTGATCCAAAGAATAAAGGGAAATTGGTAATTTCTGTTTATGTAAACTATGTAGTTGACTAATGACTCATTTTCTTCTCATGGATAGGGAGTTTAGATGACCTAAAAATACGCTATGTTTTGTTGTAAGGTTTGAAGCTTGTGTAGAGTACAGCAACTGCAAAAATACGTACACGTGAAGCCCCTTTGTGGGCAAAGTATTTGGTTGTATGAAAAGAAGTCTGAAGCGAGCTAGTCATTCTGTTTGTGTCTTTTCTAGATCTAAGGTGGTAGTAAGATGGTAAATTCACAGAAAAAAAGCTTGTAGGGGTTGTTTTCCTTCCTTGCACATCTCCTGTGGCAGAGGCAGTAGTTAATGGAAGCAACGTGGGGTCTGACTTCCATCCTGCTGCACAGGCATTTTAAGCCTTTGCTGTTGAGATGCTACAGAAGGCATAAACATCCCCAAGTCTCTATACTGCAACATGTGGAAAAGGTATTTGTATATAAATATTTGAGAAAGATGTTTCTGTGTTGTGTGGATTTCCAGGCACCTCCTGCCTAATCCCACTTCTGATGCGGCGCTCTTGCACTCGCCTCACGCTCGCTCAAGTGTCTGCAGGAGCACTGTCTGGAAGGGTAATGTCAAAAGCATCAGTCATGGGTGTTTATACTGATTGACATTAATTAGCCTCTATGTTTTTCTTCTCTCACCCTTGCCCCCTTTTTAACTTCATGTTTTTCCTTCGAAACAGAGATTAATTTGAAGTAGGAAGATAGTCAACTGCCCTTGTTTGAACCTGCCTGCGCTGTTAATTTTTTTGGGCAGTGTTGGGGAATAGTGGAGGAGTTCAGCCATGAGGGTGAATCGTTTGCTATCACAGTGATGGTTTCTAAAGCCTTCAGCCACCAACCACCTCCTTTCCTTTAGAAGTGTTTCTCTTCTAGCCCAGTCATTTTGAGTGACCTGCTGTGCTTTTCACCAGCCTCCCTTTGTTGTCTTCTTTTGACTTGATTTGGGCATAGCCTCAAGTTTTCTGGGGAGAAGTCATCCTCTTTTCAACTGTGTAGAGATTTGGGAAGCCAGAGTAGCTTCTACTTGGGTCTGTGTCATGAGTGTGGACTCTCCATACACTAAAACACCATGTCTCCGTGGTGACAGCACAAGATCTGGTGGCGGGTGGAGGAAGATCTGGGAGGTTCTGCGGTAGCAAAGCAGCTCCTGAACCTAGTTTGGTGGGCTCACTGGGCTGTAGATGGTGAGGATGTATATTATCAGGACCAACTTTGGGTCTCCTGCATGGTTGGCCGTGTTTTTGGCTGTCTTCAACAACCATCCTATAGAGTCAGGTACTGAACCGTCAGGTTCCTACCTAATTTTTTTTTTTTTTGCAAGCCTCCGGTCACATTTCAGCCTAAGCCTCTTCTTAGGTGGTTTGTGCTGCTGTATCTTTCATTTTTGCCCCCAAAAGAGAGCCTTCATTTTGCTCTAGTAGCAAAGCCATCACCTTTTTGTCTCATGGGAGCGGTCATCCTGCTGACCTTTCCTTGCGCTATTCCAGTGTCACATAACCTTTCTTGAACTCCGTAACCTGAAATTGCGCACTGTTCCAGCTGAGACCTTACTTGTGTCTTGCATATTTTCCCATTCCTCACTGAGACCTCGAGCAACATCTGTCTTTTTTACACTCTTGCCATGAGCCACTAAACCATCCAAATCTTTCCCTTTCTATATCACTTCCAACTGTTGAGCTTTCAAGCTGCAGAACATATTTCTTTAATCCTAAAGTGCATGACTGCACTTGGCTTTGTTACAAGCTGTGCCTCCTGTCAGTTGTTTTAGTCCTCAAATGTTCTGAATACGCTTCTGCCCATCCTCTGAGTTGACAGACTTTCCCAGCTCTCTGTTATCTGCAGATTTCATTCGCAGTCCCCTTCTTTCCCTATCAAGGGAATTAGTGGAATTGCTAGATAAGGCTGTCCCAAAGCAGATCTTTTAGGAAATCTGTTTATAGTTTGTCTTTCTCACCAGAATTTCAACATCTGCACAAGCTGCCCTTCTGCCTTGTGGGAGGTGGAGCTTGGTTTGGCATTAACCCTGGTCCTAAATAGTAAACAGGATGGATTGTGGAGCAGGGCTGGTGGGTGATCCACGTGCAGACAGGCGCTGTGTGTGCGGGGTGTTGGCAACAAGAGTACATGTGTCAGGGCCGTGATGTTAAATATTTCCTCTTGGACAGAGAAAAATGGCTTTGTGTTCTAGTCCGTTATTATCAACACTTAACAGTTCCTGGAGAAGGTTTTTTTTTCATCTTAAAAAAAAATCAGAAAAATAATAGATACATGAAACCGCTTATTTGTATGTTCAGTGGGAATGGCATTTTTAATTTATACTCTTATTAACTGTAGGAATGGCCAGAGCTGAAAATAGCAGTTGTGTCATCTCTAAGCATTGAAGGCATTACTGAAATAGAACTGTCACTGTCTCACTTGCTTATTTGAGTGTGTCTTTGGCACAAACGGTCTTGAAAACCTTAATCTGTGTCTTCCTTTATGGCTAGTGCCAAAAGACCAGAATAGATCATCTCTGTGGGCCTCTTAGAAGCCCATTTCCAGTTGGGAGAGGATTACTGTGGCCTCCCAGAGCTTTGAGCAAGCAGCACAGCCATTTCTAAAAACATCAGACACACCAAGTGGGTCATTTAGAATGAAAAAAAAAAATAAAGAGCTGTATTTTGAAGCATATGTTGTATATGCCTAAAATGGCCAATAATCTAAATTAATAATGGAGAACACAACAGATCTAGGGCATTAGCTTTATACATTTTGTGAATACGTGTATCAGAGAGAGAAGTCTGTACTTGCGTGATATTCACTAAAATCAGTGTTTGAGGAAGGTGAAGTACTACAAACCCACTCTTAACTGCTATGTTTCCTTTGTTCGGTGGCTTTAAAGCACACCTGGAGAATTCTAGCACATAAAAGGAGCAAACAGGCCGTTCCTGGGCCCAGAGGGGGATTAGGAACTCGGTGGCATCTGTGAGATGTTCGGCTGAAGTAGTGAGAGTCTGGACTACACTAGTTGGAAAATGAACAGCATTTTGCTGTCCAGCCACAAAAGTCCATGTGTGACAACTTGCTCTGTGTATGTGTACTTGAAGAGACAATTTAGAGTTTTGTCATTGTATTAGTATCTGGAAGAGGAATCTACATACAAACAGATCTTTTTCCCGTAAAGAATCAACTAAAGGTAGGATTTAAAAATTTATATTTTTTCAGTGCCTGACATCTGTTCCCTGCTGCTGTTCTGCACATATTTGCTCATCAAAATGCCAGCATTGGGTTCACAGAACCTCTGTTGAAATAATGGAAATGTCATATGATTGGGTTGTTAGTATTTAGTCAGTTATGTGTCAGTTGTGCAGTGTATGGTTTCCCTTTTTTTTTTAATGGCTCTTGAAGCCTTTATAGGGGCTGATCCCTTTAAGTCGCATGACAGAGAGTTTTTATCACTTAGTTAAAAAATTTTCTGCTTGAAGTCCAATTACTTTCCACCAGGTGTGGAAGGCCTCAGTTCACAACAGGGGTTATTTAAGGGAGTGTTTATAGTTTGGGTGGCCAGTATAAGAGGCTTTGATCCTCAGATCTGCTGAACTGTGAAACTAGAGCAAAACGTACTTTCCAAACATGAGCCAGTTTTTGTCCTACCGCCTGGATTCACCTGGTGTGTTAGAGGTGATGGAAGAGGAAAGGCCGCGTGGGGATGTTTGCAGCTGTCTGTCTTGAGACTTTTGGCACTGTCCCAATTTTTGGTTCTGGTGCTTTTTCCTATGTATTGGAACAAATTTTTGAGACCTCACTACCACAGCTGTGGTGTTGCGTGGGCTGCATAGCTGCATACCAGCCCGGGAATGTTAAACAGAGTTATAATGGATTCTTACTTTCACCTCGTGATTTAAAACAAACTCTCCAACATGTGGTTGTGGCTTGTGTGTTGTCACTTTACAGCACTTGCAGTTTCAAAACAGATGACTGGAATCGCAGTGGTTTTTAAGAGCACGCTTGCTTTTTCCCCAGGGTTTTCCTCCCGGTGACAAAGTCCCCTTCCCGGTACCTCCAGTCCTGCAGGGGCCTAGGCAGTCTGTTTGGGCGTGCGATGCTTCTGTTCCCCAAAGTCTCTGCTATAGAGCTGCTGCTCAAGAATTAACTATTTCAAGTATTTACGGTGCTGCACATGAGTTTCCTGTGCTGCCAGCTCGGTGAGGTTCCCGGTCATGTGGCAGTGTATGGGGAGGAGGTAGCAAAGCTGAAGATGAGCAGCAGAAATGTTAAGTTTGCCTTGTTGTGTGAAGATTTACAGTGTTTGCTGTCGTGTATCTTAGCCTCATTTAAACTATGCACTTAGGCATGGCTTGTTGATATAAAGCATGCCAAATCTCCATCACTGAATTTTCAGGGGAGACACCAGGCCAAAGTCCTGTCTTAGCTACCGTACAGGATTTTCCTTTAATGAGGATAGTGAAGTAATGGCTTATTGGGACTTTGGGACCAGATCCTCTCCTAGAATAAATAAAGCTAAGCTCATTTAGAGCAATTGAGCATTAATCTCTATAAGACTTTTCCGAAGATACATTGCAGTGAGCATAACAAGGAAGAGAGCTCATTATTTTCCAAGAGAAGTGACAGATGAGAGTGCATTTCCACTCCACAATTATCATCGCTTCCTTTTTAATCACATCGCTGAAAACATCTAGTGTCCACTGCAATGGCAGTATTTGTGAATGGAGGCTGGATGTATTCAAAGCAGCATGAGTCCAGCAATTTTTCTCTCTTACAGTGTATCTTGCCAAATACCTAATTTTCAAAGATTAGAGTCTTGGAGCGCGGAGCTGAAGGTCTGATTGGCTGGAGGACATTCACGGCTCAGTAATGAAACTCTGATGTATAAAATGGTAATTGATCCCTGGAGCACCGTGAGCGCTGAGCCAGATCACATTATGTGCAGATTCCAGCGCGGCAACACAAACTACAAATGTTGGCACACAGGGTTAAATGTGAGATTAACTAACCATGTTCTGCAGAGAGGGGCCTAAAATGAAATACACTGTTCAAAATTTTTGGGGTGGTTCATCAGAGAAGTGGTTTTCCATGCAGTTCTAATATCTGTACATTTGTTTCACAGATGCAGTCAGAGGTGATTTCTTCTTTAGAAAGGACTGCTGTGATTTACTGCTAAGTCCAAGCCTGACCAGTTACAAAAAAGTCACTTTGGAAGCTAATGGTATTTTTTTATGCACTTATATCTATTATATGTTACTTCTGCAGACTCTTTTAAGAATATTGCTTGCTGAGGAAAACTTTTTTTTGTGTGTGTGAGAAAGGCTGCTGCAGCACTTCAGTTCCAAAATAATTAAAAAAATAATCCCCACCCTGCTGCTGTTTTTAGACATTAGTGTTTGGCCTGTATGACTTGTCTCTCCATGAAGTCCTAACAGAACTGGTTCTGTGTGGGTAGTTAAGCAAGCAAGACCTTGCAGTTGTGACGATGGATTTTGTGCCCCTGGGTACACTGGGAGGCTGAGCTGGAGCTCCTCTGTGGTTTCTGATCTTCCTGGAGTAGTGGTGATTCTGTTGTCCCCATAGGCTGCTGTAATTGCAGGTTCAGTACTTCCCATGTTTGTTGCCATGCTTGGAGACTATCCAGACTCCCTTCTGCTGCACTGAGGGAATAAGGGTCACTTGAATAAACTCTTCTTTCTTTTGTGTGTGCGTGGGTGGGGATAGCACCTATGTGGTTTATAAGGAGGCATCTAAACTCTGTATGTCTGAATCCTGATGCAGAGGCTGTTTGAGAGTGTGCTCCCCGCAGGCTGGACCCCACCGTACCTCTGCTGTATTCCTCATCTGGTATGTGAGATCGCTGGTGCATACAAAACGTTTGTTCGGCTCTTCCAAGGTAATAAAAGTCATCAGTGTGGGTGGAATAAACATCCTTCCTTCATCAAAAGCTTGGAGAGTTTGAAGCTGGGGTAGTAGCCAGCCCCTGGTGCAGAAGAAAAAATTGTGCCTGGGGCAATCAGCTAATCTTCGCCAATTCTCTGCGCTACTTTGGACAAACTTGCTTTGCCTGCAGAGTATTTGACTGAAAGCAGTCTCCTTGTATTGGTAATTTTGGAAAATGTGAAGGTAAACTGGTATGTGTTTAGGAGGGTAAAACTATTCAATTCCCAGAATCCTAGAGACGTCATTCCTGCTCCCTGCCAGCCAGGGTCATGTTGTAGCCAGTTGGGTGGTAGAAATTCCTGATGGATGAAGTGACAGTCCATTTTCCAAGCTGTTGGACAGTCTCCGAGATGGATTGCAGGATCTTCTCTTGATTTCTTTCAGCAATTGCCTATTGTGTCTGAAAACAATTGCTCAGTTCTTCATTTTAACCATGGCAAGACTGTAAACAAGGTTGCTTGTTTCTTTTCTTTTTGTTTGGGTTTTTTTTTGTTTGTTGGTTTGTTGAGGTTTTTTTTGGTTCGTTGGTGGGGTTTTTTTGTTTTGTTTTGGGGTTTTTTCTTCTTTTTTTTTTCCTTTTCTTTTCTTTTTCTTTCTTCCTGCATTGTTGAGTCATAAATCTGGTGGAAGTTGGTAATTCTGCCTCCCCGATGGTTGATCTCTGGAACAGGCACCCCGGGAGAGTGGTCACGGCACCATGTCTCTCAGAGTCCAAGGAGCCCCTGGATTTAGTTAAAACTGAGGCAGTTCTGTGAGGAGCAGGACTCAGCAATCTGTATGGGCCCTTGCCAAGTTGATGTGTTCTGTGATTCTTTGTGCACTTTAACTTATGCTTGCTAGGGTTTGCAGGTACTTTTAGACACCTTGTGAAATTACAGGATGGTACTGCTGTGTGCTTCCTGTCTATTCAGCATAACCCACAAATAGAGCATCCTGAGCTCAAATCAGTTCAGGTAGTAACAGTTAAGTGCTACCACATGAGTTTCACTGTGGTCTTGAGTGTTGCTTACATCATTTTAGCCTGATCTTGTGGGGAATTGGGTTTTAAGCATGCTGTAGGTACTGCTGGTGTCCTGTCAGGCTGTCGAATCATTCCTGCTCATGAGCCCAGTAGAAAGCCCAAGTAGAAATTGTTAGGGTGGGTGCAGTGGATCTTCAGTTAACTGGTGTGCCTTCTATGAGCCTGAAAGCCCATGTGCAGAGTGGGCTGCACGATGGTACAACTTAAACCCCACTTTCACAGACAGGTGAAAATGCAGAAGGGCACCTGGGCAGGTTGGTAGAGCTCGCTCTGTTTTCCAAGCTGGTGGAGTTGCGAGAGGACTGCCACCTCTACAAAAAATGCAGATGGCAAGAAATGCTTGTTTCTGTTTGATTCTTAATCCCCCTGTATTTTTCACTACAGCTGTTGCCTGTGGGGTTTTGAATTACTTGTTTTGGACAAGAGTTAGCCACATGAGTGTCTCACTGACTCTCCCTTTCCCGTTCAGCCTCACTGTGTTGTGCTGTTGGCGTTACGAACATCCCAGGATGATGCTTAAATCCAAATAAACAGAGTTGCCATGGCAATTAAAAGAAAACTGAAGAAGCACTTTTGTCGTTCTTGTATAATGCCTTGTATGATGCCATATTCATAGACACTTCAGCTCTGGGTGGGATAATATCGTTTTTTTAGGAGAAATAATGAAATTAGGATCTGATGGATAACCACCTAGTGGTGATGGAGTTGTGCGTTGCAGCTCTGGGTGCACTGGGCAGGGCAGGATTTCTTTGGTTTCCTTGAACATTTGTTTGGGGTATTTTTCCCCTCCAGACTGTGCCATTTGCTGTGATTTGTGGTGGGTCACTTCTAGTCCGCTCAGTTAAATGAGCAAAATGTCGCTGTTTTCTTCTCCTGACAGCACCATGGCCATCACCAGCTGACAGATGCTCATGAAGTTAGGTCAGTGGTGCTCCACTGCCAGATGACTGTAGTTCAAAAAATATTTACAACTGGCTAGAACTTTTTTTTTCATTCTTTGCATATTGATTGATTGGCTTTTAGTTGAAGCCAGTACGTATTTTAGACAGATGAAAAACAGATTTTTTGTGAGCATTTTTCTTGTGTCTGTTTGCTTTAAGAATGCTTTTAATACTTGGCTCAAAGGAATTTTATATTTCTTTTTCTTCAGAAGATGATCATTTTATAGCATGTTGAACATTAAAGTTAATACAGGTATTCAGAATATATGAAAGGTTTTTTGTACATACATTTTTAACACAAAAATACCTTGCATGCCAGCAATGCCATCAGCTTATTCTCTCCCTTTACCTTGTTCTCAGATCATTTCAGTTCTTTAATCTTTTACAGATGTACCTTCTTACAAGCAGGATTGTGAGACTATCATTTATAATAAAGTTCTTTTTTCTTTATATATCTTATCTTGGCAAAAGCATATTAAATATAAACTGGGAAAATGAATAGTATAATAATTAATTAATGACAGTGGTTTTAGTGCAGACATCATAGAAGTAACGTACATGTGTATTTTAGAATGTTTCATAAAATTTGACCATGGGCTAATTGCTGAAAGTATTGGAAAGGTTTCAGTGTGAAGGGGAGAAACACTGATTATGCAACAAAATTGGGGAAAATCTAAAATAGAAAATGGCGTGATGATCATCATCCATTAGAAGCATGCCTCTAGGAGGACTATCAGGGGCTAACTGCAGAAGTCATTTGACGGAATTTGTTGTGTGGTGGGCCAAAGGTCAGTCTCGATAATTACAATGATCTCTTCTGGCCTTGAAAGCCTTGAATTGAGTAACTCCAGTCATGTTTCCAGCAGTATGGGGCACAAAATATGGAAAGTCCTTATTCTGAAGAGTTTTCAATGCAAACAAGAGAGATACAGAATAAACAGGATGCACCAGAGAACTCCAGAGAGGAAATGACGGGGATGTCATTGTTTGTGAAAGTGTCATCTCTGAGAAAGTGCTGTAGATCTATAACTTCTGGGCATCATGTAAGAAATGAGCAGAGAGGAGGGCTTGCAATGGGTTCAATAATGCATAGGAGGAAAAATGACAAAAAACATTTTATACGTTGAGAGAAGAGGGGAATGGAAAAAAACGCACAAGGATAGGCCAGTTGCTGTCTTTGGCTGGCAGATGGGAGAAAAATGAATAAAGGCTGCATGGACCTTTAATAGGGCTGATTCGATCTGGGCTTTCAAGGCAGGGCTGCTGACTGAGAGCTTTTTGCCCCAGAAGGTGTCTGTGATCCTGTGGTGTCTGGTACCAGGCTGGTGATGATACTGAGCTTCGGTCTGCTCCTTCATTCAACCCAAATTCTTCAGGCAGGACTGAGTTCAGACTAGGCAGGTACAGCAGTCCTCTTGTCTGTTAGCAAGGGGAAAAAGATGAAAGTGGTGACTGTGTGCCCTGGTGATAAAAGTGGGTGAGGGACTGGCTTTTTACCTGCTTTGGGCCTGAGCATCTGAGGTTGTGGCCCCAAACCTATGCTGTGGCAACCAATTCTAGGAATCCCCATTCAAAATAGTTACATCTTAATCCATTTTAATATTAAACTGAGGAAAAAATGTGACCTCTTCTAAGTGATTAAAGATCTACTATGACAGCTGCTAAGTACAAGCAGTGCATTTATGTGGCACGGCTTCTGTCTCTTGCCAGCATGTGCTGCTCCAGGTATACATGGATATGTACATGCTTTGTAAATACAGTCACAGGTTTGTGTGCAAAGATCAGACCCATGTGCATGCCAGGTGTGAACTTGACAGGGATCACTTGCCTTGCTGGGACCTCTGGACAGAATTACCCTCTGTGTTATAAAGACCGTTGCTGTCTATATTGTTCTGTTTAATGTGTCTTTGAAATGGCAGGGATTCCACATGATAGATTCTTTTTTCTGTGTGCACTGAAAGCATTTTAAAAACTGTTTAAAATATAATCCATATTAATTTGACTGTATGGATGCCTTTTTAAAAAGCGCTGAGAACAGAAAGAGGAGGCTTTGGGAGCATGCCATGTGCTGCCTCCAATCAGATGCCAAAATTTGTTAGCAGATGAGGCTTTTGGATATTTTCTTGGCGGTCAGGGGGTTCAGAGCAGTTTCGGCACAGGATGTGATATTCCTCTGGGTGCTGTAAATCCTTTATATTTGCAGCGGGATGGATTGCTTTGACTGGAAGAGATGAGCAGTAACACAGGCATGCCTCTCCCTCACCTCTTTCTCCTCTGGGTGTTGGAAGACCTGCATGCTGTGGGTGACATGCAGAGATGGCCAACATTTGGTGTGTGTGACCTCGGTGATGATTATGGGAGGTTGGGGAGAGCTTGGTGCGTGATGATCAGAACAAAATTTTGAGACACCATCACAGTGAGGGTACTGGGCCACTTAGCAAATACTCCTGGGAGAGGACTTTGAAAACGCGTGTGTGTGTGTATTCAGGCAGGCAAGGTATAGGTGGATAGCTCCTAAGGGTGGACTCCAAGATCTACTTAACAGCAGATCTACTTGCCAGCTGAGGTGAGTCACTGCGATCGAAAAGCATTTGATCAGTGCTGTGACGATTTGGCTGCTCCTCTCCTCTCTTGCTGCAGCATTTCAGAAGAAGGGCAGTGGGGCTGGTGAAGGCTCTGGAGCACAAGTCTGTTAAGAAGTGGCTGAGGGAGCTGGGAGTGTTTAACCTGGAGAAAAGGAGGCTCGGGAGAACCTGATCCCTCTCTTCATCTACCTGGGAGGACGGTGTAGCCAGGTGGGGGTCGGTCTCTTATGTCAAGTAACAAGTGACAGCACAAGAGGAAACAGCCTCAAGTTGTTCCAGAAGAGGTTTAGATTGGATATTAGGAAAAAAATTCTTCACCAAAAGAGTTGTCAAGCACAGGCTGCACAGGGAAGTGCTGGAGTCACCATCCTGGAGGTGTTTGAAAGAATGTAGATGCAGCCCTCAGGGATATGATTGAGTGGTGGGCTTGGCAGTCCTGGGTTAATGGCTGGACTCAGAGGGCTTTTTCAACCTAATTGATTCCATGATTCTTTATTGGCCCCATGAGAGGAGCCCTGTTCATGTAGCATTTATTTGGTTCTTGGCGTATAGCAAAATTGATTAAAATTGAAGCGTTATTGATCATAAGTACTACATTATTTTCCTGTATCTTTTTCTCATCCATGCAGAGAAATGAAATACTGCATTATTCATTTTTTCTGTGCATTACATGGTTGTCTAGTATCTGCTGATCTTTTGAAGTCCTGCACTCTGAAGACCTCACAGCTGAAGTGCTAACTTGGCCTTAATCCAAAATTTTGAATCAGAGTCCCATTACGTTGCTTCTTTGTTCAAGGGACGGAACCTGCATTTCTGTGGGACCTGGGCTGGGCATACAGTGTGGATGCTTCTGCCAGTGAGAGAGGGAGGCGGGGGTCCCCTTCTCCCCCAGCTGCCAGCTGCTTGGCAGAAGAAGCAGAAGTCATGGGGTAAGCTAAAGTGGAGCCTAAAATGTCCTCAAAGCGCTGGAGAGGACTTTTGGCCTGGTTATGGCTCTTTAGCTAAAGGGAGAGTGTCTTTTTTTGGCAAGGAAAAGTCTCATGAAACAGGTCAGATCAATCCATCTGCTTTTTTGCTAGAAGAGCAAAATTCAAATGAGACTCGTTATCTGCACAGTTTATATATTTAGGAGTTGCGTTAATTATCCTCATTAGCTTAGTTTCTTGAGAGAAATGCTCTTGATCTTACCCCTTGTGCCAGAAATACAATCTGGAATGAGTCTGTGAAAATAAATAACACATTGATATGGTTCATGCAATGACTTTTGAGTACCCTGCTTGGGCAGCATCTGTCATTGTGATCATTCCTGTCTTGCCTTGTTGGGACCCTTCAGATTATCTTTCTTGGACTTCAGCTGGTAGGAGCTGCCATTTAGCAAATCAGAACACGTGGTTAAGAGGTACTGCTCTCTGATAATACTCAGTGCAGCTTACACTTGTCAGACACTGGAATCTATTTACTGAATTCTTTTCAGACAAGTCGTTTTTGGCACTTTGCAAAGTTTCCTTCCATGTGTCCTCTCTGGCTGAATGCTAATTTATTCAGAAAGGCTCAGCTCCAAATGCACGAGACAGTATTTTCAGTGTTTCCTACTGTCTGGACAGCACTGCATTTGGAGAATTCATGCCTCCTCTCTCCTTTGTGTCCTTAATTTCCTTTGCTAAATGTGTGATGATGTGACACAGACACTTTATATACTTACATTTAATGGTATTGTATTGTAATGGGAAAATGGATCTCCACTCATAGCCTCTCCATTGGGAAACACCCGATAAGCTCATTGTATCTATACAATAAATTCACTCAAAGTGCCTTTGACAAATGACATCTCTGAATTTTCTAGTCTTTAGTGATTCCTTTAGCCCGGAGGATACAATGAATTAGCTGATCTAAGCTGAATTGTCCTAAATATCCTGATTATTTCTACTGTCTGAACCAATAGTGGAAACAGAGGAAAATTGTAAGGAGAAAAGGAAAGAAATTATAGGGTACGCAAAAAGAGAGGTTGTCAGGTCTGAAGGGCAGTTGTTTCCATTTAGTCTGACCTTGTATATAAAAAGTAGCTGTAGACCTTCTTGAGTGATGTTTGAAACATATAATCACTTAGTCCAAGCTTTGGGATGGGATTTTGCTCACAGTTCCAATTCCATAAGCAGCTCAGATATCCATCTGCGTGGCTCTCAGCATTGCAGCACCCGATTATTCATGGTGGATTAATGAGATGCAGAAATTAAACCAAGGAACTGCTTTTGATCTCCTTTACAATCTAGGAAATGAGGCAGAGTGTCCCCTGCTCCCCTTCCCCTGGGAACAGCTTAGTTTGAGCTAGAGTCACATTAAAATGTGTGTAAGCACCAAGAAAGGCTTACGTGCTCTGCCAGCACAGAGCTGTGTCCTGCCCTAGCACCGGGCGTGCTCCACATTGTGACTTACCCACATGGCCTGGATTCAGGCTGTGTTTTCCAGGGCATCACAGCTGCTTTGCAGCAGCACGTGCTCGATGCCACTGCCCTCGTGGCTGGGTCAGGAAGCTCAGTGCTGATCTCGTGCCTGGACATGCTGCAGTGACTTGTGAACTGCATGCTCTTAGACCTAATTGCCCGCAGGTCTGATCAGTGAGGTGATCTCTGGGTGTGCCAGCCAGTCATGTACTATCCACAACAGGCACAGTGTGCAGGTGAGCTCTTGTGGCCACTTTTTAATTATAAAAAATAATTAAGAAATGGTTAGAGGAGGTCACGCCTGGCTTTTTTGGGGTTGGGGCTCTGGGATTGGGGCATTTGCTCATGGACAGTTGCATGGAAGGACCTTGTTAATGCCTTAATCCAAATGTTTTCTCTTTCATGGTGTAGATTTTGTTTTTTTATTGTTTTTTTTTTTTTTTTTTTAATGAGAGGAAAGCTAGATGCATCCTATTAATTAGCTGTGGATGTTTCATTGCATCTGATCTGACTCATGCTTCCTCAGCCCACATTTGAGACCTTTGGTAAAGACAAGATCTTACTTCTTGGGAATCAGGTCATTGGGATCAGTTGAGAGAGGAAGCAAAACAGAGCCTTTGAATTTAAGGAACTCCTCCAGAGGTGCCTTGTTTTTCACTGGGCAGTGTTCTAGCAAGGCAAGGTGTTACTAAATCTGTCTCTTGGGTTTGGAAATCTTTGTGAGATGCTACTAGTCAACCAGGTTTGAGTTTGAAGAAAAACAGGCAATTAAGTAGGGAGGCATCAGTTTCACCTGCCTACCACGAAGAGCCGGCTCATGTCCCAGTAAATTACAGCTTTTGGGAGGCAGTGATTCATCTCTGCGAGCAGCACAACAAGTGGGAGAGCAGTTGTTTGGTGAAAGCAATGTTCAGGCCTCTTAGCACACTTAGTATTTTCCTGTAGAAACTTGGGGACAGATTAGCACATGGTGTTCTTCCTGGAGTCTCCTGAGAACCCTTTCAGAGCGAAACAGGAATATCGTGTTTTTCCTCCCTTTCCCTTGGTTGTGGCCATGCTTTCTCACCCTGCCCTTGTGCTGATGCCACTGTTGGCATGGGTGGGTGGTCAAACAGCTCAAGGGACCAGTGCTGTTGAAAACAAACCCTTTGTGCTACGCTCCCAGGTTCGTTTTTCATACAGTAGCCCAGTCTGGATGTGAACTTGAGACATTGTCTGGTCCAGCATTTCATGGGAATAGGAGCCTGGATGAGTTTGTCTAGCACCCTGCATGCTCACATCTTGAAAACCTCCAGCAATAGGAGTCTCCCACAACCGTGGGGAGGCTGCTGTATTTAATTGCATCGTATCCCTGGTTTGCTGATGGAGCAGCTGCGTAGCCATGGCACATGGATGGGAGTGCAACAGCATCCAGGCGCAGCACCATGGTGGCATTGATTCCGCTTGTCCTAATCTTGCTTCTGCTCTCAGCTCTGCCATGGGTGTGCTCAGGCAGTCACTGTAATCCCATCACAGGTTTCTCCACGACAGGGCTAATGCCAGTGACCTGTGTGGAGCAGAGGGATGCATCCAGCTTTAGGTAATCCAGTTTAGCATGTGGACTAATAAGGGCTGAGAGCTGAGCCCAGTTTGTTGGTGAAATACTTATTTCTTACCTCCTCACGGCTCTGGGGCCATAAGGGAGCCCACATCTGTGTGAGTTGTACATTTACATTGCATCGCAGTGCAGGGACTGACGAAACCTGAAACAGACTGGCCTGTCAGTTATGTCCCTATAGGGTACCCAGGGCATGGGATTGTTTGAATGGTGTGCAATGATGAGAAGGACATCATGGAAGCCCTACCTGACTGTGAAAGTAAGTGTGGCTGCTGTGAAAATAGACACAACAAATTGGATTACACTTAAGAAGAAAGTGCTCTTATTCACTGCTGAGTGATGAGCAAAGTGAATTTTGGGCTGTGAATATCATGATGTGATTTATTAGTAATCACTTCCATAGTGGTTTTCATCTATAGATCTAAAGTGGCAATTAGTATGAAGGCACGAAAGTATTGTTCTTACTTTATTGAGGCACAAAACCCTCAAATGACCTGCTGCAGGGCATTTCATGAGTCAGTGGGGTTGGGCATGATGACTGCTTTGAGGAGGATAGTTTTCCTGTGATTGGTTTGTGTCTGCTGATTCCAGTTCTGTATGTGATTTGATTAATAATTGTGAATGTGACTTGAAATTTTATGGAGTTATTTGCTGATGGTGGGTCGGAGCGATGCCAGGACTTGCTGACAGTAGAGGCTAATTCATGCTAATCTGTAGTCTTGGTATAGTTTAATCCAATTCATCTCTAGTAACGTTTCTCCTTTTAAATCCTAGTGCTCCTTTATATTGCTTTAGTTAACAACTAGATACCTGCATGTTTTAATGGGAAATACGAAAAACCCTTCAAGCCTTGAGACCTCTATAGGTGTCCTAGCTGCTCTTAGTCTACTGCTTTCTTGAAGTTGGAGCTGGTTTTCCTCCTTCTCCAATTAAGCCTGATAATTAAATCTCCCTTTTTTAGTCATAGCCAGCATTTTTAATCCTGTAACTCAGCCTGCCAGAGGAAGTCCTCTACATTTCTCAACGCAGCAGATCCCTAGCAAACATGGCATTAAATCCAGTCCCATGCTGCTTCTCTCTACTCGTCTGTCTTTTCTTGACGTGGTGCTTTTATGCTGTGTGTTTCCGGTGCTAATGGCTATTTTATTTAAATGCCCGATGCACTGTGATTATACTTTTAGCTCGAAGTATAGGGAGGGGTTTTTTTTAAGTGTTAGATTTAGTTACATGTACTTGATATTTAGAGTTACAAGCACAAAGATGTTTTGACTAAAGCTGCCGAGACCCAATTTGACAATCAAATAAAAAGCTGGAGGTTTCAACAACATGTCTTCAGCAATACTAATTGCTTCCTCACTTCTGTATTCATTGCATGTCCTTTGTTTGATGGTGAAAGCTTTTAAATCAGCCGTTGCATCTTACCTGAAGGGTGCTTTGCAGTTACTAAGTGTAGGTGTAGGGGATGATGATGTGACAAGGAGCTGAGTTGAAGAACTTGAAGTCTTGTGGGGCTTTATACGGTGATGCTTGATGACTTTGATGTACCAAACAAAATTTGAAGGCACTAGAAATAGTGCTTCACTTCATAAATAAAGAAATACAGACATCTCTTCCCATTTGGATGTTGTCCTTGTTCAGGACTTCTGAACTGTTTCCTTCTCTGTACCTAGCGTCTCCTCATGGAAGCTGCTTTTGGAGCTACATTCTAATAGTTGTTTACTAGTTTCATTTTCAATTCAATTTGAATTTGCCGTGTGAGAGACGTGAAGATGTACGCAAGAGACTACTTAAATGGAGCTGTGCAAAAATACCCAATGCAATATTTGGATTGCTTTATGACACTTGAAAATGAAGACTTGGGTTCTGTAGCTGCAGTAACTTGGCCCTTTGCTTAGAGTGGTTGGTACAATTTTATGCTTATTTTATGGGACTCAGGACTAGATTTACTTTCTTGCTAAGCTGTGGCCTGAGGGAGCAGAATAAGCGATGCTGTGGGCAAGTCTGTACACTTGTGGTTGGAGTGTACAAAGCCAGCTTGGACACTTCAGCCTGCACACCACAAATGCATCCAAGATCTCTGTATATCATAATGTTCCCAGCTCCCGTTTGTGTCGTCGGGGTGCCTTTTTGCCACGTCAGTTTGACAGTAGGCTGTGATGTACAGGGTTTGTGTATGTTTATTACATCTCATTGATTACTGTCTGTTCTGAAGACAGATTGATAATTAGCAAAACAAATTGCTGGAGAGGGGTTGTGTGTAGGGAGTGGTGCTGGTGCTGTCTGTTGCGATGTCTGGAAGAGATCCAACAAGGCATGCAGCTGTCTGCCATATAGTTAGAATGAGGTTGGGTCAGTGGGGCAGGGTGAGACTTCTTGCCTAGGAAAGGAAAAAAATAAGAGTTTAGAACAAGGAGAGAAGTAAAAATAAGAAAGACAAAAAAATCCCCCATTTTTTGGGACATTGTTCCAAGTGGGCAGTACTGTGAAAGTAAGAGTTGGCTTCTGGGTTATGTGTATTGGGAGAGAGCTTTCAAACAACTGCCTCGATATCTCATGCTGGACCTTTCCAGAATTTTACTTTTTTTTCAAAGGAATGTTTTTTTCCCCCTCTTTGCATGTTAACTGTTTTCTGTGAGGAAAAAACCTCAGTGCAAATCAGTAGCTCAAAAAAAAAAAAAAATCTTTGAAAACCCGTAATTTTAAGGGTTTGGATGGTTTGGATTAGTTTTTGCTTTCCACCTAAAATGATTTCAGGGCTTTTGCAGGCTGGGTGTACAGCTTGGGGCTACCATGGTCCTCCAGTCAGGGTAAGCCCTGATGCCTGGTTATTCAGGGATGCAGGGAAGAACACACCTGGGAGAGCCTTGTCTGTGTGCCGCTGCAGTTGTGCAGCACAACTGTGCCAGGTGCTTCTAGAAATGACACTGCGCTGACGGGGGATTATTTGGGCTACAGAAGTGAAAATTTCTGGGGCCGGAATGTACCGTGAAGGAGGGAATAGGGAACTCCACAGAGTTTTTTTTCTGCCAGAGAAAAGCAGACCTGAAGCATAGCTGCGACTAATGGGATCCTGAGCTGAACTTTGCAGCTTTCCCCTGTGATCGCGGCAGACTGACCGAAGCTCTGCTCTCGGAACTGGCTGATTTCAGGGTGTGTCATTGATTTGTTCTGGATGGCAGCAATTCCTCTGACTTCACTGCAGTTTTTAAAAAAGGAGGGGTTTGTGCTTTTCATCCATCCATTGCAAAATTGTGTTGACTGCATTGTCCCTGAAATATAAATAATATATGCCCCTGATTTTTGTTGAGGAGAAAACCAATCCAGCTTTAGTTCAGGCGCTGCTAACTTGCTATCTTTTCATTCCCCACAAAAAATTCTTCAGTTCTGATTTCACAGAATTGGAGGTAAAATTTAGTTCTAATTTTAGGGCTACAATTCTACCATTTTAGTTATACATGCGCTGTTCATACCATGCTACAAAGAAAATGCAAGAACTTGAGTGTGCCTCTGTAGTTATTAAACGTTTGCCATTGTGGATAAAATTGGAGGGAGGAGGAAAAGCCAGGCTGAGCCAGAGGGTGATCAAAAGTCCAGAAGGTCTCAGAAGCCAGCGTGCCTGGGAGAGTTTGAAAATGGGACACTGATGTCAAAGCCATTTTGGTGCTTTCAGATGTGCCATCCTCAGAGTTCAAGGACGCTGGAGCCAAAATTAATGGCGTGGGTTGGGAGCGGTTTATAACATCAAATTGTCACTTAATTTTCTTGTTGTTATTGTCATGCAATTAAAGTCATGGCCATTGAGCTAAAAGATGAGGGATTTTGACTGGATTTTTGGGTCTGTAATCGCTGCTGTGATGTGGCTGCCTGGAGGCAAGGACTTGCAAACTGATCTTTCCAATAGGAGGATTATAGCTGAGGAGGGAGTGCTGGGTTTAAAGAAAGAAAAGTTTAAAGCTGTCATATAGTGGTTTCCACTCAGATGAAAAAGCAGAGGATTATAAAGCTTTTGTTAAAAAAAAAAAAATAGCATTGTTAAAGGACTGACAATGGAAAAACCGCTCTTAGGGAAAAAAAACTCTTGGGACTTGCATTTTGAAAGGATGATTCCCCACAAGTAGAGGGTGAAGTGAGCTCCCAAAACGCATGACAGGCAGCTCTCAGGGCTGTGCATCTCTGAAATTCTGCTCCTGAGAGAAGTTTTCTCAGCTAAACTGGCAGCTGAGTTGCAGTTGTACAGGGCTACTCTCAGCAATGTAGCCCCTCTGTTCTGGGTTGGGTACTTCATATACTTTGTAGGTTATCTTTTCTGTCACTGTGTTTTGGACCCTCAACACTGTGTAAAAAGGTCTCTCCTTCCATCCTTGTTGAGGCTTGAAGGTATTTTTTGCAGACAGAGGAGAGGTCAGGCTGCCTCTGGGTGGTTGCTGGGCCCACAGGGAACTCACGACTGGGGTGGAGAAGCAAGAAAATGAGATGGAGAATATGGAAACAGAGTGATTTGAGGAATGGGGGGAAATAACTTCCTTCTTTCTATATTCCCTTGATGCTGTCTCAAGCCATTGCATCAGGAAAGGATTCAGATGTTCATTTCAGACCCTTGGTATAGTGTCAAGTTAGCCCAAGTAGACAGGGCACTAAGGTACCTGAGATGCGTAAACCCAGATTTGTTTCCTTGCTCTTTTTGTGTGATTTACCCAGGATTATTTGTTTCATTTACCTGACTTTCTAAAGATCAGTGGTATTGCAGCATCTGAAGATTTTTCACTGTTGTGCTCCATCATTGGGTGTCTGAGTAGCCTGTGTTTGACTTGGATCAAAACATGGAGCAGTATCACAGGCTTCAATACTCCCTGGTAAGGGCCAGCGTATTTAGTCATGGCAAGTGTAACACATCTCCATTTTGTGATTAAGTTTGATTTCTGTACATGGTAGTATTTTAAAATACCACCTTCATGATAACAGCTTCTTTCTGTAGCATGTCTGCATCAAGTGGAAGGGTAATGGCTGTAATATTAATTGTTACAGAAAGAAATGTTTTTTCACTTATTAGCAGAAATGAGTTAAATGAGATAAAGCTGGGTCACGCTACTGCACAGCACATGCAAGGCCAGGCTATAACCCTTGGCTAAAACACACACACATCCACATTTGGTTTAAGATGCAAAACTAGAAGTTGAATGCCTTGCTAATTTTTCACCGATGCTAATTGAATTACTGGGGCGTTGTGGAAACCTGTGGAAAAACTATGTGGAAAGAAAGCAGCCTGGCTCGAGGACCTAAGCTGACTGGCATCGCTGGAGGTTTGTATTTCTGGAGAGGCTGGAACTGCCAAAAGTTTGCAGACACTGTGCTGAACATGGCCAAGGGACCAGGTTAGCATGGGAGTCCTGCCTGGCTGACAGCCACAGGGACATGCAGGATGCTCTTTGAGCTAACGTGGGCCAGGTAATGGGGCAGGCTTCTAAAATCCTTGAGGCTACAGGAACAGACGGGTCCATCCCTGCCTTCCTAATGATGGCAAGGAAGCAGAAACACTGACCCAAGCAAACCGAACCCTGCAGTTTGCTTCACACCAGGGATCACTGCTGTACAGCTGGCTGTGGTTCTCTCTCTTTGTTTTTGGCTTTTAAAATTCAAATGCTTTGGCCAGAAACATTGTAGCACAAGTCTGTGTCTCAGGGGACTTTAGTCTGTTGAGACACTTGGCAGGACCACAGAATATCTGAATGTGGAGTGACTTGCTTTTTCATTTTGTAAACCCTTATGTAAACACATTGTTTGGATCACTGGGAGTTGATTGTTTAACTTTTCTCTCTACAGTTTGAAAAGCAACAACAACAACAAAAAGCCCAGAAACACTACTTATTTTCCTGGTGTGCCTAAGTAACACTTTCCAAATGTAAAAGCCTCTTAGGATATGGAAAAGCAGCAATACTATTTATACTGCCTTTATGAAAAGACTGATCAAAGGAGCACAACTGTGCTTGGCTGTATTTAGTGTTGATGACTGCATTAAGGTCAGGGTGCTTATTATTTTATTGAATTCAAAAGTTGTGGGCTCTGCAAAACATAAAGCCGGCTGAGGCTCTGGTGTATGCTCGATTTATATCGTATTATGTGCTGCGCTATCACAACATGTTTTGTGCTCTGATGGCTGTATTTCTTTGCCAGTCATTTGGAAAGTCTACTTTGTGTTTGGGGCTTGTCTGTCTCACTTTCTCTCTCCTTTTTTAAATTTTTTCTTTCCCTTAAAACTTGCTGAAGGGTGTTGAGAATTAGGAGGGTTTGACCTTGCTGGGAATGCATGATTTTTCCTCCATGGGAGAGAGCTAATCCCGACTGTGTTCAGCTGAGCAGCCAATACTCTCAGTGCACAGGTGCAGAGGGGTTAAAAGACATTCATGTGCCCTGACTCATCCTGCTCAGCTGCTGTGGTCAAGCAGCTTTCTTGGCCACTAGCAAGGCTCTGAAGAGATCTGTTGAGTAAAAATAGGCATACAGAAAAGCCCAAAGACATGAGATGAGGGCAGTTTCTGCTGATTTCCCATACAGACATGATACCTTGTACCAAAACGTTTTGACGTGTTGTACAGATACGGGACAGAGTGTGGGGTCCGTGCCCTTCTTCTCGGGGTTAGGTAAGAGTGCTCAGATGGATAATTAAAAGGGTTAATGTTAAAGTGGTGGTATGCCAACTGACTGCACAGCTGATTAAAGCTTTAAGGGGTGGATCAGATCAGATCCCAGACCAGAAATCTCACTAAAAAGCTTTGCATGGCTTTTTATGGGAGCTATTGTCTCTTTTTCTGCATACAGGGTAGTGACACAGCTTTTGTTCTGTCCTGCGGACAGTGGCTGTGGCTGTGAGCAAGCAGCACGGTCCAGCTCTGAGTATTGCTGGCGTGGGACAGCAGCCTTTTGGCATAGCATAGTTCAGCATTTTGTTGTTGAGATTTCTCCTTTTGTAACTGCTGGTCACGTTGGTGGTGAAAGCAGTGCAGCTTTTAATGCAGACAAAAGCAATTCTTACGTGCTAGGCAAGTTTTAAATAGTTGGGTTTTCCCACGTTCTCTGGACTTCGGAGGTTGGCTGTGATTCCTGGTCCCCCACTCCTCCTCCAGTGGTCCCGTTTCTCACTTTATGGATCAGATATTGTTTTTATTACCTTCATTTAGTTACTAGGGAGGGTCTCTCTCCTTTTTTTCTTTTCCTTTAATTGCCTTTTCCTTAGTTGTAGTTTGACCTGCTCGGCAGTAAAGATGGTGTGTGACCCTGAAAATGGAAGGTGAATCATTCTTTCCTAGTCTGTTCTTGTACAGGCACATTTAGGCAGCAGTGGCCGTGGTGGGTCTCCTCCTGCAGTCCTTGTTTGCTGCCTGGCAGAGCTCTCCTGCTGTTGGATTTGGTGAGGGCAGAACCCAGCTGACCCACAGCCTAACTACATTAGCCCTGGTCAGATGAGCTGGAGGTGCTTAAGAGCTTCTCATTTTCCAAACACTGAAAACTTTGGTCAGACTAAAACTGGCGGCTACTCCAGTAGCAACACTTGACATAGCACATGGGATCTGGGGGTTTTCCCCTTGATCACTTGGAAGGAGAGCTGGTAGTCAGGATGCTGGCAGAACTGCAAATGTCCCTGTGTTTTTTCTGTCACATCTTTGCATCTGCACATCTCCATATGTCTTTGAGACCAGAGGTGTTCACAGTGCTGTACTCACACCTTGCCTGCCGTCCTGTGAGAAGATTAAAGGTCAGCCCTGGGTGCTGGGAGCTGTGGGTCTGCTCCTGGTTCTCCTCACATGGTGTCAAAGATGAAAGATGGAGCTGAGTTTCAGGGATGCAGGTTGTGTGTGGTCCTGGCTGTTGCAGAGTGGAGCACATCCAAAAGCTGGGCTTACCCTTGGTGTCTGTAGGAGGGGACTCACGGCAAGTGCCTGTAGAGCTCTGGTCGTGCAGCTGTATCCTTGCACAGCTTTGGTGTAAGAGATTAATGCACTGTCGATGCTGTGAGGTCGTGGTTTGATTTAATTTATTTCACATTGAACTCATTAACTGCTCTCTGTCATGCATATTTTCGACCGACAGTGAGCAAACTGTGATGTGGGTGCCAAGGATGTGTTAGCAGACACTGAGTAGTGTGTAAAAGGGTATGATGGGATGGGTGGGGAAACACTTGCTGGCTCCTGACTTCTCCTCGGTTTCCACTGCAGGCTTCACTGCTCATCTGGGGATGAAATGCAGGGTCTGGCACTCAAGTCCGCAGGGATGCTTGACCCATCTTGGAGGTGTCATTAATGATATAAAGCGAGTGTTCAACTGCAGTCATCATTTCCTTAGGTTAAGGACCTCCATTTTGAATTCTTTGTGACAGGATCTGTAAAGGTACGAAAGAAATTAATAAACTGGGTAAATCAGTAAGTCAGTAAATCTAATATGGATTTAAGGTCTGACCTCCCTTCATTGAGTTTGAGTAATGATGATTATATATGAGTTTAAACTGCCAAGTCTGGACTAATATCCAGACTGCTACTTCAAGCTTTATGTCCTGGCTTTTAGCTTCTGGTCCAGATCCAATACATTAGGATTAATACATGTATATTGGCAAGTGTAAATAGACCTTAAAATATGGTAAATATTAGTGAGATATTGGTGTGCTCCGTTCACAGCTCTGTTTCACATATATGCATCAAGGTCTTGATTTTTAGATAAAGTTGAATAAACTGGAGGAGGTGACAAGCTTTTATGTGCAGCAAATGGCTTTTGTGACGCATTCTGGAGAGAGCTGGAAGTTTTGTGCTGGAGGCTGCTGGGCAATCCAGGCTTCCTATCCAAAGAACTGACTTAGGAAGGTACAGAAGGAAGATATGTAGAATGTATTAACTAAGTTGAAAAATGGAAGTGAAATGGCACAAAATATAAAAATAAGTTTGGTGTGATAGGTCTTTTCTATATAGGAGTTCAGCTATTAGGTAAGTCAGATGACTGTTGCTTTGCTGAAGGCAAGTCTCTCTGGGTGGTAAATTGTCCTCAGTCCCTCCAAGGTTTAGATCTTTTTTTATTTCTTGGATGGTGAAAGCAATCCCTCTTGCAAACTGAATTTTGCCGGTGGCAACTCCTCTAAGGCATCAACTTCAAGCACGGTCCAAAGCTAATTAAATCAAAGAATATTGATCAAATAGTTGGCCTCGTGCTTTGGCTTTGCATTCTCCTTGCTTGAACAAGGAGCTGCCTTGAAACCCTGACATCCACTGATGTATTTAGAACTAGGGAGGGAAAGAAGAACTTGTGCCTTTCTTCCCTTGCATAAGAAAGGTGAAAATGCTGCGGGAATTGAGGAGAAAAACTTTTGGCGAGGAGGACTAACCTCTAAACTGGAAGGTAGGCTGGGATTTTCAAGGGCCAGCGGCATGTGGAGAGTTGACAGCATCTTCCTCTGCTGTTAGCCAGCACATTTCCATAGGGTCCTTGCCAAAAACTTCCCCAAAGCGAGGGACTTTAGTCACAGCCACTACAAGAAGGGCTTTGTGAGTACAGTGCTGCCCCTTGTCCCCTCTTGCTCTCTGGTGTCACAGGCAGCTTAGGCCAGCTCTGGTTTTGGGAATATGTAGTGTCTTACATGAAAAACGCTGTTACAGCGGTAGCAAGGCAATTCTACTTGGTCAAATGAAACACGAGTTTGCAAACAGCATGATGAGAAGGCAGAGCTAATACTGGCTCAGTGCCTTCAAGGTGGTAAAGGGCTTTCTGTTTACCTGCATGGAGTGTGAGTGTTCTGTGTATGTATGAGAAAAGTGCAAAATCCAGTAGAACACATCAGATTTAATCAAACTTTTTGAGTCTGATAATCATTTTGGTAACTATAATGGTTTGGATAACTATTTTGTTTTATTTTTAAATATCCTATAACTTTTATTAATATCTATATTGTTTTCCTGCATTTAATGCCAAGCTTTACGTCTTGTAGTATTTGAGATTTAACATGTATTGTGTTAATCATCCAGACCCCAGACTTTGACCTGGCACCTGAACTGCTGGTAACCAAACCAATTGCCCAGCACACTGCAGAATTTTTGTATGTGTATGTGTTTCTATATTTGATCAGTGTGAGAGCAAATATCCCAGACAAAGAAAAGTTGTTCATGGGAGAGCAACTGCCACAATATTTCAGAGTAAACACTGTAGCAGCCAAATTTTAAGATTTTGCATATAACAGATGAAGCTGTTAATAGCATCTTGGCATCAAGATAGCATCGAAGAAAAAGGAGATAATCGACAGGTGCCCATCCTTTGTTTTTCCTGCTCTCCTGTTTTTGTTTATAATACCTCATTCCTAATGCATGATGGGGATGGTGCCATCATTGTCATGGAAACGGGGCACAGTGGCGATTAAAATGGATGTGAGTCTTTAGTTTCTGGGGTGCACGTGGTTGCTGAAGTGTCTCTTCTTGTGCTCAGTGGCAATTTGCTGAGATTATCTGATGTGTGCAACTTCCATGAGCACAGCCAACGGAGACCCTGTGCTTTGGTGCTTCTCATCCGAGCAAACACCAACAAATGGGACCCACAAATTGACTTTATCATTGAACACAAGGGCCTTGGGGAAGTGGTGGTGGTGTTGGATATTTCTGTCTTCAAAGAAACTGGTATTATGCTGAATTGCTTTAGTTTTGGCTGGTAGGGAGGGGGTGGATCCAAAACCTCCTTGCTGCAGAAGGTTGGTATTAAGTGAGAAGAAAGTGGAAGCTGGAAGTCCCTGGGGTGGTTGTTGCTGTGCGAGGCTGAGGGCTCCTGTCCTGGCTGGCAGGAAGGAGAGTCTTGTGCCTCCCAATGAACGGGGTTGTGTCTCTAAAAAAAGACACTGTGCTCTTCTTGGCAAACCTTTTTGAAGGGCTGTGAAGGAGCAGCCATGGCTCTGAGCCATTACTTGCTCCGGGAAGGAAATCCTGGTCTTGCAGGGCAGGGGCAAAATGCCCATTGACTTTTGGGGAGGGTGAGGGTTTGTCAGGGTTTTACTGCTAGAGGTGGGGGTGGATGGGGACAGAGGACAGCCTTAGGGCTGCTGTAGGGTTGTGGTGGCCAGGGAGGATTGAAAATAGCACTGTGTTGAAGTGCCCGTGGCAGAGTTGCTTGGCATACACATGTACAGTCTCGGCTTTGCGTGTGGGCAGTCTTAATGCCCTTCTGTGTTGCTAAAGGAGCAGAAATGTAGTGCTACAAGGGATGTGATCCAGCCCCCTGCTTGTCCAACAAAGAAATTCTTGTTGCTAAACAAAAGGCTTTCTTAAGAAATATATAGATGCCCAGAGTTTGAATTTATGCTTTTCTCTGTGGGATGAGTCATTGCACTGGTTTTTAATAGAGCCCCTCTGGATTTATGTGGCTGCTGCTCAGATTAAACTCTGATCCGGTGTGTGAAATAAGATTCAGTAGTTGTTGTGCTCTGCTGCTGTCCTGACACTTGCAGAGAATTGCTGGTTGAAGTCTGTTTCTGGCTTTCTCTGTGCAGGTAACAGTTACTAAATACATTATGGAGCATCCTCCTTTCAGGTGATGCTGGCTGCCTGCACGTGTTGCTACTTGATGTTTTTTTTAAGCAAACATCGAATACCTGCTGGCTTGTTGGTTGTATTTCATTTAATTGAATTCAGTCTTATGTGAGAACATGCTGACAAGTCCAATCAATACAGTCAGTGAAAGTGTAGGAGGAGGAGGGGAAGGAAATCAGCTATATGACATGTTACATACTAATAACGAAGTTGTTGCGATGATTTGTAATGGTAATTTTTAGTCCCCTCTCCCCCCCTCCCCTGTCAGATCTTGCTTTTTTTTTTCCCTCCCCTTAGTTGCTGCCAGGTTCTGCCCTGAAATTCAGAATTATGATTTGTCACACCTTTGAAGCAAGAGGTGTCGATTTGCATGGGGAGGGAAGTGAGCTGGAAGAGCTGGTGGAAGAGCTGGGTGCTTTGGGTGGGGCAGGGAGCGGAGGAGGAGCAGGAAAGGAAGGGGGATTGGGGTTGTAGGGAGTGCCAGTGGTGCTGAGCCCTCGGATGCATCCCTGCTGGTCTCTGCTGTAAGTAAACCTGCGTGTAAAGCAGATAAATGGAAGTTGGATGGCAAAGGGAAATTTCTTTTCCTATGATGCTGTTGCCTTTGACTTTCTTTACTTTTTTGATTTTCTTTTTTTAAGAAGCAAAGGCTTATCTGCCAAGTAAACCCGCTCTTTAAGAAGCGGGGATGGGCAGGAACTCTTGGAATTAAAATTTGTGAGCCTTGCAGTCTGCTTCTCTGCCCTTTGCATATCTTGTGGGGGTTTGTAAACTTTGTTTTGCTTGACAGCCTATCTGCATCTGTGAGGGAGGGTTTGCCTCTGGCTAGTGTGCCCTTTGCATTAAATTAAGCAATCCCTATTTCTCTGTCCTGTGAAAGTTGAACTGGAACAGCTGTACAGCTCATCTGTAGTACAGCAACCATTTTTTTTTACCCTCTTTACTTTTTTTACTGGAGCTTTTGTTTTTGTTTTCTGCGTCTTCTCTTGTGTGTCTGTCTTCCATCCCCTCGCGCTGTCACTGTTGAATATTCAAACTCTTGATCTGCACATGGGCTAAAAATCATTATTGCTTTGAACTTACAAATGAATTAAGTGAATTCCCACATCCACCGCAGGAAAGGAAAATATTCAGTTTGAAATATAATTTGGAGCCTATAGGAAAATGCATCTGATGAAGTTTGTGCTAATTCTATAGCTTCAGTACCAGAGCAGCAGCTCTGTTATCATCAAGAGTATTGAGTGTAAGCTCTGTATTTTCATAGTAACTCAGTATGGCTAATTAGTTTGAAGGCTCTTTGAAGAAGCCGATGTATTGACTAAATAAGCTCTTATTTTTCAAAGCAACTAAAGGCATTCTTAATTTACAGAGCAGATAGTTGTAAAACTGCCTTCGGTTTGCATACTAGGAGCCAGTGTGAAGCCTGAGTATACTTGGAGTTAAGTTTACTCCTGTGCTGTCTGCCAGGGTTGGTGTCAGTGTGCTCGAGGGAGGTTTCTGGGTCTTTGGCACAGTAGTGCAGCATAAATGTGTGCCACTGGGCTGGATGTGTCCAGGAGGAGGATGTCATGTAATGACTGCCTCTGCATCATTGAAATCAGGGGCAGTATTACCAGTCTGTTCCCTGTTTGCAGGCAGGTTGTATCCAATAATGAAGAGCAGCTTTGAGTTTCTAACCAGATGACATGGCTAATCCTAAGGCATGTATAAAGCGGCCATAGTTATTAGGAGATTTGTGGCTTTGAAAGTTCGGATTCCCTTAGTGCAGTTTGTTAATGGCAAGGATTTGCGGTAAGTGAATAATAGATGAAAGTCATCAAAAGGCTTAGAGGGGATTTCTTGTGACGTGGTGCTGGTCTGTCTCATGCCAGAGCTGCAGATTTCTGGGGGGATTGTAAAATCTAAAAAAAGAAAAAAAAAAAAAAGAAAGAAAGGGAAAAGAAAAAAAGGAGGGCAGTCATTCCTGTTTTGTGCCACTTTGGATGGTCGAGTTGATGGTGTGATGCATTGGGAAGTACAGGCACCATGCAGAGTGATGTATGCTTAATTCCCTCAGCTCTGGCTTTTCCATGGGCCAGCAATGCCCTGACAGCAAAACAGACCCTTCATAGCCCCAGGGTCTGGCAGCTGGAGGGAATGGGATGCCCCTGGCCATCTTCCCTTCTGCACTGTGAGCAGGGCTGGTGCTGCATCTCCTCACCATCTGGCGCAGCTCTTCACTGGGCTCCCAGGAGTGTTTCCACCTGTAATGCCTCTGGTACCACGGCACCAAGCATTTCCTACAAGCCAGGAGCTGCTGGGCAGCAGCCCCAGTGGGGTCTGCAGTTCTGGGAGATGCCTCTCCTGTGGGACTGTCCCCCCTGCTTAGGCAGGAGAGTGTCCCAGTGCTTGTGCCAGGCACTCCTCTCGGCTGGGGTGGTGCACAGCGATGCCTGCCCTTACCTGCCTCTGTGGTCATAGATTTGGTCCTTGGTCACTGGGCTGGCACACCTGCAGTCACCTTTTGGATCAGTCCCTGCTCAGAGCCCACGTCAGGCCTGCAGGCAGCTCCTCCTGAGTCCATGAGGAGCACAAATCAATGAACAACCCTCCCTGTTGTCATGGTTTGATGGAGGTGTGAGGCAGAAAAAAGTTGGGCAGAAAAGTTGTGGGGTGGTTTACTGACATGGGATGAAATGTGAGAGCTTGCTATCTCCATTTGTTTTAATTTTAAAAAATGTATTTAACTCTGTATTTAATCTCTGTCATGTTCCAAGTTGAATTGCACCTGTGTTATATTTGGCAGCATCTAATGAAGCTACAACTTGGGGCAAATCCTGATGAGTTTTGGCTGCAGAAGCAGCTGGGGAAGATTGATTTGATGCTGGGAAGAGTCAGTTATGTGAAGAGCTGCCGAAAGCAGAGTCCTATCCATCCTCCTGACTGTTGAAATAATCTTCACTTCCAGGGGTGCTTGTGAGGACTGTCCCAAGGCAGTTTCTGTGATTTTAGTCCCCATAACGGCCTGCGGGAGGGGTGCTCGTGTGTTTTGTAGCTGGAAGAGTGATTACCACAGCCTGCAAAATCTGTCTTAAATCCAGAAACTCCACTGTGTGCAAAGCATTTGTTGGGAAGTTGAAGTCATCTGCAGCCTCTAATCCGTGGGCCCTCCGAGGAGGGCATGTCTGTCTTGTTTGTGTTGCAAAACCAAGTGAAAGTTGGGAAATGTTTATGGCTGCTGCCATGTGTGTTCCTTAATTCTTCTCCTTTTGGCTTCGTTCAAACTCACTGTGGTAAAAACAGAAAGTGAGGATGTAATTAGAAGCTGGTTTATGTGAGGATCCAAGGAAAGAGGCAAACTCCCTACAGGCAGATGGGCACGTGTGTATCTGGCATAGTTCAATTCCTGCCTTTCAGGCCGTTTTGTTGCAGGGACTTGCTGTAGTTCCTAAATTTACTTGAGCGTTGGATTTTGGGGGTGTGCAGTGTCAGTGGGGGTGTCATCCTGGGGGCAGTTGTCACCTGAGCAGGGGTGACACCTGAGCCAGTGACAGCCTCAGCAAGTTGGTAAATGCTGCTCTTTTTGCTGGTGATCTGCTTCCGCCTGGGAATCCTGAGCATCTGTCGGCGAAGCGCCTGAATTCAAAGCAGTGCACTTGGCTGGGCAGAAGCAACCTCAGCGCCATCACCAGGCAGCTCACTGGGAAATGTTTGTTCTCACGGGGAATTGTAAAACTGTATGAGTATCAGCACGGTTTGCTTGTTTTAGAGAGGGCGAGTCTTTTATTCTGGCCAAACGGCAGGAATATCAAAGATGTATTTAGGCAGTGGGAGAGAGAAAGGGTTTGGTGTGACTGACGGAAACTGTTGAGCAAGAGACGGTGCTTTGTGCAGGGTTATTATGGTTGGAAACCTGTCGCAGCACGCAGGGGAAGCACGGTTCAGCAAGCCCATAGTTAGAGCCGAAAGCAGTTCATCCCCAGGATTTACTGTGTGCACAGCCGGTCCCCACCGCAGAGAACAAAACAGTGATGTTAAATAGCTAAATAAACCTCCTGTCCCTGCGGGCAATGGCCTTCAAAAGGCAAAATTATCCTTTGCAAGAGTGGGTGCAAGTGAAAGGGAGATGCTGATGGCCTGGCAGGGAGGGATGAGTCTGGGCAGCCTGTGAGCACTGTGCTGGTGTGTGACGTCATCGCCCAGGCGTGTTGAGAGTCTCTCCACTTGTGGAAAATTCACTCCTTTTCCCATCTTTCTCGGGCCTAGCTGTCCTGAAGTCACAAAAAGTAATGTGTGCAGAGGTACATTTGTTCAGGCTCTTTCCCACCTGTTAAGGTTTCTTGCAGTGTTGTTGGATCATACTTTCCAACTTTTCCCCTGCTCTGATGGAGGATTTGATTTTCCATTTTGCTGTTAGTGGAGAGCTGAATTTCTCATCTCAAGACATGTTTCTGGCTTTGTGAACTTTGTTCGAATTGCAGGATCTGGAGATAGTGAATGACAGATGTTGCTCCCACCAGAAAGGAGGCAGCAGTTGATTTAAGTAGCTGCCATTTTCAGTATTAGAAAGAATCCTGGAAAATGCTCAAAGCTAAGTGGTCTTCTGAAGGCGAGTAGACCTTGCTGCTAGAATTGGCCCCCTCAAATAAATCTGAGAGTTGTGAATTTGTTCCTTCCCTATCTGCCCCCCAGCATTTGCAGGGTTATTTGAAGCCTGGCCTCTCTCTGTTAATAGGGCTCCTCTCAGGAGCTCAAGTGAGCCTGCAATAGCGTTGGAAATAAGTCTCTTCTAACCCAGCATACTGCTTCCTGCTGTAAAATAGACTTGATTAAATTTTCTGGCTCTCATTTTCATTGCTCGCAGACATCCAAACCTTCACTTCTCAGTGGAAAGAGGTACGTTGGGAATTACAACTAATGTTAAAACCTAAATAATGTGATTTGCCAGAACAATGTTGCAGAGATTGTTATTTTGTTTTATTTCTTTTTTTTTTATTTCCCTCCCTATTTAAAATACCATTGTAAAGCTTTGCTGCTGGAATAAAAGCTATTGCAGTGAGATGTGTTTGTTCTCTTACCTTTTGGGCATTTGTGATAATTTCTGCATGGGGAAAAATAGGCAGTTTTATCTCAAAGGGGTGATCTCACCTCCCAGAAACAGCCTGTACCTGCCACTAGCACTTCCCTGCGCTCCTGTGCAGCGCTGGCTGGGGACAGACTCAGACCCCATGGTCTTGCAGCCCTCCCACCAGTAAGCTTAGCATCAGGGGGTTGTTGTAGTCACACATAGAAATTTTTGTGGCATTCTCCCTGGCAGCTGTGTCTGTGCAAAAATCCTGGATTATGGTAACGAATATCGTCCATGCTGAACTTCTCATTCAATTTTGAGTACAAACCATTTCTCTCCGGTTAAATCTATTCCTGGCTGTCACTGCTTCCTGGTGTGATTTGAAACTGGGGGCAGAATTAGATAAAAGATTTGCTGGGAGGAAGAGGGAAGGATGTGAGCTGGATGCTTAGAAAGAGGTTGTTTTGGAGGGGTGCTCCTAAAATAGCATGGAGGAAAGGCAGGAAGCTCCGGAAATAGGGTGGCAAGGTGTAAACACAGTGACAAGATCTGAGAATTCAGGGTGAAGTGGCAGCAGCATCACTCACTGGAGGTACTTTGTACATGGGTCACATGTGGATGGCTTTTGACCCTCTTCCTTCTTCCTTCATGTGAGGCATATGTGCTTTCCAGCTGGGTGGTTTATTTTGGACACTGCTCTCAGGCACATGGTGTGATCCTTGGGATTGTGTCCTGTGCAGGACTAGGAGTTGTGCTCGAGGATCCATGTTGGATCCTTTCCAACTCAGAAAGTTGGAAACTTCCAGCTCAGGGTGTTCCATGATTCTGCTCCATGTTTTGCAAATGTGAACTTGTTTGGGCTTTCCAGTATGGAGTGAGTCTTACACCTTGGTAGGAGCAATATGTCATGCAGGAAAGAGCACGTCCGCCTCTGGGCTTCCAGATGAAGGGAAATTAATGCCTTCTTTGGTAAAAGCATAGAAGAGGTGTAAAACTCGACCTGCCTCTGAAGTGCTGAGTGAAACATCAGTTGCACTGAGGAGCAGGGCCATTGGAAACTGGGAGCAGTTGCACAGGACAGTGTTTGGAGCTTCCAAGAGCACGTATTCTGAAGGAAGTCATCGTGGTGGGAGAGACTGTGTCTGAAGAGCAGTAACACGGCATGGGTCACTCATGATAATGCCCACGTGAAAGTTGGTATCATTTTGGCCTGTTATAGCCAAGGTTTTTGTAATTTTTGAACTGATAACTAGCCACTTTAAATTATTTAGTGTATTGTAACTGGAAATAATATTTGTGAACATGGCTGTGTATCCAGCTACATGTCTGTTTGCAGCAGATCTATGAACTAACAAATTGGAGCCTGGATGGTTTTTGGATTAGCCCACTTCTGTTTGTACGCTCTGCTACTAACCAAGGAACAAAGAGAATTTGGCTACTTAACACCCATTAGTCTGTCTTTAGGACCCAAACCCAAAAAGCACCGCTTATTTCTGTCTACTGTGACTTGTAAATGCAGATGTGGGAGTTGCATGTTCAGTAAGATCAGGACCTCTGTAAAGCTTGAGTCCAAAATCTTTGCAGTCTGAATGCAGCGTCACTGCTCTGCCCTGCTGGCACAGCCATACATCAGCAAATCCCAAAGGATTTTATGGTGCCTGCAGTTGAAAAATCTGCTAGGTTTAGGATGTCCATTAGAGCTTTGGGGGTTCCTCAGGTATGGAGAATTTGTGCAGCTCCTCAAGTCATCCTGTTCAGATGTTTGTTCTGGGAGGGGAGTGGGATCAGTGTGGCCATTCACATCCTTTGTCCATGTGCAGTGTGACGTGGGAGTCCCTGCTCTGCTTGTTGCTCTCCCAAAGCCCTGCATGTGCTTCTGGAGCATCTCAACAACGTGCAGGGTGGAAGTGTGTGTGTGTTTTGTGCTGTGCCAGCATAACTGAAATAATCCAGCTTGTCTTCTCTCCACACCTGCGATGGGGGACGTGGTTCAGCTGGGCTTCCTTGTCTGCGGCGAGGGTGGCTATCCTTGGGTTTTAGAAATGGGAGGCGTCAATGCCGTGCAGCCAAAGCCAGACAGTGCTCCCGTCTGCCCGCTGTGTGCAGCTCCCTTGCCCCGGGCTGCGGCCGCACGTGTCTCTCAGCCCTGCATAGGTGGGGCCTGTTGGTGGAAGTGGAAGCGTGGTCCCCTGCCACTGCCATTCTTCTCCTGTCCCTGTCTCTGTACCACTGGGACCAGAGGAGGGTGTTGGCTGTGTTTAAAATCCTCATCTTGAGGACTGAGTTTTTAAAAGTTTGCTGTGGCTGGGTTAGTTTCAAGCTGGATCGATTCCCTCCTTGGGCTCATTTGTACTGTTGCCCGTATGACTGTGCCAGCACCTGAGCAGGCAGGATATGGGGTGGGAGGAAATCTGTGGTGCTGTTTGGTGTAGGCCGATCCCAGATGTAAGGTGATTGTGAAACTGCAATATTTAAATCCAGTGGCTTCACCACCTCAGACCTTGCAGCAACTCTGTGGGATGCCATGTTGTTGGCCCTATCTTTCCATGGAAAGACTTGCCTGGGGTGCTGTCAGGAAGCACAGGAAGTGGAAAGGAATTCAGTCTTCCCAAATTCAAAGCCACATCATTGCACTGATACCAGGTGGAGTGAGGTGTCTCACCAGGCTTTGTCTTGGTCCTGTGTCGCAATTCCATCTTCCAGCAAAAGCTGTAGGCAGGAAGGGAGTCCACGAAAGTACAGCAACAATCCTCCCTCCGCTCCCTTCCCCCCACTCCTGAGAGTTCAGGATTTCACAGTGTGCAAGGAGGTCTTGCCCAGGGCCTCCTGCCTGCCTTACCAAATATACCTTGAAATTTAACTTCAAAATTTTGATAAGTCTAGTTGCATTCTTTGCTATAAATTTGATTGTGAAAAACATGCCATAGATAAAACCACTGGATTCAGGGTTTTATTTTTCAGAAAGTTGCCAATTTGGCTATCCTGAGAAAAACCCAGTGTGCCATAGAGAGCCACGGCCTCTGTGAGACTTAGGGGTATTGCTGCTTAACCTTGGCCACAAGCTGAAGGCTGAGGATTGCTCATCCTAAAAAGGGAGATGGGAGCACCTTCTGTGTTCCCTGGGTGTTTGAATGCTCTCCCTGGGTGTGGTTAGTCGCTGAGCTCCGTGACTGACTTTTCCTATGCCCTTTCTGCCTTTCCTCATGTTTATTAAGGGAGGCAGAGAACATCGTGTCCCTTGCGTGTGCCATTGCTTGCAGAGCCTGGGGCAGGAAAGGGCTTGTTGGTGGTGAGATACTGGATCAAACTCATTCCTGGTGTGCTTCAGCTCTGTGCCCAAGACTATGTTGAAGTAACAGCCAGGTTTGCTGACACCATTGCTGTCTGCTAAGATAAACTATGGCTGGAGAGCTTAGTCCTCCAAGGAGATGGATGAGAGGGCTGGTCATGGGATGTCCTTGCAGCTCTCAGGAGGTGGAACCTCTTGCAAGCTTGGATGCAGCAAGGTTTGCTTGGTCTTTGTAGGTTGGTGTTCCCCTTTCCCTGCAGGCATTAAGGCGGGCTTGACTCCTGGCTGAAGACGTGGCAATCTGTGTAAAGTTCCCATTGGTGCTTGCCAAAATCAGTCCTTAGTGGGATGGTTGTTCTTGCGCGGTGACGGCAGTGAGGTGAGGGTTTCATCAGGATCCATCAGTCACTATCTGTTAGTCATTAATTTGCCTTACCTGAAAAGCAAGTTAGCCCATTTGCAGGTGTCATGGAGAAATGTTAAATTTAGCTTTTAAAATCCCCCTTGGGGCTGGAGGTTTCAGTTCTGTGAGGATCTGCACTGCCCTTCATCTTTCCAGCCTAAAGAAGATTAAGTTTCAAGACATTTTACCGTGCCAAAGTCCTTCAGAGAAGAGCATAAAAATTAGTGGTCTGTCTGTCCTGCAAAGGACATTATAGGTCCCGGGAGGGCTAGGCAGGGGCTCTGAAAGTGGTCGTCTCGGCTGAGGTTTCTGCTCCTTGTCTTGGTGAGCTGCACAATGGGCTGGCTGGTGGGATGTCAGTGATGCTCTGTGTGTATCATTTCCAAAGCACTTTCTGATCTATCCAGATGAAGGTTTCTGGAGAAATGCTAAATAGTATTATTAGTGTAAAATAAACATACTTCAATATTTCTGACCCTAAAGTGGATCCAGATGCTTTCTTACGGCTGCTGGATCTGCTTTGATTTTTCCATGGCTCAGTGTGGCTGTCTGCATTTGTTCAAGTGAGATAGGATTTGACAGAGAGCTTGTCACAGCATGCTCTTGTCAAGTCAGTAAACCTTTATATTTATACATGCACACACTCAAAAATATATATGTATATAAAGACAAAATTACTGTCTTAGTCTAAGACACTAGTTTCGAGTCTGACACTTCACGTGTGTGCTAAGGAACTTGGAATAAACTCAGTGAATTTATCAGTTTTTATGATCACAGCAGTCAGTTCAGCTGTGTAGGGAAGAAATGGGATTTGGCTGAGTAACTCAAAATAGTCTCCCATGGAAGTGAACGTGTGCCTCTGTCTTTATAGCTCTGATACAAAGAGGGTATTAAATGTCCCTTGATACCAGCTACAGGTTGCATTTTCCAGCCTGTGGTTGAGCTTTGCGAGAGGTAACTTTCCAGCTCTGTTTCAAGTGTAAAACAATTTTCCTCTGGTTTTAAGGATTAACATTTTCATGGTTTCTCTACTACAGAGAGGAACAAGTCTTCCCCACTGCTTAAGGGTTACGTTTTATATGGGTTGGGGTTTTACCAGCACTGGTGCCAGGGTGAGATCAAAGCAGCAGGAGCAGCTGGGTGGTCCTTCCTTCCGCGGATGCCAGTGGGAAGTGTTTCCAAGCCAGTATTTCAGTGATTTTTTTAGATCCTGTTTATGGAGATGATGCTGCAGTGTCTGAGGGGACTCCCAGCTGTGCCAGGGAGATTTGACGCTGCCTTGCAAAGACTGGAAAATGCAGAAAGCGTATGGGATGGGTGCTCTGCTGGTAAAATGTTTTGGTTTGGTAACTGATACTAATAGATGTATGGTCAGCTCGTGAAATCTCTTGCATTCTTACAATCAATGATAATAGGATTTGTTATGTGTTGCAATTCGGTGGCAGCTGGAGGATCTGCCCGAGGTTTCTTAGCTGGTGTATGAGATCCAAGGCTTTCACCAAAACCTATTCCGTCTCCTGCAAACCAAAGTGAGAAACAGAGAGTCTCATTTTTCAATAAATTTAGATCAAAGCTGAATTAGAGATTTTTTTTGCCCGCACACCTTTTCCATCCAAGCTGAGGTCTGTGTTCAAACTGAGTGATGGCTGGGAGGTTGCAGCTGATTCCCCACATCTGTGCTGAGAGCTTCTGCTTATGATCATCAGCTCTGATCCTGAGACACTGTTGGTGTATTGATTGCTAAAATCTCCGTGAGTGCTCTACAGGGACCAAATCTAAAAAAAACCGGCTTGTCTGCGTTGCACACGTTAAACCCCTTGAGAAGGGGGATTTGAGGTCCTGTCTATCTTTTTGCAGTTTTCTGCTGTCCAGAGACTGTATAATTACATTTTATTGAGTCCATCCCGCTACTCCCTTCTGGCATGGGATGCTCCTGGATTGATAGAAAGCAATTTAAAATCTGAGGGTTCTCATTCATTTGATACAACCTTACCTGTTCTTTTACAGTGTTGAGAGCTTGCTGTGCTTCCCTGGTGTTTTTTTGGCTTTTTATTTAGACAGGAAAGAAATGGCAAAGGAAAAGGAAGCCAGCTCAGTAGGTGGCATGTACTTAGCAGAAATTGCAGGTGGCTCGGGCTCCTTGGTTATCATCTCTATCTTGGAAGGGCAGTACAGTAAAATGACCACAATTTCTTAGTATGTTATTTTCCTTTTGTCTCCTATCTTGTGGTACGAGTTTACTGTTATATCTGTGCTGGTTTTCCTGGTCTTTGGTTTGAAACAAACTCTTGAGACAATGATGGCACTAACTGCATCACTGGTCCCAGCAGGACTTAGCCTGTCCGGAAATACATGACATGATCTGGTGTGTGCAGTGACTTGCTGCCATGCAAAGGTAATTGCTCACTGACCCAGAGAATACTTTTTTTTTTTTTTTTTTTTTGTGGAAACTTACTGCGTTCTTTGAACTGCTGAGAAGTACTCAAGAAGATGTAAGCCCATGAGTTACTACAGGCTGCATGCCTGGAACATGTAGGCCATCTCAACATATGGAATAAATCAGTACAGCTCTGCTGACTTCAGTGCAGCTGCATCTATAACCACTTGCTGTAACCCTGCTCCAGACTGGAGGGATGATTGTGTATGAAGAGTGGATAGGAAAAAACCCTCCCTTTTTTCTTACAGCTTTACACTTTATGAACAGAATAAATGTGCCACGAGTGGAGGTGAAATAGTAAATTATTTTTGCCTCTCTAGAATTACTTTATTTGGACATATGCTAAGCTTCCCTCTTGTTCCCCTTACTTCCTAAATCAAGTAGTTGATGTGCATGCACTTGGTTGCTGGCACTAAAAAATACATCAGTAATTAGTTCAGAGATTGGTGTTTCAAAAAGCCCCGTATCCATGCACCTGCACAGAAGCAAGCCAGGCAGACTTGACACTCTGCGTTAAGTCGGGGTGGGCAGCACCCACGTAAGCCGCACGACTACGGGAAGAGGAGCTGCTTTCCTGTTTCCATGTGCCAGGAGAAGCAGTGCTATCAGGCTTATGTGTGATGGATCAGAGTGCAGTGGTATTGCTGCAAGCAAAAGTCATGAATTTTAATCAACTTTACTGGCTGCCTTGAAATTTGAGTTGAAAGATAAATGTGAAAAACAGGCAGCCCATATTGTTTCTGGAACAGAACTGCCCCTTTTCAGCTGATTAAAAGAATTCTTCTTTTAACTCGGTAATCAAAAATACTTCCATCTTAGCTCAGGATTTTTTTTCTAGGCTAACCCTTCAGGTCCTGCCAGCTTCATGTGTCTCCCAGAGCCAGGTGTCACCTTGTGGCCACCCAGACAGTTGACCTTTCCTGCAGAGACTTCTCAACCGGCGGGGCTTGTTGGCTGTCTGCTTTCAGCCATTTGGAAAAAGATGGGTTTAGGGCTTTATTTAAATGTTTTTTATGTCTGGGTAAGAGGAGAAAAAAAAAGGATTGCCTGGTGAAAACTGAAAGGACTGTCCAGGGAGTTGGAGTTCAGTTTATATTCATTGGGAACTTTGGCACAGCAAGCATACTTGTCCTTCCCGTCTGTGGCTCCAGGGCTGCTTTTAAGGTTATTTAGTTGTGGTACTCATTTGAACATCAGTCTTCCTAATTAAATATAAGTGATTTGAATGCCGATGCTGTCTCTGGGGGACATCGAAGCTTTAGGAAGAAGTGGAGTGAAAATACCAGCTCTTGTCCCTGGACAGAAACACACACCCATCATGTTGCTTCCAGCCACTGCCAGGCTGGTCTGGATTACTTTGAGTAGTTGTGAGTGCTTTCCTCACTCCTTTGCTTCAGGGGTTATCATAGCTGCTTTTCCTGTTTAGCCATTGAGTCACCTCTGTGCAGGCTTAAGTTTGAAGGGTTTATTTTACGGCCAAACAGCTTTTAAGAAAGGGAAACAGAAAATTAGCCTACAAGCAGCAGAAGGGAAAAAGCTTGGTGACAGACTCCTGAGTGGTTCATCCTCTCTCAAGCACAAGTGCTTTGCTGTTTTCTCTTATGTTGTGTGGTTCAACTCCACACCTAGTTTCTCATCTCATCTAAAAGCTGTAGGTTCAGCAACTGCTCCATATTAGTGAAGAGTTCACTGCAACTGCTGCAGAGGCTTATTTGATGCTCTTCACTAGTGAGAAAGGCAATATAGTGTTGGTGCCTGAATTAGTGTGAAAGGGCACATACAAACCTGCTATGTACAAATTCCAGCTTGTTTGTACTCTCAGTTGGTTACACCCTTGGCTCAGAACCCAAATATTTCAAGAATTTGGGTTGAGGTATATCCTCTCCTAAAAGAAGCATGAAGTTAGATTCCCCTTTTGCATCAGTGGGTGCAGTTTCTGTAAGGTCACAGAGGGTTTGTTTGAAGCAGGAATGTTAATTCCTCCAAGGCATGTTCAGAGACTTTGGGAGGGGAGGTGATGCTTTGCTCTGGTAGGAGAACCTGGGGGCTGCTCCTTGGCACAGCTGAGGTCATTTGGCCCATGTTTTGATTGGAATGTGCTTGCTATGAAGGAAACCCACCTGATTTCCATGTCCCTGTAAAGCAGCTGGGATGTCTTGTGGTGCCATGCTTTGCTGTACTAGGGCCATTGGTGCTGTGCCTGCTTGCCCTAGTGGCTGATTTTTTGTCTTCCCTGAGGCCTTCAAAGCATGTACGTATGCTGAAGCAGAAGATTGGTTTCACTAAGGAGGCTCATTTCAGATGCAGATGCTCTATGGGCCGCTGCACAAATGAATCCTTCCTGGTTTTCAATTTTTTTTTAGAAAATATTCATTTATTTTAATACTCTGCTGGAAACATTCTCTGCTTTGCTTTGCTTACTCCACCTTTCCCTGTGGCTGTGCTGCAGGTATGGAGGTCAGGGTCATGGGAACTGGTGGCATTTGCCAGCTGTCATGTTATGCTGTGGTGGGATCAGCCTGGGTGGCTGGTCGGGCTGTTATTTATTCCTGGTATTTTCTCCTGATGCTGAGGAAAGAGAGCATTTGCCAATGCCTCGAGTTACCTTAACGTGTCCATCCGTCAGGTAATCCGCTGAGACAGTGCACGAGCATCACGGGGCGCAGTGAGTCGGAATGCCAGGGTGGGATGTGGGCGCTGCAGGGCGAGTGGTCAGCGATCCTCACGCGTCCCTTTCCTTGCAGTTACCTGGCCGAGCAGTGCTGGAATGGCGGCTTCGTCTACCTGATCATGTTGCGCCGCATCAAGCGCAAAGCCCCTCTGCCTCCCTCCAACGGCAACAACAGCAACAGCTGCGACCCCAAAGCCAAGCCCAGCCCTGAGCCCGGAGACAGAGCCGCTCAAAATGGGAAGAGGACCAGGAAGTTCGGGGTCATCACCAGGACACCGGGCAGCAAGGACGGCAAGGAGAAGCTGGGCTCGGAGCACGGGAACGGGCACTGCACCCCGATGGAGGTGGAGGTTGCTCAGCCAGAGACCTCTGAAGCAGAAAGCAATGGGGAAGAGCAGCACCAAGGCACCGGGGGACAGTACCGGGGCCGGCTGTCAGATGCTGGCATGCCAGACATTGGGGACCAGGCTGCCCAGGTATGTTTGCTTTGGTTCTTCTAGAGAAGGAAGCAGCAGGTGTGCGATAAAATCAGGTTAATTTCTCAAGCAGTTCACTGGTTTCAATGCTCTGGCCTTGGACTGAGCCTGTAGGTGACAAGACAAGCTGTCTGGGCACCCAGCTGTGGGATGGGGTCTGGGGGTCTAAAACAGGGGGCAGGAGGATTGGAGAGTTAAATAATAATTGTTGGAAACCTCGGTTATACTCCATCTCTGATGGAGGGGAAGGTCCTTCTATCTCTTGGCCTGTCAGGGTTGGCCTCAGAATTTTTTGTTGAGACAGCTGATGACCGTACAACACTGGAGCAGGAGGTGCCAGTAGAAGATGGTAATTTTGTCTTTTGAGGCTTCACGTTTGGCTCTGCTTGGACTTGATGTCACCTTACAGTTCGTGTTAACATCGGGATTGAAGCTTCCCTTTTTGATGCACCAGACCACGTTGCATATATTTATGTTACGAAACTTGTTTGGCCAGTGTCTGGGAACCACATGGAAGTAATTGTGGATTTTGCTGAGAGTTGATGAGATGGACAATTTGTTAATGTTTGGGACGACAGTGGGATCGGGGCTTTCATTGCTTCTCTCTTCGCCCTAATGGAGATCTTGGGGTTTGTTGCCTGTCTAGAATTGCAGCGTTGCTGGATGGAGGAAAATAACCCAAGCCTTGATCAGGTTTCAGTATGCATCTATCACTAGAAGCACTGTCTGCCAATCTTTCCAGAGGCACTGATAGTATAAACAGATGAAGGCTGCTTTGTTGGGCTTGGGGATGGCTGCAGCAGCTGGTTTTGGTTTTAAGACTTCAAAGCTGTTAACAAAGCACTGTGAGTGGACATCTCATCACTAAATTCTGTTGAGAAAAGCAAGGGATTAAACGTGCCCTCTGAATTAGTGCTCCTCAGCACTACTCCAGGATAGTGCTGATTGTGGTTGTGAAGTTACAGCAATTTAATTTGAAGTACTTCGTAGGAGCTAAAAGCAATTTTGAAAAACCACTGGTTTTTAAAGAAGCGTAATTGCAAAAACTTGCTTTTCGCATCAGTGAGACACATTGGATTTTATGGTGCAACAGAAAGGGTAGGGTGTTTTTGTGTGTGTTCTTGCAAGCCTCATAATTGTAGCCATTCTGAAAGAAAACATTAAAAGCTTGAAAATAAATAAATGAATAATTTGGTATTTTGAAAGTTCTGGTCCGTATAAAGACTTCTTGAATCTGTTCTGAAGATGTCTAATTAAACACATGTTACAAGTGAAGTTGATCAGACTTTTTTTGAAGTGGAAAGCCAAATATATATATATGTAAAAAAAAAAGAAACTCTTGATCCAGAGCCATCTTGTGCTGGTGCTACCTTGATGGTTTGAATCATTTTGGTCTGAGGAGTAAATTGTTAAATTCAGAACATATATGTATCAATGTGAGCAATAAATACATTTTTAATGCAAAGCACATACAGGATGGCTTTGTAAAATGTGAAAACATAGCTGAGGCACTGGAAAAATTCAAGAGCTGTAATCTATTCAGTTGTGGTGTAGTGTCATTTAGTAAAATTACTTCTCTTATTTTTTTTTTATTTCCTTCCCCCCTAATATTTTGCTTAGAAATATGACCTCTGTCTGTGTCAGTACTAATTACATTTTCCTGACATTTGAATGAGGAGAAATGTGAATAGCTGGAGCCTGAATAGCACGCCTAGTTCACCCTTTGCTTTTTAAAGACCAGGGGGCCTTAATAGAAGCCACTCACTTGCAGCATCTGTGAGGTAGCTGCTATCAGAGTAGTAAGTGGCTTAATTCATTTTCTTCATAAGCATTGAATAGGGATGGTGAATAAAATTTTCAAAATTATTTGTGTCCTGTTAAAAAAAAAAAAAANAATTATTTTGTCTCTTTAAAAAAAAAAAAAAAAAAAAAGGCAGGAATAAATACGCTTGGGAGCCTCAGATCTCACTTCCAGCCCCATTTTCAAAGCGTGACCTAGCACTCAGGCATGTGAGATCCAGTCGTGTCAGGAGCCTTTTGAAAATCGCATCCAGGATGTCCTGTCAGAAGTTGCAGCCTCCTTCCAGGCTTCAAAGCGTGAGCCAAACCTCCCGTAGCCACAGGATGAGTTATCTCCTCCCGAGCAGGGACAGGGTGCATTGGCAGGGCACCTTCTCCGTGGGGAAAGCAGCTCCATCCCCCCTGCCTGTCCCATGCTCGCCATCTCCTCCACATGTTGACTAATTGAATATCCAGGGCTGTCAGCCCTGTGCCCCTGGAGAGCACTATATCTGCTTTCGGGGGGAGAGCCAGCCTGTGTCAGACTACAGGTTGGCTGCAGGTGGGAGGAAAGGCTTTGAGAAACTGCTGAGGGACCAGCATGGATGTGGGAGGACCTCGCTGGTCCTCCCCACTGCTCTTTTCCCACCCCAGGAGGCAGGTTGGAGCTTTACTGAAACTGAAATGTGCAGTCCAGGAAAATACCTTTTTTTTCCTCTTTGTAGAAAATTAGCTTGAAGTTGTTGTAACCAAAATAGGGGAGAAGAGGTTGGGTTGATCTGCATCACTTCAGCCACTGCTGTGCTGATCCCAGTGGCCAGCTCATGGCCAGTGTTGCGAGTGCTTTTGAGGCATCCATGTGCCATTTCAGTGCCTTTTGCTTTCAGGGTGCTTCTCCCACGTGCATGGGGTTGTTCTGCCACTTTCTCTCCCATTTTCTCTGTGCATGCTGCTCATAACAGCAATGCTGGATCGTGAAAAGACAGGCGAGATGAATGCTGTTTGTCAAGTGAACCTGCCAGGAGATTCCTGTGTTGCTGGTTTGTGTGCGTGTGCCAGTCCCCTTCTTCAGGCTCGCTTTCATCTCTCGGATCTTGATCTGTCTCTCCATGCACTTGGCATTGCTATCGCTGTGTATAAACAAATCTGCTAGGCTGTCTGCTGGTATGTAACCCTCAGTAAATATTGTACCTGTCAATTAGCAGGCAGCATTTAATGTTTACAGGTGGTTAAGTTATGCTGCAATATTTTTAGGATGAACCTAAATGACTTTTAAAAATATGGGGACTCAAAGCAGGAAAGCTGTGTATCTGCCTGGCAGGAAGACCTCTAAGATCTGGAAACCAGACCTGACCTTGGAGAGGACCCAGGCTGGCAGCAGTGGGAGTCAAGGGCAGTGATTTAAGATCAGGCTGTCTCTTGAGCTGGAGTAATGACCCATCACATCCTGTGAAGACTGGGGAGCTTAAACACAGATATCAAAGTTTACTTCTTTTATTCAGTGGTCTGAGACAGGGTGTAGTTTTGCAGGCTGGTAATTATACAGGCACAGATGGAAGAGAAGCATGGGAGGGGGCTGCTGGAGTCCACTAAAAATGGTAAAGAAAAGGAAACTGTGAGGTTTTCTCACAATATACCAGTCCCGTGGTTTCACTGTGTTGACTGGCAGGAGAGGATCCCTCAGTTTTGTTCTCAGTTTCTCTGTCCTGGTGTTTTTGGAAGATCTGTGTACTGCTTCTGTAGCTGTTCAGCCCCTAAGGAGTGCCCAGAGATGGCCAGATACAGCTGGCGTGGGCAGGGATCAGAAGTGGGACTGAGGTTTGCAAAGACCAGATGAGGAGTGTGAGAGCCTGGAGTCTGGTTGTCAAAGGGGACTTAAACTGATCCAGGTTTGGCTGGCATGATGAGAAGTTTGGCTTTCTGGTTTGGCCAGGTTTGGCTTTCGTTGATGAAGCCAGAGGAAGCTTGGACAAAGATGAGTTGTACCAGAACAGAGTAGCCACCTTGGCTTCCTCCAGCCCCAGCAGGATGCTCTGAAAGCCCTTAACAGCCCAGCTGTTAAAAGCGAAAACAAGACACCCCCAGGATGCCCTTGAATCCTCTTACTTCTTTATAAGCATCCAAATTATTAAGAGCTTAAAATCCAGATCCAAATTTATCAGTGATTGGTGGAAACTGTGAAGGACATTGGGCGGAGTGAAAAAGATCTAATAGTTAAGGGAGGCAGGTGGGAGGGGCTGGGGCTGTGCATTTCAGTATTTCTCCAGTGGCAGAGATACATGGCATGGGAGGAGTTCAGGGTGTCCTGGGTGGTGGTGGCACTGTGGGGTGGGGTTGTGGTGGGATGCCTTTCCAGGATGGAAGCAGATCAGCATCTGGTGGCCGTGCAAACTGTGTGTGATGCTTTTCTGAAGTCAGCGTACCATCTATTAACAAAATGAGAGAAAGGGGGAGGCAAGGGAGTGTTAATGCCTTGCCTTCTAGAGGGTTTTGGGTAGGTCTGGATTTATAGCAGTGCTTCAGGATCTTGGCCCCATGCTGTTGACCCCATTGCTCTGGTTGCAGCCCCCAGAGCAGTGTGCCTGCCTAGCCAGCTTTGCTCTTAGAGCCCAACTGAGCCCAGCTTGCATGGACCACAACCCTCTCCAGACGTGTGAGCCTGTGCACAGCTGCACACAGACGTGTGTGTATGTACAGAACCAGCCAGGACTTGCTTTTATACTGCTCCAACTGCATGGTGCGTTTTATCAGCAGCCCTCTTCATCCTTCGGGCTCATTATTGCTTTCTTACTGACTCGGCTCATCTTGGGCGGGGATGAATGCGTTTGAATTGCATTTTACTTTGCAGTTAGGGAAGGCTGACAGCCTTTCTATAGCAGTACTTGCCAATTAGTGTTGGTAAATGCCAGCATTACCTTGACTTTTGGTTAGTGGAAAATGTTCCTTATCTTGCCAAGCAGAAGAGGAAGGCTAATAGCACATTACAGGAATCAAAACATGAGGCTTGAGATAATGTAATGGCTTTAAGCATTTTACTATTTTGTTAAACTTGATGGGAAAAAAAAAATTCTCACCCTTTTGCTGTACCAAAATGAAAAACTTGCTGTGAGCAAGGTAGTCCAGTGAAGCTACTGAAGCTAAGTTGCTTTACATCAATTTTTTTTGGCAACCTAAGCAGTAATTACTGTTTCATCAAGGCTTTTGTGGGATGCTTATGATGCATGGTTTAGACATAAATAACACTGTTTTTAGGTGTTAATGTAGATACTTTTAGTCATGTAAAGGCCTTCCTCAGAATTTGATTCAGTTCTTAACATCTTTTTATCTGTTGTGTTTTCTTCCAACTTTCATTAACATGGATCCTGGGGCTATCTACTGTCTTGAAGTCTTAATGTGCACTGTGATAAGCATGTCTTCCCTCTTTGTTGTCTGTTTTGGGTTGTAAACTCTCTTAGGGACAAGGGCTGTCTTTTAATTGTAGCTGTACAGCACTGACAAAACTTGGCCTTGTTTTTGCTTGGGGTTTTAGAAAGTGCTTTGATGTAACTAGCAGTGAAATTACAGTTAATATTTTTCGCTGCCAGTTATATTCCACCTTGCCATAAAACAACAATCATCACAATTTTCTGGGGTTAAGTCGCTTGCTGCCAAATTTTTTCAACTGACTTAAGATTCTACCTGCCTTTGCTGTGATTTAAGCGATAGCTGCAGCTGTGGTGCTGTAGATTTTAATTTTGAGTAGCAACCTGTCCTTTTATCTTGTTTTTGTACTGAATTTTCCGAGGGTGCTTGGATATAGAGATAGTCCGATAATGGGTAAGTTACAATGTGTTGGTTTTACTGTGTCACCTTGAAACAAGGTCCTTACTCTTGGAAATGAGCTGTCCCCAAAGGCAGCACAGGAATGTTCAAAGTTCTGTTGCAGGAGGTCTCAGCCCTACTCAGCTATCACAAACCCTAGGTGAAAGGAGCACTATGAAAGCATTTCCCACCTACACAGAAAGTGGGTGTTTGGGATTTTTTCTTAATATTTTGTGTGCCGTGTTAAAGATACAGCAAACCCACAACTGAAATGCAAATGACTAGCTTTAGCTGAAATGTAAGTTCACACCGTTTTATGTTTTAATCATTAAGTGCAAATAGTTGAAACCAAGTGGACATGCCTAAAAGTAGAGTATGTTGTCTACCTAGGTGATGTAATGTTTCAGGCATTTGTTGGAATTATAAAACTACACGCACTTGATTTTTGAGGCAGAATGCTGAAAGCACTGAGCAGACCCAAAAGATTCCTGTTGTGGACAGATGTAATACCAGTCCCCATGAGAGACCCCTCTTTAGCTGATGTCAGTGTGTGGTGACCTACTCAAGGCTGGGCTTTAATCTGCTGCAGGCTGCAAGGGTGTTTTTTGAGAAGCTTCAGACTAACCCACCAGTCATTCCAAATAGCCCAGCAGGAGCATGAGACTGGGTGAGGTACACAGTGGAGTGCAAACACCTGTAGCCCTTAAAAGCCTGAGCTCCTCAGGGGCAGTTGCCAGGCAGAAACCCCCCAGGGTCAGAGACAGAGGAGAAAATCATTTGTCTGATCTCACAATAAAGATTCAGTTAATGGCAAGAGCGGAACAGCTCGGAGGGGTGCAGTCCAGATGGTGATGGTTCAGGATGACAAATGACTCCAGCAGCTTTTTGTAAGGGGTGGTGGTATAGTTCAGGTGCTTGCACTGGCTTATAAAATGTTTAAAGCCCTTGCCAAGGAAATGATGTCAAGCAGTCTGTCTTGGGAGGTGATCCCTGGGTGACAGTCTTGCCTAAAGTGGTGGAATTTTCATCCACTCTGCTGTGCTGCCTGTTTTGTGTATTTTAATTATGTGTTTGTGTTGGGGGAGGGTATGTTTTTTGCTTTTTACTTTTCCCCAGGCTTCATCCCCAAGGACACTTCTCTTTTCATGGGGAAAGTACTCACATTTTAGTGAAAAGATGCCAAGTGTCTGGCAGCTGTTTGTCCAAACAAGGGGACTTGTGAGATCGGGAACTGACACTTGAACACAATCACAGTTGTGTCTGTGGTCCTGGCTCCTACTTTGAGGATATGGAGAGTTTGTATCGTCAATGCTGTGTGATTCCTGTTGGGTTTGGGGATTTTCCCCCTCTTTTAAGTAGTGTATGAGGCACATTGTATGGCTTGCATCATACAGACGTAGAAGCTAAAGGCTTCAGTGGTTCAGTGTTAAGAAACCTTCACAGACAGTAAGGATGGACAAAGCGCTCCTGTCTTGGGATCATTTATTGATAAAGAAATTTAAGATTATTTTCCTCCCCTGCTTTTGATTTATCTTGGAGTTGTTTAGCTTGCTTGTGCAACAATGAAAACAAAACCCAGGGTAGCAGATGAAAGCAGGAGTCCTGCTGTCAGATCAGCCTTAAAAATAACCTGGCTAAGATCAGACAAAAAATACACTCATTATCCACTAATGAAATAATTGCTTTGTTACGAATCTGCAAAAATCAGATTTTGGCATGATTTTCTGGTACTGAGTCATTCACATTAATATCTGCAATGTGGAGAGTGATGGCTTTTGACTGTATCTCAAGACTGACACGTTCAAGCTGCTCACCTGGTATGTGATGGTGCAAGTTAATTCCCCAGCTACTGATCTGGCTGTCCCACCTGCCTACCGGGGAATGGGGATAGTGGGAGGAGGCATGATGTGGTCCAAGGTGGGGCAGGGAGCTGGGAATAGTGCTTTTAATTTATCCCACATCAGTGAAGGATGCTGGGCAGTGGTATATGCTGGCGTGGCCATCCCAGTGTTCTCCCTGTTCACGTAGAGAAGGTTGTTTCACTACAGGTCTGAATGTCATGCATTTCTCTTTGGGGCATTTTTGTGCTGGTTTTGAGCTATGTGTGATCCGCATGCTGGTTGCCAGCTGCTGTGAATCTTATTGAAGTAAATTTTTATAATGCATGGAACTCGGAACTTTCTCTTAAGTGTCGTGTTTCCAGAGCAGCTTCGTGGCTGGTGAGGAAGATCTCACTGCTTGCTTCTGCTGCTCCTAATGGGAAACCCTGTGAAGTTTGTAAGTGGGAACTGGTCCCTGCAGACAGACAGTAAAAATCCACGTTGAATTGTGGGGGGAGGGAGATATCCTCTGTGCTGCATTCAGGTCCATGTCAGTCAGTCAGTGTGTGCGTACAGACTTTGCATGGTTATTGATATTCTTATCCGGGCTTGTCTCTGTTTTTGTTTTAAAATTGTTACATACTTACATCAGCTTCGTCTGAATTGCTGCTGTGACAGAAAGTGCTTTTTCGTAGACAACTATTTTACATTTTCCATTTTACTGTCTGGCTTTTTAACTACTTACGGTGTTTCTGTTTTCCATTTGTTTACACCTTGCTCCTGCCAAGCTTGTCTTTTATTAAAGATTTCAAAGCAATTTTTTTTCTTTTGTGTATACAGATTTGCAGCTTCTTGAACATGGCACAGTCAAAATAAGTCAAACCCCTTTAAAATCCCCTGCAATTAGCTGGTGAAGGAGAAGTGGGGGAAAGAATGGCTCCAATGTCTTTCGCTCATTTATTTATTTATTTTCCTCGACACTCGGAGGAAAAACATTCCTTTTTGTTTTATTAATGATGTGCTTATGAAATGGAGCGTTTGACGGTGTGCACTCGGAGCAGGCGGAAGGCGAGCTTCCCCATGTCGCGCTGGCAGCGCGCTCCCTTTCTGATCTGCAGCGCTCTTAGTTTATTCCAGATGTAGGCTCGCTCTCAGCAGAGGCTGCCTGATACACAATGGCTTCACGGTGGAGAAAAAATGGCCTGTGGAGACCCACTGGAAGCTGCCAGTTGTATTCTCTCTTCTCACTTGCGGTCTGTTACATAAGATGACCCTTCCCCCCTGGGCCTCCCACTTTGCAGTTAATCCAAGTAGAATATTCATACTGTCTTTTAAAACATTTTAATTATTTGTAACCTAGGCACTTTGAAGTTGATCAGATTCAAGTGGAAAAATCTGGTCCAAAGGGCTGCCCACTTGAAAGAGCCAAGTTGAGACGAAAGTTGAGTCACTAAGAGTGATGTAACTGCAGAGAACAGAAATCAGCCATTAGTCCAGCTGCAGCCTGACTTGACCATTTGTGTTTCTGCTTGCTGTGTGAGGGAAGTCAAAAAATGCAAGTCTGGAAGGGATTTCAAGGGATGACCCAATCTCATCTCCTCCTCTGAGACTGACTTTGACAAATGTTGGTTCATCATGTCCATGAAATCCTTTGTTGGGAGGAATCCATGTAGGCAGGGCTGCTGCTGCCTGGGATTACAAGCGAAGTCCGTGGGGTGGATCTGGGCAAAGTTAAGGTTTGTTCAAGTCTCTGACAATGAATTTTTGCTTCTTATTCCTTTGAAACTCTCAAAGCAAGCATGTCTTTCTGAGTGTCCATCTTAGCCAAATCTCAGGTGAATTGCATGATATTTTTTGGATTGTCATATACAAATGTTCATCCCATGTTATGTCGTGAGCCTGTTCTTGAGTGCTGCACGTGGTGCTTGTGACCTGCCTTTGGCTAAGGGATATAGTTTAGTCTCTTAAGGAGTAACCAAGGCTGGATACCACCTGTTCCCTGGCTGCAGTATGAGCTGGTAGTGCCTCGCTCTCTGACCGTGATGAGGATTTCTGGAGTTTGAGACTGGACTGGCATCAGCACATCTGTGCTTTGTGCTTGAAGTGCATTTGCACCAAGAGCTGAGAGTGCACATGTACAGATTTCTTGTGTCACCGGTGAACAAAGCTGGGGGGAGGTTATTCTGCGTTATTTAAAAATGAAGCTGTGGGAATTATTCTGAGAGGATGGGAAAACTCAGATGTTAATAGAAATGTGGAACCGACAGCAGCTGAGCAGCAACCAGAATTGTGCAGCCGATCAAAGAAGAGCGGTCAGCATTTAAACTCGTCCTCTGGGCAAGGATTAAGCAGGCTCCAAGGGCAGTGACATCATACCTGCAAAATGCCAAATCTAACTACACTTGGAGTTTCCTTTGGGTATTGCAGGTCTCTGGGGTGGAGTGAATGCACCAGAATCGTAGCTTTCATTTAAAGACTAAGTGAGCTTGTAGTCTTTTTGTTCATGAAGGAAAGTTTGAAAATAGGTATTTCAAAAATTTTCAAAGATAAACACATTCTTTACTACTTTTTTTTTCCTTTCTTAGTTTTTAAAGCATTTAAGCTTTGTGTAGTTGAACCTGGGAGTCTCCAATAACTCAACAAAACCAGCTTTAAGTAAAATCTAAATGCATTTTACAAATCCTTGGAATTGGCACAGAGCTTTACTATTAAGGCTTTCCTGTGATGGACTCACATAAGATACGCATTCAAAGCAGCAGCATTTTTAGCCAGCTGTGGAGTATCCCATGCTGCTCTGTACAAAAGACACAGCAGCTTCATGGGGAGGGAAAGGGGGTTCTGCTGGACACCCCCTTTCTCCAGAGGCCTCAAGGAAATGCTGGCAGTCTGCTCTTTAATACATAGCTTTCAAAATCTTGGAGTGACATCCCTCAGAGGTATGTGTGTATTGGTGGGGGGCGTTTGCTTTCAGCACGTGGTTAAGTGAAGAGCTATGAATGTTTTATGAAGAAAAGGGAAAGAACAGTGAGGGATTCTGATTTCCAGTTGACGACGCTGAGTTGTTTATTCCCAGTGAGATATCTGCAGCTGACCAAGGACTGAAGGGACAGCCTTTTCTTACACAGGAGTTGGTGACAGTGGCATTTGAAAATGAGTGAAAGAAATACATGTTTGGGCATGTGCCAGATGGTTTTGTTGTCTTTATTGTGGATGTGTTCTGCCCATGTTTGGACTGAGTAGTGCTTTACTTTGCAAGTGCTTTTGATTACTTTGCAAGGGCTTTTGATTTTAGAGGGCGTTCAAGGGGAATGATATCCGTGCTTGTATCAAGAGCAGCAGAGTCATGCCATTTGCTCTTATTAAGTGCTCTGTGTATGAATATTTGAGAGTAGGTCAGTTAAGAATAGTTTTAGTCAGTTAAGAATAAATTTGGGATTTATTTTGTAATAAAATGTGTGATAGTGAAGAGTGCTGCGGAGTGCAAGCCAGGCAGTGCGCATCATGGGCCTTGGTGTAACTTACGTTCCAAAAAGCTTTTGCAAGTCATTAAAGGCAATTTTATGGCTGCATTGTTAAACTTTATTGGAAGGTCTGCTTCCAAACTGGGTTTAACAACGGGACACTCCAAGCGGCATCTTATGAGGAGAATGGATGGTCATCCTTTTAGCCTGGGCTCAGCTGGGGGAGGTAGAGAGATTGTATTTCTCTGTGGTACTGTCTTCATTATGTGTGCAAGGTTCTTCATAGCAATAAAACTTCTCTGGATCATTTTTGTGCTGTAGTTCAGTTCTGTTTTTTAACTAGATAAATATAGTTGACTCTTGCCCCTGCATTTAACACAGTGTCTCAAGTGTCACTCTAATTTATTTTAAAGCATCCTCTGTCCTGACATGTCCTGTTATTCAGCAGGAGGCTGGGCTTTTATCAAGGCATTGAAGATCCCAGTTAAACCTGCTGGGATATTGCCCATCTGCAAGGCTTTCAAGTTAACAAATTACCCACAGGTGTATATTTTCAGGCTCAAACTTTTGAGTAACGTCTTATGGAACCTGGCTTGGTTTCTTGGTTTCTCCTACCTGTGGTGTAAGGGCTGGGATACATTAACATCATAGTAGTTGTTATTGTTAATAGTCATATCAACATTAGTAATGTTCTGTTGATAATTATTAATTATTCTTGTTATTTTTCACTTTATTCTTAAGATATTGTTGTAGATACTGACCTCTTTGTTCCTATATCTGAAAAAGTCGTGTTTAAAAGTTTCAGGGATTGAGTGAAAAAAAAAGCACATTTTCTTCACTTAATACTGTGGTAAACAACAGTGGCCTAAAATCTGCAGGTTCCTGCCACAACCCTTGGGTTTGCCGATATATTTAGCAGTTCTCCTTCTCAGAAACAAGCAGCAATTTGTGCATGCTCTTCACAGTTTGCTATGAAATTTTAATCATCTTTGCTACTTGGGCGTTCGGGTACTGCGAGAATGTTACTTGTGTGCATAACACACCCAGTCAGAAATAGCTGACCCGGTGCCTGGTGACTACAACACATGGCTTAAAAATTGCCTCCGAATTGTGCATTTTGTTGTCTTGCAAGCTTGAAAACTTCCAAGGGTTTTTCGTAATTCTGTAATCCTGGTTCTTCCCCTCTATTACAGCATCCTGGCAACCGCCTTACTTGTCTTGCTTGCTTGTTTTTCTCTTTCCTTTTTTGCTCTCCTGATACTGTCACACTTGTGTTTCCTTGTGTCCAGTCCTGCCAGTAGGACTCATGGGAGCTAGTTTTTGTTTTGCATTTCATATTGCTCTGGAGTTTGTAAACTGCATTTTGGATAAATCTTAATAGCAATTAAAAATAACCAAAACCAATAAAGGTGTCCTGAACATTGCTTATTACCTTGCTCATACTGAAAATTATTCGCCACAGTGGGTAAATTTATTATTTACAATCTGTGCAACAGCTGCCCAGTAAGAAATACCTGATTGGCAGCTGGTAATTTGAAGTTGGTGTTTTCTTTCCTATGTCTCAAATCCTGCAAGCCCCTCTGGAGAGGGAAGCACTGCTGTGTGATGCCAGTCTGGTCCCTGCTGCAACAGCAGCTGCACCACCTGATGTTCAAGGTCCCCCTTGAACCACGTCTTGCTCCTCTGCAGCCTGGCACGGCTCGTCCTTGAGTTTTGGCGAAGGGGTTTGAGGCTGCTGGTTGCTTCGGGAAGGATCAGGGCATTGATAGCAGCACCTCTGCGTGGCTCAGAAAAGCTGCAAACATCCCTGCAAGGAAACTTCTACATGCTGACCCTGCTCTGTGCTGCCTCCTCCTTTCTGCCTCCTTCGCTTGGACCACTGCTAACATAGCAAAGCTCAGCAGAAGCACCAGTATAGCTTGGGCTATACAGGTGTATGGTGATGGGCAGCAAGGTGCTAAATAGCTCCCTCCCGTACCCTCCCAGCCCTCTCTTGGTGTTCCAAATCCAAATTGAAGGACTTTCTGCACATTTTCTCTCAGCGAGAAGGTTGCCGCATATGGAAGATGCACATCCTGAAGGGGACGGACGGGCTGGGAATCCAGATAACGGGAGGCAGAGGGTCGAAGCGGTCCCCTCACAGCATCATCGTCACCCATGTGGAGGAAGGCGGCTCTGCACACAGGTGAGGCAGCAGTGGTGCCTTCGTGGTGGTGGGTGTGATGGAACATCCACGGCCATCGCTGTTATCTGGGTTCACGAGAAAAGCGTAGGGGGTTTGCCCTCCCGTTGTGTGAGGGTGAGAATACGGCATTGTCATCTTAAAAATTTATTTTTGTGTTTGATCACTGAAGCTTCTTCCAGAAAGTTTAGTCCAAACTGTAGACAGATCAAACACTTCCTTGGTGGTGGAGTCAAAACCAAGGAGCCTGATGGCTTTTCCCCCAAGTCCCTTTTTGGAAGATGTGCCTTTCCCATGGGATCGGCTGTGGAACGCAGGGTGCTCACTGCCAGCCCTGATGTTCCTGGTGGGGTGGAGATGGGGCTTGCTGCTGTTCCATGACCTAATCCAGTGGGTCAGAGAGAAGACTTGTATGGTCTCAGCCCTGCAAAGAGGCTGAAATGCCCCTGGTTATAACGATGATTTCCTGTGGGCACCTTTGTGAGTCCCTTTTTCTGGAAAGTAACGCTGCGCTGATCAGTGCGACCTTAGCTTGGTGAGATCACGTGTTGTCCACGCCTCCGCATCCCGCCGCGTGCCTCCGGAGCGTGGCAGTGTGGGAGAACCACCCTGCAGCTCCGTGTTCCCGCTCTGTTTCTGCAGGGATGGCAGGCTGATGGCTGGCGACGAGCTCCTCATGATCAACGGGCAGTCGCTGGTGGGGCTTTCCCACCAGGACGCTGTGGCCCTCCTTCGCTCGGCCGCTGGCCTGGTGCAGCTGGTGGTCTCCAGCAAGGTACAGACATCTCCTGGGTGGTCTCACAACTGTACATCCGCAAATGTTTGTGCAAGTGCTGCGTGAAAAGGGCGTATTTTCCATAGGGAAGCACGTGTGCACGTTTGCTGCACTAAATTTAATGCACAGCAAGGGGAAATACATCAGCAGCTGCCATAAATCTGTGGCAAATCAGCACAGTGTAGACCAAATTAATGATTTGCTTGTACTGTCACTGTCACTCAGTGTGCAGATGAGTACTTTTTCATGCATACGTTACCTAAGTTTTGGCCAAAACCATTTGTTTAAAATTACATGCTAAGTAAAGCAGGCTGTTCTGAGCCTCTTCTGATTCCTGCCTGCACAGCCTGTGTACCTCTCATCTCTGTCCTATCTGTGTGCCTGAGATTTCTTGATGATGATCTCTTGGCCTGAGCTCCTTGTTTTGTCATTGTTAATAGCGTGGAGTGGAGCTCTTACAGATAAAGGAACATGAAGTTTCAGGGAAACAAAAGTGGAACTCATTTATCAGTTGGACTCTTCGTTCTGCCTTGATCGCAGAAGAGGTTGAGGGGATATTACATAATATTTTTGTTCTTTGTTTAAGAAAATCCTGCTCACCCCGTTTGCTCTTCTCCATGGATCACATCCTGCTGCCCCTGCACCTGGGTTGCTGCAGGTGTTTGGTGGGTGGCCAGTCGACTCCCAGATGCACCCAGGGGTCTCAAATTAGGACCTGCCTGCAAGGGTGGGGGTCACTAGGGCCTTTGAGGTGGTGACAGGAACATCTCAGCCCAGGTGGAACACTAGTATACCCACATTTCCAGGGTGTCAGCAAGCCACTGTGTCAGTATTTTAAAATTTTTTGTTAGCTTCACCTTCAGATTTCCCCAGCCATTCCAAAGCAGGTTTCTGTGTCTTTAATGTCTGGATGCTCTTATGGCTTCCCCAGATGCTGTATGCATGTGTTTTTCAAGAAGAGGCTCTATTCCACCATATTCAAAATGAGGAGCCTGTGACTTCTCTGGCATTTCTGTATGACATTGAAGTTCATTGCAGACCTCCTTCAGGGTCATAGTCTGGCATTAACCCCACCAGTGTTTATTCTGGAAACACCACACTTCGACCTGAAGTAGGTACATTCTTTGTTTCCTTTAGACAACTGGACTCTGCCAAAACACAAGGCAGTAGACTGCATATATTTCTCCTTGAAATTAAGTGCTTGTTCATATGGTGACCTCATCAAAATAATCATCATGCAAAAGCTTAGGGCATAAAACTTCACTTCCCTGATCAGGCTGTGAATCTGCTTGTCCTGTGCTCTGTGCACTCAGACAGTTTTCATGTCCCTGGAAGGGGGACTTGGAAAGGCAAGCAGTAGGGAATACAGCCTGTGCCGTGTTTCTGGCAGCCCCAGAAAAGGTGTAGATAGGTGAACTGTTCCCCAGCAGCTCCCTCTGGGCATTATTTGTTTGTATAGGAATGCAGCTTTGCCTTTTAGCCTGGTGAGTGCTCAGTAACACAGAATTTGTTTGGAAAGCAGTGAGTCTGTCTGGCCACTGCTTTTGGCTGAGGCACATGTTTGCCTGCCAGAAAACATGGCAAAGACTGGAAACAGATGCTAGGGCATCAGGACTGAGTTGGTAGAGAATTGGTGGGTCAGTTTTCATTGTATTCTCCTAAGCAGGATTGTCAGTGTATTATTCTTATGTGTGTAGGTGGATAAACGTGTGAAGGGAACATCCACAGGGAGGGAACTGGAGCACAGGGTGTGATTTCGGATGCAATGGAATGATTAATGAGGTCTGTCAACTCTCAGTCCACTCGCAGTGATGTTTACTAAACCCAGAGTGGGGAGGACTAGGCTGCTGAAGAAGCATTTATTTCGAATTCTTCTTTATGAAATCGAAATGTTTTAAACATGTATTGGCCTATGTTTACTATATATGCGCTTTAAAACCAAACCTGCTTTTTATAACCAGACCGTTAAAAGTTTGAGCACATGGAAGTGTGTAACAAGGGGAGGATTACCGGGGAGCTCACACTGGGCAGGTGAAATGGGGCTGGTGTTTTTCTGCATGTGGTGTAATATATTGTGTTGTCTCTCGGGTAGGAATCTCCTGAAGGGGATCTTCTGAAGTATCCATCTACCAGTTTGCCAGACTTGCTTAGCACTTGCTCAGTCCAAGACTCTGTCTCTTGCACTGACAATAAGGAAAACGAAGAGCCAGAAGAAGATGATGTGAAAGGAGTGAATGTGTCTCCTGAAAAACTGGTTGCTGTAAGTGTGGTTTTGGTGTGACATTTTTACTCTCTCTCTCAATGCCCACTTGCATCTCTCACATTCTTCTACAGCCTGACACGGAGCAGGTCCTTGGGACCAGGCAATCCCATCCCACCCAGCCCTCCTCTGCACAGGATGTGGGGGAGAAGCTGGAATAGGGATGGCATTTACCACAGCCTCTGCCTTCTCTGAGCTGCAGCAAGGCAGCAGCCCAGGGAGCAGGAGCTCTCGGGGCCTCCAGCCTATGTTGCAATCGTGGTTTTGTTTTTCTCTTCGATTGTTTTCCACCCATTTCCACTGCTTTTGTTGGATCTGATGCAAAGTCTCTCGCCGTGCTTACGCAGTTACACGCTCTTCTTTCCCCTCCTTTTGTAACAAAACTTCTTTAGCAGTTTATGATCCAAGTATTGAAGTTTGTATTTGCTCTATTGAAGCCAACAGACACTTTGGAGGAGGGATAGGAATTTCTGGCTGTGAACCGTAGTTGAAGTTCCGCTGAATAAATGCTGCTGGTTGATAATCTCACTTGCATTCCCTTCAGGGCTGCATTAAGAAGAGATTAAGTGGGTTATTGTTATTTATTTGTAATGTAGCAGCTCTATGAAACTTCATAGGTCTTCTGGGCCTCTCCTGTATTGTACAGACAAAAAATAAAATGATGTTTCCAATCTAAAGAGCTTGTGGACTGGTTTACCAGCAAGGGAAGGCAGATGGATTCACTTGAAGCTTTTATCTATTTCTTATTTTCCCTTCTTGTCTTCCCCTCCTCCTCTTTTCTGTGACAGTTAAAATAAATCAGTTAACCTTTGGGTGGCTCAGATCTGATACTCATTTGGTGATTTGTTTTGATTTTATATTCTTACACTTGAGCAAAAAGGCTGCTCCCCAGGATGAGTCTCATGATGCTGGTGTTCACTTCCTACCTGCCTCTCGTCTTCGACTTACTTTGAGTCAATATTTATAACAATCCTTGCTCTCACACATCTTAGTATTCCGACAAATTTTGTTATTTCTTCACTGTCTTCTCTTCTGTGTGCCAGGGTGCCTTTTTGGGGGGACAAAGGGAAAAACAAATAAATGGAGGATGCATAACATGCTGATGTTGGTGTAGTGTTTGTGTACTAACTTGAGTGGGCATCTACGCATTCTTTTAACCATCAAAATACTTTGAATTCTTCTACATATCATGCTTCCTATTCTGGTAATTTCTAATAAGGCTACGACTCAGCAGCGTTTAAATATAAAAATCAATTTTGACAAAATTTAATTATATGTGGCTTCAGGATTAAGCTCCCTGGCATTCCAGTGACTCTTTCAGCACACTCTAGGAGTTACTTGTCACTTGGTTTGCTCATGTCTATTCCAAGAAGGCTCTGCCTTGTTGCCAGTGATGGCTTTTTTATCAAGTGTTTCCTTTCCAGATTAACGTAGTGCTCAGGGAAGCTCAGGGTGGTTGAGGGGCACGTGACCATGAGGACACAGCTGCATGAGCCTCCCAGAGCCCTTCAGCTTCTACTTGAGCTTAGAGCCTGCCCCGATGTCCATCCCAGTGCCACTGCAGCTGGCAGTGGTGGTGGCCACTAACGCAGAGCCAGCTGGATTTGCCTGCCTGTCTGGCACCCTCAGCCCTGATGGCAATAGCTCTGTGCTTTCAGAATACATCACTGGAAGGCTGAGGGGAAATCGCAGAAATCTGGGTACAATAAACACTTCAGAAGAGTAGCAGCAAGAATTTTTTTCACTGTCTTTTGTGCTTCTATTAATTTCTTTTGTTGAAAGGATGTAATTTAAAGGAACATAATAAGTTACTGGTGACTCTTAGGACCTCTTCTGTTTTTGCTTGATCTGCAGATGAAATCATTGCTTTTCTGATCCAAAGCACAGAATGTATTTGTGTTCCCCTTGCAATTGCTGTGTCAGCCTCGGAGTGCAGACAGGGCTCTCTGCAGCCTGGGGTGGGTGGTCTGTACAGTGTAAACCTCTCAGCTTTGCCTTCATCCTCATCCATCCTCATCAGGTCTGGGCAGCCTGTGCTGAGCTGGGCTGTACAAATACTGCATACCACCAGGTAGGACAGAGGAAGGTAAATGTATGGAAAAGATAAAATTTGTGTGGCTTTTTTCCACCTGGCAAGACTGGGGGGCATTTTTCATAGCAAAGCTTCAAAGCTGATTACAAGGCCAATATGAAATCAAAGCATCACAAGATTTTATTTTTAAATCTGTATAAATGTATAGTCCAATAGATTATTGCAAAATTGCTTTGGAAATCACTGCTCTTTGCTGCTCTCATGCTTTTGATGATATTCATGTGTCTTCTATTTCTCTCACATACATTCCATTATACCTATACTGTAGATAAGGGATGACAGCGTGAGTGAGGATTAAAGCAGGAGCTAAGATGGACTATTTTTAATCACTGCAAATGTAATTGTATTAGACTTCCAGGATGGGTGGTACTCAAGGTCTAGACTGGGTAACAGAGACTGTGATCTCAGTCTAAGAGTCAGACGTCTTAGATTTGGAGCTGATTCTCAACTCAGCCCTGTCCACGAGTTACCTTTCTCACCTCTGACAAGCGGTTAATGGATTTTCTTGTTTACTCTGTGGGGCTTTGGAGGGACTTAAAGGGATGCTGTCAGGTGCTGGGTGGTTATGTCATAATGAGTAATTCAGAGTGTTTTATTGTCAGCTGAGGCTTCACTGTCCCTTTTCTGACCCAGAATAATATCTGTCTAATTCTTAAACAAGTCTAGAAGATACTAAAAAACTTGTTGGAGCTTCTAGGTTTGACAAAGGTATTCTGTCATTAACTTCTCTATGAATATAATTCACTGCTGAGTATTCAAAACCGTAATTAATAGACCTGATGGACTTGCTGCTCTAGCACCTGCTTGCCTGAAGGATGAACCAGGCAGAAAAAACAATTACTTGGAATGAAGGTATGTATCCAAATCTTCATCCTTGTAGCTACTTAGAACTCAGCTGGACCAAGCTCTTGGGGAAACTGATGTAAGTTGTCACTGTTTTGAAATGGGACAGCCCCCCAAGGTCCCTACCAACTTGGCTTACTTTAAAATTCTGTGGAAAAAAATAATAAAAATGAGAATTATCTTTTCTAGAGGCTGGTGGTTAAAAAATTTCCCGTGAGCAAGTTGGTTTCTTTCAGCTTTTTGAAGTTCTGCTCCAGCATTTTCAGACAGGGAAATAGAGTCTGAGTTAGTCAGCTTCCGCAGGACACAGCACAAGAGTTTAGTGGTACTTGAAAACTGTAATTTAAGAGAAGTATCACTATAAGTCTTACTTGAAAGTCCACTTGTTAAGTTTCATTAATAAAAATCGCATAATACAAGTGAAATGGAGTTCTGCCTTTACAGTCTCCTTATGTAAAGCCCTGTTTAACATTAAACATGCCTTAAAGTTCTAACTTTATTAAGACTTGTGCTGCCAGGCAGAAAAAAGATTACATTAATATCTTTAAAGTGCATTTCTTTCAAGAGTAGTTTGGCCAAAATGTTCCTTAACTTTAGGCACGAAACACTGGGTCAGAGAGTTGTGTTGTCCTAAACGGTCCTGAGACACTTCGGGGATTTTAAACTCCTCCACCCCAATCCAAATTTTGCCATGTGCAGTTGACACTGCTATTCTGAAATGTCACTATTTATGTCCAAGTGTGAAATAGGATAATATGGTAGTATTTGCCGTGGATGATTTATTTTTAATTCTAATTCACTTTTACTAGTGTTTCTGTTGCTTGAAATTGAGTCTGTCACTGCATTGCTGGCTGGTGGAGCAACCTGGGAACTGAACTCTAAAGAAAAGGCTCATCTACCAAGAATTTGCAAAGTGTCCAGTGAATATGGGGCATTTCTGGTCCCTAGACCGAAACACGTGCCATTCTTAGTTGCTTCAAAAGTTACCTGCCTTTGTGTGGTTCAGTATCTGGTGGTCTGAGTATTTTTTAAATGTTCAGCTTCAGTGACCAGCTTTATATTAATGGCTTGAAATTCCAACAAGTTAGTAAAGACATCAAGAGGATGTCTGCCTCAGAGGGTTTGGATCTGGAGGAAGGGGTGGAAGGCTGGGGACTGCTTCCCTGTACTTGAATCTTATGTTCTCCCCTGGGCATCTGCCATTCCTGATGCTGGAGGCAGGACCCTGAGCTGAGTCTGTTCCATGCAGAATAGAACTGTACAAAAGAGAAAAGGAGGTCATCCTTACCTCTGCCTTTTGAGGGGGCGCTGGGAAGGGAGTTTGCCTCCCTGTGCCCAAGCTCACCATGCAGGCAAACCCTGAGGACACAGCCTCTGGCAGCACCCCCAGCTGTGTGACCCTCTGCTGTGGGGTATCAGGGCCTTCATACTCGTATTTAATCATTTTGAGATGCCCTGAAGTGTGTGTTGTGTACTTTCACGTCAGCGCTGGGTGCGTTGCACGTGGAGATGGCCCTGACCCTGCAAGGTCTTCACCCTCCCACCAGCAACAGAAACAGGATGTCTCCTGTTAAAGGTTCCTTGCATGATCCGGGTTACCTGATCCCTGCCCAAACCCACTTGTGGTTTTCATGCAAGACACGTAGCTGAAAGGGGATAGATAAACCTGTTTGGTGAATGTGAAGTGTTGCATTTGTTTAACTCCGCTCCCTCCCCATTTATAATTTTTTTCTGTGCTGTAGGACTGAGTCGTTGTTTTCTGCCATGAGCCTTTCTGTCTTACCCGGGAATCCATGCGTAATTACCTGTAGCCATGCAAGCATAATGAAGAGGAGGATAACAATGTCATAACTTTAAAAACAGTCTTGGGGTCAAAAGTTCTTCTGGAAACACTGAGAGAGAATTTCAGAGAAAGCATTAGCATTGAGAAGGAACAGGAAGCATAACTCAACAATTAAATGTGTGCAGAGCGTGGGGAGGGGCCCTCGTTACTTGGAGTACTGGAGTGTTTGTTCCCATTAGGGCACTGCAGTCTCAACACAGGCTGCCGAAACATGGCTCGCTCCTCAAACAGCACTGCCTGGCTGGGAAAAAAGCAAGAGAAAGATTTTCCTGGCAGAAATTTGCTTAGCAATGAAATGCTTTACTTAGGGTGGGGGGAAGGGGAAGAAATTGAAGAGCCTGGTGTGGGGCTTGGTTATGTCGTGGAAAGGGCTCCGCAACTCTTTTCCTCTTCGTGGTGATGGCTGGCAATGTTTGCAGGTCCTGCCCTGTGCCGCATCACCCTTGGAAGGGGCAGGCAAGGGCAGGGTCCAGCTGCACCTTGGCATGGCTGAGAGCTGCTGCTCAGCTGTAAATGCTGAATTTGTTGGAAGTCCAGCTGTACTGCACCTTTCTGAGGTACAGTCTTGTCCAGCGTATCGATTGGTCTGTGCCCATGCAGTGCCCTTCACTCATGCTGTGGCTGGTGAGACACACTGGGTACTCCAGTGACTCCAGAAGCAAGTTTTCGGAGAAAATACAGCTAGGAATTTGAGCAAGAGAAAATGACAAAATGCTTGGAGACCAAATCTTGTTCACACGGTGTGTGTTGTTTCTAGAAGCCCTGTCACATTAAAATAAGCAATTGCAGTGGGACTTGTTGAGGGGGGAGTTTCTCAGCAATGGGCTGATTGTGGTGGTGTGACGCTGGTCAGGGCTGGGGGAAGGTGTTGGGGCACATCACATGAGCTGGGGCTGGAAGAGTGCTGAAAGGCCCCCAGGGGTGCAGTGTCACTGAGTTACTGTTTTTCACACATTGTAAAATTCACCTGTCAAGGAGACATTAACATGAACGCGTTCTTCATGTCAGGAGGGAGCTCCTCAGAGCACTCACATCATTCCCTGTGCCTGGCTCCAGCCCTTCTGGGCCTCCTCCTACTGCCTCCATCTTAAAGGCAAGACCAGAGAAAACTCTTTCGCCCAGGGGCCAGTGCTTGAAGGGTTCTCTGTAGATGTGATGCTGTCTACAAAACATGAAATACCTCCTGTTGCTTGGGCTGGTGGAAGATAACCTTTCTGACTTGACCATAAATAACAGCGTAGACAATGCCCAGAATTACAATTCTTGCTCTTCCCATGTGATATATTTGAAAGCCGAGTCAGCAGAGTAATAGAAACGCAAGTTTATCTACGGTACAGGTTCTGCATAGTCTTTGTTTTTGTGAATGAGGGCTTTTCCCATAAAGCATCAGATACAGTACAGCCTGTCTCTCCTTTGGCTGTTTGGATAACTGCCCAGTTTTGAAGGAGATGAACTGCCTTTAACAAGCTAAAAATAACACCCTCATGGCACTGGAACAAGAGAAATGCTGTCACAGCCATGTGGTTCACATACATTAGCAGAAGGATGATACAGGCTCTAGAATTTTTGAGTTAGTGTGAATGTCTCAGTACCACATCTGCACATTTTTGAGCGTGTACACTGTCCAGTCTTGGTTGGTATCAGGTAAAACTCATTTGAGATGTGCTGTGCAGCCTCTATAATGGGTGAGGCTTCAGATCCTTGAAGATGCAGGTATGAGAGACACTTCATGCAGGTATGAAAGACACTTAATTCTTACATATTCCATATCTTCTTGTGTACTTAGGATGCCAGTTGGGAGCTGAAATACAAAGCTCCCACCAGTGGTGTCATGGGAATGCTCTCTGCAGCTGTGGGTTGATGTTGGTATTAAGAAGGTCTTGTTTCATTCTCAGGAGAGCTGTTTATTTTGAAGAGTGATTATTGCATATTTTGTCCCTCACTGGGAATTAAAAGATTGTCATTTAAAAAGAAAAAAAAAGAAAGAAAAGAAAAGATAAGCAATTTATTGTTTGTCATGATGTAAAGGCTCCAGATTTGTGCTAAGCCATGAACTGAGCATGTATGAAACAAAATAATGGAGTAGCTGAACCAGCTTTCACACTGCTTGAGTTCCATATTTATCATAGATTCATGAAATCCTTTAGGTTCCTGCTGTTTACTAAGACTGGTCTTCTGGGATCTCTCTGCAGCACATAGAGACATCTCGTGGGCAGTGACTAAACTGCATGGAAAGCATGTGTCCTGCTTTTTTGATGTTTGTGGGGAAAAAAGGATAAAGCATAAGAAAGAGAACAGCAGGGATCTGTTTGTGTGCATTTGATTTCCTTTAGCTCAAAAGCTGTTTCTAGTGAAAATCATAATACACTGCAGAAGAAGAGTTATCTGGTCCAAAAAGGATTGGGAACTGTTTAGCTGGGAGCATCTTACTGTTTCCAAGGCATGTGTTGTCTGTGATATGTGTTTCTTGGAAAACCTGTCTGCGTTAGCCATTTCCTGCATTTCTTCCTATTTAAAAGGATACTTTTTAGGGTTTTTTTCTCTTCAAAACATTATTAATAATTCTAGTGACTCTTTGGATATCTGAAAATGGAGTGTGCTTTGCTTAGCTGCAGCTCTGACCAGTGAGTCATTGGAGCCAGCACAGCTGGGACCCTGCTGCATCAAGAACCTGCCAGCATCCTCTGAACAGTGGTCAACACATTGTGGCTCCTGGAGTCAAACATATTTAGGAAGCTTTTGGAGAGTCTTGTAAAAAATAAATAGAACATTATCGAAGATGAGAGTAGCTCAGCTCCGCCATAGTACATTTCCAGTCTGTTTACAGGGTATGCATGGGCAGATACTGCTGCTGTCTTTGTGCTGGTGAATGCCAGGTTTTGTTTCTTGTGCAGGCTTGTGTGTGACTATTCTGTAGATTTTGAGAAGAGACACAGAAATAACTGTTGGGAGTTTGTGCCTCCTGAAGTGAATAGTAATTCCCTCTCTAGCAACTACTGCATTACACTGAAGACTTACGATTGCTTTTGAGTGCAGGCATTTGGTAAAGTGGCAGACTAGACATTTTTAGAGACCACTTGAAAAGCTTTTGTTTTGTTTATTTGGCATTTCCACCTATTCAGAAGGCTGGGCAGCTCCAGTTCTTGACTGTTTATCAGATTTCCTGATCTCTTGCTGTACATGAACCAAGAGTTTTCCAACACTTTCTTTAAAATTATGTAAAGGAGGCCTTGGGTTCCCATCCCCTTTGGCTGGGCAGGAGGAAATATGGGCTGCAGCTGGTGGTACCAGCTCATGTAATCCTCTGGCGAGCTTCTGGGGAAGGTGGTGGAGGCTTTGTTTCACCAGTGCTGCTAAACACAGCCCAAACACAGCCCAGATTTGAGCCCTCCTGAAGCCTCCCTGGTGAATGTGCAGAGCTGCTGCCTGCCCTGTCAGCTTTGCACCAGGTGAGAAACCAGGGCACTGGTTTCTATAGAGGTGTCAGTTTAAGACACTGAATTAGTGCTGACATGGAGGTGATATTCCTTCTCTTTTCTTCCATCCCTGGCTCCAAGTGGTTCTCTGCTTTTCTGTCATGACAGAGGGGAGCAGCAATGCAAGCACCCTTTGGAAGAGGGGACTCCTCTAGCTTGGACCGAAAATTGCTGAGTCTGGATTTAATTTGGACTTCTTGTGAACCCCATGGTTCAGTTGAGGGAGCTCCCTGGGCCTTGGGATGTGCTGTGTTTTGGAAAAATGCCCCTGGGTGCTGCAGCCCCTGATGCAGTGTGTCCCAGCTCATCAGCCTCCTTCTAGGATCTGTGCATCTTTGAACATGCCCTAAAACAGAGCAGTAAGGCATGGAAAACTCAATGCTGTCCAAGATTAGAAAATCCATGTCCTCTGCATCACTTGCAATGTTAATTCTCCTAAATTATAGTGCTGCAGTTTGTAATTTATCTGTGAGATGGATTCAATTAAAGTGAAAAAGAGCTAATTTAAAAGTGAAGGTATTTTACTTTCTGTGCAAGGCAAAGGGACCATGCGGAGTTCCCTGCCTAGCAGATTCATTTAAGGCTTAAAGCATGCTGTGCCCCATAAAGCAATAAGTAATTGCACAAGTAACTGAGACAGCTAGAATTATACCAGATCTTGGAAAAAAATCTTGATTTTTTTTTTTGAAAGGTTAAAGGCTTTAAGGCATCAGCTAGATCTCAAGGGACTAGGAAGAAAGACTGTTCAGGGAGCAGGTGGAGGTTTGCCTTGGGTGTTCTGGGCACTGCTCTGAAGAGTTTGTGCTGGTTCCTCGTGGGGGCCTGTTGGGTTCCTCCTGATGGCTGCCCCACAGGCAGCCGTGTTGGGGCAATTCATGGTTCAATGTTTGGGGTAGTGCTGCTTCAGGAAAAATTGTCATGGCCGGAGACCAGGACAGAGTGTGGATGGGACCACAGAAGATGCGGAATTTTCCCGTGGAGCTAGTGCTGGGGCACAGCTGTTCCCCTTTCGCATAGCTGTTCTGAGGAAGGGCAGTAGTCTTGCTGGTGGACTTGCTTTGCCAGTGCAGGCAGGACAGAATTTGCTACGCTGTAGACTTCTCAGCCTGGTTCTCGCTGCTTCATTCCCAAACCACCAGGATAAACTGGTCTGCGTGCCGCTAGCGCTGCTCGGCAGAGCCAGCCGGGCTGTGCCGTGGGGAGTCGGGCGGGCTCGCTGATGGGAAAGGCAGCAGCTGAGGAGCTCTGCAAGGGCAGCAGAAAAGCAGTTTGCTTATTAAATTGTATCAGCCTCTGTGTGCTGTCTTGTTTTTGTAGATCGGCAGGGATTGCCAAACTGTTTGCGGTTAAACAATGCAGACTGTCATAATCCTGCTCCTCATCTCGCCTAATTAAGAGCCTGGTCACGCTGGAGCTTTGCCCAGGCGAGGACTCCGAGGGCAGTTGTTCGTTCTGGTGCAGTGCCAGGACCGTGTGTCCCTGATAGTGCCGTTTCCTTTGAAATCAATTGAGATGTCACCATCACTTGATCCCAGAGCTACTTAATGAACTGGCAAAATGGGCTCTATTTTTAGATCTCCCTTCAAAATACTGTGTGTGTTAAAGCTCCCCTTGTCCTTAACGCTGGGGCGGCACTGGGAGGGATTTATTGGTTTAGTTTAATAAGAGACCTACAGGACTGAAATAATAAGCTTCATTTCTCTGAAAGTGAGGAAAATTAAAATGGCATGGTTAAATCTGGGCAGCCACCTCGAGACAGTAAAGCGATATGTTCACGGCCAGAAGGATAAGGTGGAGCTGGGTTTTTCTTCTTGTCTGAGTTATGAGAGAGCCAAAGATTACAGACACACGCCTTTGGGGAGTTCTTGCAAGCTTTGTAGATCAGATTTCTAAGGGTTTTCTGAATAGGATAAAACTCCTGGTGGTTTATTAGGCAAGCTCAACAACTTAAAGAATATCTACTTCATTGCAAATGCTAGTGTGTCTTCCCCTATGTGTTTATAATTAGTGTCAGAAAAATACTTCTGCTAAAATAAAAAAAAACCCCACAGACATAGATAATTTAAATGTTTTCTACTTCTTAATTGTAGTCTGAAGCCTAGTTGGATAAAATATAATTTCAGGAAGCTGCTGAGAATGTCTTGAGGCTTTCCCTAGCATTGGTGTTTGCACGCATGTGACCTTCTGTGGATCATATGTGGGGTTTGAGAGTTTGATGTCTGTAGGCTCACAGGCTTCAGGATTGCCATGAGGGGAAGGTAGCTTGGGGTGCACAATTTTAATGCAAGTGGCAATTGTGTCCTGTTTTTCTTCCCACCCCACCAGATGAAAATGTATGTGGTTGCAGAACGCATTGGTACTTTTCTCCTGTGGCACAGTCAAAATAAAAATCAGCAAAAAACCCCGACGTATCAGCAACAAACCAAACTCAAACCCCATGTAGTAGAGGCACAAGATGAAATGAATAGGTCACCCCTGAGCCTGGGCTTGGGGTGGAAATTGGCAGAGATGATTCCAGCATCTCTTTGTACAAACTAAGTCATTTTTTCTCCCCTCCTCTGAGCTGGAGGAAGTGGTTCAGCTTTGGGCTGAGAGCTGTGTGGTCTTATCAGGTGTAACTGCCCATGCACATGCAGACTGCAGAAACCAGACATCTCTACAGCTCCAGACTTGAGCTGTGTTGCACTCAGCTCCAGAAAAGTCAGATTGGACCCATCCCTGTCTGTTTGGATAGTTAAACAGCACGCCAGCAAATCTGGCTGCTTTAGGGAGACATTAGTCTTGTTTTTCTTCATCTCTGTGCTTCACCTATTTCCCCACCACAGAGTTAGCGCTGGCCCCGTGCACCAGTTGGTTTGTACAGCTGTAAGACCACCATGTGATTTTTGTGTCTGTGCAAATGGTTTCTACCCTTCTATGGGGTAGAAACATCCTCACTTCATAAAGAGTGTTCTCACTTGTCTGGTAGATTTCAATGTATCTTTGTGAGATCCATGAGATTCTGTCTCATTTCCACTTGCTTCTGCTGTCTTCTGGGTATCCCAGAAGTCTCTTGGAAGGAGAGCTTGTGATACCTTGGCTGTGGCCCAGTTGCTGATGGTTTGGGTTTCTTAGGTGTGGTTTTGAATCTGATGTCTTATGTATTTTCTGGAATGAGGCCCTCATCAGGATGACTAAATCATAGGTGCTGGGTCTTTTCAGACTGATGAATGAATCAGATGGTTCTAAGTTTACATGGAGCTGTGAGCTGCAAAGCATTTAATGATAGAAGTGGGCTCTAAAGTAGTTGCTGCAATGCCTTGAAAAATCAACAGCTACTAGCTAGGATGTACCAACTATGTCTAAATTAAGTGTAGCTGTTCATGTTGAAGGGGAAGGAATAAAAAGCAGTTTTCATTCCAGCTTCCTGTTTTCTGCCAGTTTTATGTTTTCCTGAAGTTTCTACTGTTCGAACTGAAATCGTGAAGTCTAGACTGCACAAAAGATAAACTTTGGCTTTGTTGGCTTGGATATAAGAGAGACTGGGGGATGGGAGGCAGGTTGTGGGAAAGACTGACATTTTAAAGATTGAATAGCAGAAGCAGAAATTATTTTTCCAGGAAAGCGTTTGGTTACTTGGGTGGAGTTTTTTTTAAAACTGACTTCCAGCAGTTCACCAGCACCTTCCAAAATGCAGGGGCCGGGCAGAGCCTGCCCATGGGCAGCTCTGCTCCTCTCTGGGTGCACAAGAGCAGGAGGCAGAGGACATGTGGCCGTGCTGCTTACCTTGTTACTTGGCGTCTGGGCAAACACAGTCGGTAAACAGACCCCTCCTGTCCTGGTGCATTTACTCGGGGTGGTGGGGGTTGTGATTCCACTTGTAAACTTAAATTGCACATTTCCAGGCTTTTTAAGTGCTTAGCTGTCATAACGTTCTGTTAAATAAGCTTTTCATCATCAAGCTTTGCATTGGTGCTCAGCGGACACTAACAATAAAATAACGCTTTTTAAAAGTGGTTTTTCTCTGTGATGTCTCTGGAAGCCTGCAGACCAGCACAAATGGGAATAAAAGCTAGAATTTTGTTCAAATACATGCAGAAGCACTTGAGTGAGGTGCCACGAGTGCTGGATGCATTCTGGGGGCATTAGTGTGGTGTCTTGCAGAGGATGCCTGGCCGTAATGTCTGAAGGCATTGCTAAAAATTACTTAGAGCAGATGTATGCTGACTTAATACAATGACATGTTTTGGAAACAAAGATGATATGCAGTGGAACTTTCTGTCCCATAATGAAAATCAGAAAAATGTCATCAACATCTCTAGTTTACAAGAATTTTTTTTTTAAAATTTCTTCTAGGTGATGGAAACTGAGAAGTCTCAAGATCCAGCTTGTGCAGAAGTGTCCAAAGGAAACAATCAGAGTTCAACTCTGGCAAGTGGCATACTGAAATACAGAAGTCGATCCCAAGGTAAAGCTGGGCTGATAGAAGATTGCAGCTGTAGATTTTTTAATGTGTATTTATTTTAGCTCTCTAAAAGTGGGATAGAATGTCTTTGAGATCATATTAGTTTATTTTGGAAGGAAAATCCCATCCATAAGATAATGGCATTCAGCTTCCTGAGCTGAACTATTGTAGGAACAGAAATACTATGCAAAACTTTAGAAGCGTCTTTCTTTTTTGTTTCTTTCTTTCTCTTCTTTTTTCTTTGACTATTTGCACTGTGTGTATATTTCAGTGCGCTCTGATCAAAATGCCCATTATGGTGACTAATCCCCAGATTTTCTGTTGCTTTGTCCCCAAGTCTTAACAGTAACCTGAGTGCAGAGCTTGATCATGTTCTCAGCCTTAATGCTTTCTGAGGCTCCCTCCCTCCTGTGTTCACCCTGATTTCCAATTCCTAAGGTATTTTTAGCATCCTCCAGGGAGCTCTTCTGCCTGTAGCCCCTGAGGCTGTGGATTGGTGGCTCACTGGGGATCCAGACCCTGTTGCTATGAGTGCTGATGCCCTTGGGCTGTGGGTGAGCCTGGAGCACCCACCAGCCTGGACTGCAGCATGAAGAGGGAAGATGCATTCAGAGACGGGCACAAAACACAGAATTACAACTGTTCTCCTGAAGAGAGGGAGAAGTGATGGGAAAGGGTTAGTTGTAGGTGCCAGGGAATGAAGGAATGCCAGGATGCCGGTCCTGCCAAGATTGCTATCCTGTCTGTGTGCAGCAGCAGCAGCCTGTGTGTCGGGGGAAGGGGGAAAAAAAGCAGAGGTAATTTCAGATCCCAAAGCAGGGAGCAGGATTAAACTGCACTCTGGGTGGTGGGTACAAATTCTGCCTGTGGATGCATCAGCAGAATTGCTTTCATGCTGAGTGAAAAAAAGCAGCTGCCCCAGCTCTGTGCTCCATCCCTCCCTGGCACTGGCAGCAATCCTCGTGCAGCCTCCAGCCAAGGAAGAGGTGGCAGAAAATGTGATCGGGCCTCTCCTGGGCAAATATTCAGTGCATCTACCTCAGCCTATGACTCCCTGTTCCTAGAGTACAGACAGGGCAGCGAGGATGGAAGGAAATCAGAGCTGTTGCTCTCTGTGGCAGCTCCAACTGGTTTAGAGTAGTCTTAAATCCTCGTCATGAAATCCAGCTTCTGCAGATTTGGCGTGTGTCTTGGGTTTTCTTCTGTGAAATAGGGGTTAATGGCCCTTCCCTGTGTTGTGGGGAAATGACAAGGATAAATGTGCAGGAACTGCTGTGACTGGGGATTCTGCAGGGACCTTGGAGAAAATGAGAATTGGAGAAGCCCTGGTGCGAGGAGTGGGATACTCTGTGGCTAATTACAGGATGTCCTTCAAGACAAATAATTCTGTTTCTTATGTGAACTCTGCACTCCTCTCTTTAAGACAACTAGGATTGTTGCCAAAAGGAAAGAAAATAGCATTTTTTTGGCACATTTTTACTTTTTCCATTCCAGAAAAAATTCCCTCAAAGTGACATGACACCTCCAGAAATGAATACTGCTGCAGTGTCAGGTCTTTTAATTTTGAATACATGAAGCTTGAGAGCTTAGTGCACTGGCAAGTGCCATTGGGTGCGAACAGATGAATTTCTTTCCTGTCCCTGAGCTACCGACTCAATTATCTTCTGCTTTTCCTTAATACCATGAGTTCAGTATCACTGAAAGTCTGCAGAAAACCTATGACAGCAGGAAAAGTTCTTGGCTGAGTGTGATCAAAACTGGTTTCTAACTGCCTGTCTGGGAACTGCGTAGCATTGTTTTAAGGCACTTTAATTTGGGATTTGCAAGAGATGATTATTGCCTGCTGGTGAGAGAGGCTAAAGCAGCTCTCAGATGTTTGCAGGATGTGTTTCTGTGGTTTTTCTTAGGTGCTGGATCCCGCTTGGAGTCTGTGGGAGAAGACGATGAGCTGACAGTGGAAAATGGTGAATCAAATTACGAAATAGCGGTGAAATATTCCCGGGGTGGAAGAAAGCACTCTCTGCCCCAGCAGCTGGAGTCAGCAGGAGCCAGACAGGTGAGTGGGAAGGCAGAGCTGGCTGTGAGCACCGCAATGTGCTTGGTCCTATGGCATCTGCCTGGAGCTCATAGAAGTGAGCGAGGGTCATGTAACAGGATCGTGTATGTACGTCAGGGGACTGAAACCAGGCCTGGACACCAAAATGGGATGTGTTGGCCACCTGTGGAGAGCTTTTGAGCATTGTGAAGGAGAGTACTGCTTGCCTGTGGCCAGAAGCTCCTGAGACTGTTCATCTTAAGAGTTGCTATTCTAGAGATCTGAGGACTTTAACAAAAGAAAATCCTAGTGCTCTTTATTTTAATTGTTTTAAAATGTAGGCCTTTCCCTTCTCCTTTCCTTTCTCCTTTTTTTTTAGCAAATAAAGGCTTGAGTATATCATGAGGTTACCTTTAATCCTTTTAATTTAAATTGTGACTGATACATTTCAAAATGATTCTACTGTGCGAAATGTGGGAAAATTACTGTAGCAAGATTCACTTTGATTGTAGTGAGCTGGGGTTTCATCCCTTGAACATTTCTCTGAATATATCTCTAAGATACTGCATCCCTTTTCCCCGACACATGCAATTTTCCCAGTATGACATCCCCAGTATCTGTGCCAGGCAATCAGAGCAATTACCCATGTTTGTTGATGTTAGGACTACCATATCGTGAAGAAATCTACCCGTTCCTTCAGTGCTGCCCAAGTGGAATCTCCATGGAGACTGACCCAGCCGTCCATCATTTCCAACATTGTCCTGATGAAAGGGCAAGGCAAGGTGAGGATTTATGCATGTTTCTCACATATAGCAAGAGCTGGCATTTAAGAGGTGTCTCCTGTACTTCCAGCTGCTCTCAAGGTAGCTGGTAATAATGCTAATGATGATCAAATCCCATTTCCAAACGTAAATGCCAAAGTTACACCTGCAAAATACAGGGGACGTGATGTTGGTGTCATGCACTTGACACAGAGTGGCTTTCATTTTGGTTTGGTGCATCTCACCATTACTGAGATATCAAATATTTATAATGGGTCTCTAAATATGTATGTTTATGCAAAGTTGGTGCAGCTACAGAACAGTACCTGTTCACATGTATATTTATGGGCAAGCATATTTTCCCTCTGTGGAATCTGGATGCATTTTTAAAAAAAATAAATTAGTGCAAATTAAACGTTAAACATGAAAACAGGTTACTGGCTGATTGCTTCTCTGAGAGCACTGAATTCCATGGGTCAAAATGTTCTCTTCTCTTCCCCAGTAATGTGTTTACACAGTTGCTAGATACCAGCTGGCTGAATGCTAAGGAAAAATAGATCAGCATTAACCTAGGTATATATTGTTTTCCCTAATCAAATCCACACTAGTACTGGAGCTGTCATTTAAATATGCTAAAAATATGCATGTCCTTTTGTGAAATACTCTCTAAAGTCATCAGATGGATTTGTTTTGGACTAAGAAGACTTGTTTTGACTTTCAAGCTCAAATGCAAAACTAATTCCTTGTTGTGCTTTATGTTTAGCGAAGAGTTAGAAATAGTGACTTCTATGGGTAGACTGGCTCACAGTTGCTTTAACTTTCCTTGGTTTAGGAGCTGTGGGTCTTTTATGACAAGCAAATATTTCTTCATTTTTCATGTACTTATTTTTTGACCCTGTTTTTCACGTGAAATTAGATTATTTCTCCCCCTGGGGTAAGCCACCCTCTCCTGCCTTTCTGCACTTAGCTCCAAGGTTTTAGGAAGCGGCTGGGAGAATGCAGACTCCAGTGATCATGAACCACCTAAAGCAGCTGCCGTTCTGTGTGCCTTCCACACACCTCTTGGGTGATCTCCTCTGTTAGGGATTGCACCTTGTACAATCTGTGCAGTAGCGCTCTCTTTATTATCCCTGTGCAGACCTGGGACTTGAAACATTTTTCCGCAGAGTTGTGGTGTTGGTGGCTGGGAGCCAAGTGTTTGCCTTTAGGTTTTCATCCGTAGGTAGATCTGCAAGAGGTGGTTTCCTGTTGTGGAGTGGCAGCGCTTCTCTTGGAAGGTGGGCTAGTGTAGGAACTGTACTTTGCAAACATATTTCTCCCAGCCCACCCATGGAGCCATGGGGAGAACTCCTGTGTCCAGGCACGGGAGGGCCAGGAGCCTCCTGCTTTCTGTAGGTTGATTTGCAGTTGATAATTGCACAGGGTTGAACAGTTAGTGGAGTTATTTTGTGCTGCACAAGGGAGCTAAGTTGCTTCCTTTCCAGAAATCAGTAATGTCTTACCAAATTACTAGAAGCTTATAACTGTGTTGGCCTGCTCTATATTCACGTTTCACTAAAACAAAAGGTCTGATTGTTGTATTGGATTGTAAAGTCAATGCTTGCCCTGGCAGCATCCCTCAGCTGGAGAGCGCTGCCCAAGGCAATAATAATGTCCACGGCTTCAGATCACTAAAGCACAACAGTTCTTCCTGTCCACCTGGTCGGTGACTTTTCTCTTTAATTTGTAAAATGCATGTACAGCAGTGACAAGAGGGGAAGTACGGGAAAGGGTTGTGGATCAAGGAAGTGATTTGTCTGGGAAATAACTCAGCAGAAGGGGGAAAGGTTCATTCTGCTGTGTTCATCAGTCCTCTGATCAGCTTTGCAAGATGGTCCCATAGCCAGCTGGGGTAGTGCAGGGGTGAGAGCTAATGGATGGAGCCCTGGGGAATCTATTGATCTAGATTTATTTAAATACAATGTGGTATATGTCTCCAGAATAATTAAAAATGTACATGTGAGCGGTAGCCCCCACATGACATTCTCCTTTCAGTTACATTCCTGACATTGCAGCACTGACCTTATGTCATGTTCTGAAGCTTTTCTTCTTCCGGAGGAAATGTAGGATCTGTGACATAAGAGAAACCTATAGTTAATCCTGGATATAGATCTCAGGGGTAGGAATTGACTGTCTCTTAATTTAAAAGGAATGTGTTACTGTTTTTAAAATAAGAAAACCATTGACCCGGTGTTTTGAAAAACCCAAAATAATCTCAGAATTTTTGCTGTATCAGCTTAGGGTGCCTGCTGCTACTTTTTGGGCTGATGAGTGTGTTGATAATAGAGTGAAAGTAAATGAGGAAATGGAAGGAGAGAGTAAGATGGCAGTGCAATTCATCAGAAGGTTTTAGGTTTTCATGTTTACCTTGTCTTGTGCGTTACTGGCAGTCTTTCTCGCACAGGTGATAATAGAGTAAGGTGCCAGTTGTGTGTCTTCTCTCTTTTCTGTAGGGTCTTGGATTCAGCATAGTGGGAGGTCAGGATTCTGCTCGTGGACGCATGGGGATTTTCGTGAAGACTATATTCCCAAATGGAGCAGCGGCTGCTGATGGAAGGCTTAAAGAAGGTATGGTAGAGAGAATCCAACTTCGCATAAAGGAGCACAGTGGGATATTATTTCAGTCCAGGAGGAAAATTCAGGTACAGCTATGTTTAGGCACCCGGCCAGCAACAAGAGGCTATGGAAAATGTAAAATGCTCTGTTTGTTCACCCTGTGGAAGATCATTCGTAGCAATTAACTTGATTATATTTCATATTGAGAAGGGGGAACTACAGAATAGTGGTGGCCACTTTGTTCTCACTTTTCTCTTTCACGAACTTTATTTGCCCAAACAAAAAGCTGCAGTTCTTCAGTTGGAGAGGGTCAGTGACAGCAGGAAAATACAGATAGCCAACAACATCTGGCTTAAAGATGCTGGTCTGAGAAGAGGTTATATATAGGGACATGTCTGGGAGAGGCTCTTCTGAGCCCTTGTATTCTTTGAGCCTCCTGGTATGGTTTTGACAGGACAAGTAAGAATCATAACCAGAAAAAAAAGGAAGGATGGGATTGGCCATAAGATCACCTTGGTTTGAGAAGAAGATACAGCCAGATTTTATTACTGCTTTTCCAGTCTTGGTGTCTGAGCTGAGTGCTGAGCCTGCTCTGTGTGTGCTGCACCCTGGTCTGAGTGCTGTGTCAGACAGACAGACTCTTAACACACTTGTGAAAATACAAAGTGACCATGAGTTAAGAATAGTGGTTTACAACCCTTCTGCAGGGGTCATGTTACTTTGCTTCCACAGAAAGCTGCTCCTGTGTTACTTCTCTCAAGCTGCTCCTGTGTTACTTCTCTCCTCATATCGTCATTCCCTTCTTTACGTCGTATCACACTTGTTGTATTTGAGGCTGCTTTTGGTGCCAACTCTCACACTTGCTGCCAGAGGGAAGCTTGCATCCCTGCATCATAGGTTGTGCACTTGCCGTGGGAAGCCAATAAGTAGCAGCTGTCCCATAAACCCAGCAATCGTTTGCAGGCTATTCATAGCTTGCAAACTCTTCTTTTTTTTTTTCTTTACTGAGGCTAGGAAAGGAGAGGAGGGGTAGACTTAGTTGATGATATTGCCCCATGTAATTTTGCACAGATGCAAGCAAAATTACAGGAGGTGGATCTGGATCATGCTGACCCTCCTTTTAATAAAATGAAGGTAGATAGCACAGCTGGATGTAAGTAGTAAGACCCAGAGCTTGGGAGCTGGTAGAAGTCTGACAGGACATGTTCCTTGAGGTGAAAAAGACATTTGCTGTCACAGCGTGTGGGCTACTACATACTTCTCTGTCCAGAGGCATTTAGTAAGGGAACACGCTTGCTTTCTGCACATGGATGCAAGGTTAGTTTTCTCTGAAGAGGCTTTGAAGTGGTGTGCTGTAGTGTTTCACTTAGTTCCTCATTTCTCCTGTTAATGCTTACGAAGAAAGGCAGTTTTATAGTACCTTTGGACTTCATGTCGTAATCATTTTCAGACTTTAGTTAAATGCATAGCATTTTCAGCTTGTTTGTGAGAATGGGAATGCAAAGTTAAGAATCTCTGCTGAAGAGCAGTTTTAACTCTGGTAATTCATCACTAGTAGCTTGTACAGACATTAGTACAAGTGAAAATAAATTGAGAGCAGTAAAAGGCTTTTTACTGAATAGTTAACTGGAATCCTCATAACAGTGGGTCACTTGATGTTCAGGAAAGATGTTTTAAATCTTCACAGTCTCTAGATTGCTGACCTCATTTTTTGTACTTATTTACCAGGGGATGAAATCCTGGAAGTTAATGGAGAGTCTCTACAAGGACTGACCCATCAGGAAGCCATCCAGAGGTTTAAGGTAACGTGCATGTAGCACTGGAGAGATTCACGCTCCTATTCACTCATTACCATCTCGCACCCTCAGCTTGATACTCTTGCACTGCCACGAGTTACTGTGTGCAGGTGTAGCAGCAGGTGTTGGTCACCTCACCGTGGTTCTGTGCTGTCTCTGCAGCAACTCAAGAAGGGCGTGGTGACGCTGACGGTGCGCACGCGGCTGCGCAGCCCCAGCCTCACGCCCTGCGTGACCCCCACCCTGCTGAGCCGCTCCAGCTCCCCCAGCTCCAGCGCCAGCGTGCCCGTCCCCGGCCTCGAGGAGCCCGACGGCTCCTCCTCCAGCCGCAAGGGACCTGGCCCCAAGGACAGGATCGTCATGGACGTGACGCTCAATAAAGGTGAGGGTCCGTCGAAATGGTCTGGGAGAACAAATCCCCGCGTCTTAGGGGAGTTTTTGGGAATGGGTTAGAGACTCTTATGTCTGATGCACCCGCCTATGCCCATCTGACCTTGAACCACAGGATGGGGGGGAAAAGTACCCTCTAATGCAAAAACTTCTGAAGAGTTTCCTTTTCTGCATTTTGCTGCTCCAGAATCAGCAGCCTTTTATGGGTAGCAGTCAGCGTCCATGCTGCTGAAAGAGGGGCACTGTGAGATACCAGGCAAGATGTAAATCAGCCTCCTGGCAGCCCAAGAGGCTGTGCTCTTCTCTTAAAGGGCATCTCTGGGGAAGGCAAAGCTGCGATGTTGAAAAGTTCCCAGATGACCTGTTTGAACTCCTCCGTGAGGGCTGCTCTCATTATTAATAATTGCTGATTTTAAACTTAAAGCATATGTTATATGTGCTAGACAAATATGCCTATTTTTAAGAGTGAAAATATAGTGATTTTAAAGACTGGATTCAAAATTTTGAGAGAGAATGTAAGATGTCCAGTAATCCCTACAACAGGGAAGTTGTTACCTGAAGGAAAGCAAAGGTGGAAGTGGACAGAGGTGATCCTTGAACCGGTGATAATGCCTCACCTTCCTTTGTGCTTCTTTACTGAGTAATGCCATACAGATATTTAACAAAAGAGAGCAACACAATTGGCAGCATCTTCTGTGCTCATATTTTCTGCAGTGATTTTAAGTGATGTCTTGATTGGATTGCTTCCCCTACTCCTTTGCACTTTGGACCTGATCAGACCTTGTGTGACATTTGCAGGAGGTTCCCACGGCACACAGACTATTTTGTGAGTGATGAATCTCAGAAAACAGTCAGGATCAGCTATTTTCAATCCTCATTTCCACTTGTTGGTCTTGGCTTCCTGACTGACTGCACCTAAGGCCAGCCCTGAAACAATGACACGAGTCCTGAGCTCAGATGGGATGTGGGAACACAAACACTTGTGTGTCCTGTGCGATTACAATCTGCCACGTTTCTTTGTACTTCTTGTTTTTCACAGAGCCAGGGGTTGGGCTCGGCATTGGTGCCTGTTGTCTCACACTGGAAAACAGTTCTCCCGGGATATACATTCACAGCCTGGCCCCGGGATCAGTGGCTAAAATGGATGGCAGATTAAGGTTGGTTAAAGCAGAAACATGCTGGAGTGGTTTTACAATAAAATCAATTGAGACTTTGTTTTCACCAGTCGGTTGATGTAGCAGGGAGGAAATTCATACTTAAGAGTTCATCAAAAAGAAAGCTTTTAAATAAAGACATTCCAAAGTAGTATTAAATACCTAGGAAACATTATTCTGTGTTCTGGAAACAGCATGATCATTAAGGTCTGGGTTGTTCGGTTGTTTTTTTTAAAAATTCTCTATCCAGAAAGCTGAGCCTAATAGCACCCTTTGAAAAAGGGGAGCAGCAAGAAGTGCAGCCTCATGCTTTTTTGTGAGAGCTGCAGCCAGAGACCCCAGATTGGGAGGAAATTTGCAGAGGTCTGCTAAAAGCTCAGTCACCTGAAACTCTCCTAAGAAGAGCTGGGGTAGATGTTCCTGCAGCTGCCTGTGCCCGTGGCTGTCACGGAGTTGGGATGTCCTTAGGAAGCAATCATTCCCAGGGTTCCCCTGTGCTTTACATTGGATTAAGATACAGAAACTTGCTTGCTTTTCTGCTTGTGGAGGCTTCATTTTTGAAAACCATTGGAGGAAACTTTGCCGCTTTCTGTTTTCCTGCATAAGTGCTGGTGGGTGCTGGGAGCATGGCTCCGGAGGGGAGACTGCTGAAGAAATGCTGGGACTGTGTGATCTGCCTTGAGTGTGTGGTGCAAGCACTGGTGCAGAGAGGCTGAGGAAATGCCTTGCTTTCACATGGCTAGAGAGTGCCTTCTGTTTCCTGGCTCACCAGGAAAACTGCGATAGAGAAATTTGATTTCTTGGAGTAAGGAAAGAAGATAATTTTATGGTGGCATTGCTGCCAAAACCCTTGAAAGTTCCTATCATATAGAAATGTCTACAGGAGACAGCATTTAATAGTAACTTGCTTTCTTGAAGGCCCCTTTGGAAAACATTGCAGTGCTGGTTATGTCTGTATGTAACAGCTGTATTGTTTATTAGGTTTACGTGATTGATTATTTCCAGGCACGCTTCCCAGATTTTTAGCTTGCTTCTTTGAGACGTTGCTTCTGTTGTCCCATCAGCGATTTATAGCTTCATAGGCCAAAACTTACAGGATGGTTTTGATTTTTTGGAAAACGTTGTTAATCAAATGTAGGCTTTGCAATGCCAGGGGAGGTTTGAATCCAGCTCCTCTGTATCTGAGCTCCCCCTCTCAGTCATGTGGTTTTGTAAGTGACTCCATTTGTGCAAGTCTAAAGGATGGGCAGAGCACTGGGATGATTGCACCACTGATAAGTGTCCCTTCACTTTCCTGAGCCTGTACTAGAAGTGCAGGTTACTGAATTGCTATTGTTATTTTGCCTTTGGTGTGTGTACTTACAGTGTAAACACAATGTCATTGTCACAAGTAGCCCAACATAAGCCAGCAGTAGTAGATTATTTGAGAGTGTCTATTCAAAGCAAATGTTCCAGGAGTTATGGAGAATGGTTTAATGATATCCTTAGTTGATGATATTTTCTTTTGAGTAGTTCCAGATGTCTGAGCACCATAAGCAAGAGTTAAGAAACTGAGAAAACAGAACTAAGCAATCATAGAATCATGGAATGGTTTGGGTTGGAAGAGACGTTAAAGATCATCTTGTTTAAAACTCCCTGCCATGGGAAGGGAGCCTTCCACTAGATAGGTTACTCAAAGCTCTATCCAACCTGGTTTCAAACACTTCCAGAGCTTCTCTGGGCAACCTGTTACAGTGCCTCACCACCCTCACAGTAAAGAATTTCTTCCTAATACCTCATCTAATCCTGCCCTCTTTCAGTTTAAAACCATACTCCCTTGTCCTATCACTGCATGTGCTTTTAAATCAAACAACGTATTTTCCTTTCAGGAGAGTTTTGTTTTGTTTTTTCGTTTTCCTTTTTAACAGTTTCTATATGTTAATTTTTAGCAAATACGGGCTTACCAAGCTCAATTTTTTCCTGGAGTCATTTAATGAACTCATATCTAAATCATGAGTTTCTTATCAGTGTTTCTGCTAAGTAATTCAGTATGGTGTGAAGGAACAGCCCATCTGAATCTCATTTTTCCTCTTCTGTGCTCAATAAGTATCTGAATGCAGAACTGGAATTGAAGTTTGCTTTCACCCTTGTCCAAATGCAGACAGTTTTCTTGGTTGATTTAATAGAGATTTTTGCACTGACAGTAAGTGCAGAAGGGATCTCTGAGCCTCCCTCATGAACTCAAGAGGACTTAAACCATTCACATCACTGGGAGCAGCAAGACCGCCTTCTTTGAAAGTCACATCTTTTCCAGAACACTTGTGTCTTTGAAAAATCTTGGCCATCTGTTGAAAGCACGAATTTCTTGCGTGGAAGGTGGTTGTGATTAGGTGGCTCTGTGTCTCTGTGCAGCCGGGGTGACCAAATTCTGGAAGCGGATTCTGTGAGCCTGCGTCACGCCGCGTTAAGCGAAGCCTACGCAATCCTGAGTGAGTGTGGACCAGGCCCGGTCAGCCTAATCATTAGTCGTCATCCTAACCCAAAGGTGAGGAGAAAATGAGTGAGTGTATCTGAGTTGTTTTCATTTGGCACTGTAATTTGAGTCTTGCTATCGGAAAAGCAGAAAATGAAGAAAATGGGTTTTTCTCTCTATGGCATATATTGTGCAAGATGTCAGGATTGTAATGATGCTTCCCAGTTTTGTAAGTCATAGCAATGCTGGACCATCCCTGGTGCTTTTCACTTAGTCACCCACTGATCAAATGCAATTTCCTGGAACTACTTGAATGGAGTGTTCCCATCTTTCTTGGTACTTGGACGAAGTAGCAACGCAAATACAGCATGAGACTTCTTCCTTCTAGAAGTTATTTTGCAGTTACTTTGTCTTTGAGTAGAATATCATTTAGGGCCAGGAATATAAGTATCAACAGCTTGAATTGATCAACTGTAATAAAGTAAAATCTATCCAAAGATCAAAGTTTTCTGTCAGGAATTAAAACATGAGAATATGGAGTGTACTGCTACTGAATCCGTGCAAGGTCAATTTGGAAATAAGGCTGTATTTACAAAGTAAGTATTCTCAAGCATTTTTAAAAAATTGATGATAGAAGATGAAAGCCTATTAGCCAAGCTATAGGGAATAACAGCTTCTTTTATTTCAATATTTCAAAGAATTTCATGAGTGTACGAAACCTTCCTGTTTAAACAGGAATGAAGCTGTAAAAATATTTGCATTAGTGGGTCCAGAAAGCTCTGACTTTTGAACTCTTATCTACAAATGGGAGCCTTAATAAAGCCATATCTCGGAGAACTCAGGTTTCTTATTTTGTAATTAATCATGTATTTTCTGCTAAATCAAATATACAATCAACAAATAGGGGTCTAATTGCCAGCGTTTATTATCTGTGCTGGAAGGCCTTGTGCTGCTAGAAAGAAAGAGGCTGTGGTTCTGTTGAAGGTAAGCATAGCCTAAGATAACAGTATTTCTGGTGAGTCTGTGTGCTGTGCTGAACCAAAACAATGGTTCCGTGTGATTGCATTATTAAGGCATACAGACCTTTTGGAGAGTCTGTAAGGAGCATGAAATAAAAATGCTGTGCTGTAGAGCCTGCCCCTCTTCTTACTATGGTGGGGTCTTGAAAGCTGATGAGCAGCCTAACCTGGTGTCTGCTGAAAGGATGAACTGAGTTAAGCTAATTGCTTGCTATTACTCAGTAACAGAGGGAAACTATTAAGTGGCTCCTATTACAGTTTTCCATAAGCGATATTTAAGATGACAACAAATCCTTTGCCAAGAAATGTATGAAAAGCTAACAGTTGAGCTGGAGAGACCCTAAAGCATTTTTCCAGTACTGAATCCATAATCCAGGCAATATTGAATCCATAATCTCTCATAGCTGGATCTCTGGAGGAGTGTCCATATGGGGAACCCGTATTTATTGTTAAGTTACTGTCACCCATTTTCTGAAAGCACTGGGGGATCGATAAATAGGTGTGGGTATTTTATTTTATTTCATGTGCTCTTAATGGTATCCCAGCATGCAGATTGGAGTTAGGAATTAGCTTGTCCCTTTTGAACTTCCTGAGCCTTAAAGGTGGCTCTAAGCATCAAAGTTGGTAGAGTTCGCACATGCGTGGATTTTTGGTTAACTTCTAAAAACTACTGCAGTGTGCCTGGGACCTGTTTTAACTCCTGGGACGTGTTTTACCAAAGGGTTTGTGTTAAGGCCATGGATCACAGGACAAAGATCTGGTCCATGTCCTGCAGGAACTCCCTGTGTCCCAGGAGCCCAGGGACTTTTGGTTAGCTGTAGGGTCATGACACAGGCTGGAAACAGAGATGTGTTTTTACAAAGGTTCATGTTGTTTTGAACATTTTTATACTTAATTTCTTATTTTATAACACAAAAGGTCCACAGTACATTTTGCTTCTGAATATGTTTGCTTTGGTGTTTTCATGTAGTTCCAAAAGAAATACCACAAAATTTTCTTTCTGCTTGTTCTTCTGAGTGAGTATGGCATTTATGCTGTGTTTAAACTGCTGAGTTTGCTTCAGAATCTCTCAAATCTTCATGGTTCAGGAAGACTCAAGTTTGTACTCTCTATTTATGCTGAATTTTAATTCATATAAAGCAATGTGCATAGAAAGTATTTTTGACAGAATTAATTTGCTTTCTGTTCTTAAGTATATATTCCTGCAGACCAGTTGTTCCTGTATAAAATCATATGTTTTCCAGTAATAAGAATTAAACGTATGGCAGTAATTAAGGGCTAAATTAGCAAATATGGTAAAACAGTATTTATTCTTAAACCGGAGAAACATTAATTACCAATTACTGATTTAGGTTTTCTTTTTAAAAGCAAGGAGAAAGGAAAATTAAAAAGACAGCTAATATTATGGGAAGTCTGGTATTCTTCTGGTAGGTTAAGTGTAGCATAGCTTAAATTTCTGATGTATGCTTGCACAAAGCAGTCTTTGTCTATTTTAAAGTCATATTTTCTTGACAAATCAATATACAGCTTTTAATTGAGTTAAAACTGGGCTGTAATAGCTTCATTTGATTTCCTTATGTCTGGGGCTGTTTTATTGGTTTGTATTGTGTGTCACTTGGATGCTGTCTTCATGCAGCTGGCAGACTTCTGCTTCCTGGTTTCTGCAGGAAAGTGGCATCAAGAGGGTCTGAGTCAGGGGATGAGGACTTAGGAGCCCTAAACTCGGTCTTCTTTATTGCATCTTTGAAAAGAGTGGCTTATTTGAAATGAATCATGTAGTTGTGATAAGTGGTAAGACTCTTGCAATTTCTTGTACGCTGTCTGAGCTTTGTCTTCCACCCTACTTCAGGTTTCGGAGCAGGAGATGGATGAAGCAATCGCACGTACTACCCACCGGGAGAGCAAGGACGCCAGCTCCTCTCACGTCACAGGTAGCAACGTGTTCTCTTCTCTTCTCTACTGTGTGTTCTTTCCCAGATGCAGGAACATTTAAGGGCATGCTCTGAAGTTCCCCAGCTTTAATATTTTGAGAGCCCTCAAGACAGCAGAACAGTATAGGAAGTATCATCACTTTGTCCACTGCAGGAATTTTAGCAGAAACATCCAGTTCAGATGGATCAGCTCTGCAGCTTATATAACTTGCTTTCTTTCACTAGGCTGCCATGACCTGTAAGTAGGGTTGTCAGGAGGTGGCTGCTCAGAACTTTTTTCAAGATGAGGGGAAGCACAGTGTTCAGTAGGGAAAGAACAGGAGGGGTCTGTTCCATCTGTGTATGCTTGCCCTTAATGGCAGAAAAATCCCACAAAGTATTGTGACCATTTGAAAAAGTCCAGGTGTTGCGTACTGGACTAAATGTTTTAACACCATTTTGATCTTCAAAGTCATGTCAAAATGTGGCATCTCTGTGATGTGTTTGAACTCCAGACTTAGCACTTCCTAAAGTCTGGCAGATGAAAGTAAACTTTTGGCAATGGCAGAGTGACCAGTAAGGTGATGTTCAGACAGAAATGTTAGATTTGTTATGATCCCCTTTATGTGTGTGTCAGCTAAGACCTACTTTGAAGTTGACCTTGCCAGTGGCTGCTGATTTGTCTTCTGAGGTTGCCCCTAGTCAGCAGCATGCTCCAACAGAGGGGGAAGACCATCTCCTGCTCATCACTTGTTCATAGCACTGCCCTGGGCCTGGCTGGTGTCACATGTCTCGGTGGTAGCATTCCATCTGGTCTGGGGGAGAGCTTGTGAAATGCTTAATAAATCTTGCTTTAGGAAAGCAATTCAGATAATAAATAAGTGGGATTAAACGCAGCCACCAGCTCAGAAGATGAGTGTTTGGTTATATGGACCACATATATGCTTATTTGGTTATATGGACCACAGCTTTAATTTTTGGCATCTAACTAATCTGTGTTTAACAGGAGCTGTACAAAAAAGTCCATCTCCTAGTGTGAAGGCCAAACAAGGAGAGACCTCATCTCCCCTCAGCTGGACTATGAAACGCTTCTTGGAGCCAGCAAGCCGGGTAAAAGGATTAGATGCAATAAAAACAGTCTGCTTCAAATTCAGCTTTTACTGAAGCTCTTACTTGGTCAGGGGGTTCAAAACCAAACCTGTATGCTCCTTCCCTGTCACACGGGCTCCATAAAAGGGTTTATTTCTTGTGTCACACACTTAAATTGTGACAGCAGCAAGCTCCTGTTTGTCTGTAGCCTTAGGGAGTGATGTGCAGAGCATGGCAGAGAAGGCTGTGGGGTCCCACCTCCTGCCACCTCCAAGGCACCCCTGCTCTGTGGGACACAGAGACGAAGTTAGCAAGAGAGACCTGAGCTTGTGGGCAGAAGACTGAGACTAGGTCCCTCTATATAGATATTGCAGTGGAAAAATCTGTTCTTCCTGGTAAAATAAAAGTGAATAGTTTCATCCCTTTTTTCTGCACTGTACCACACCTGTAAAGCAGTGGGATTTGGAATCCTTTTTTATTTATTGTATTGACTAAAAATGTGTTGATGTGCAGTGTTTCAGCCATCCAGTTTCAACAGTTTGGCTCTCAATATACTGACAAGTCCTCTATTCTAAAAATTGGCTTTGAACTTCCTTTATTGACACAGCAGTATGGGCGGAGTGTGTGGTGCTCACATGCAGGCAGGGGCTTTAAGCATCAATGACAGCTGGTCACCAGGGTCACTTCTCATCAGCAGGGGTCCGTCAGCTCCGAGGCAGAGCTTTCCCAGTACTTCTCCCACGATGGTACGAGCCATCTCCCCTTCTCTGATGCTGTACCTGGCTCGTGCGATGAAGAGCAGCTCCGTCAGAGGAACAGGAACAGTTTGTTGGACGATGGCTCTCTTCTCCCTGGCAACCTGAGTAAGTGATGCAAATGTGCCTGGTCGTTGGGCTAGTTGGGGGTGAGTCACTGAGTGCTGGGCTCCTGTAGGGGAGAGCTGTGGTGGTCCCTGTGCTGGTAAGAAATGCCAGGCAGTGTAGTGCAAGCCAGTGTTGATCGCATGAAATTCTGGAAAATTGAAGAAATTTACAACAATCCACAGAAATTCCTACTTCCATGGTGTTTTGTTCAAAACGCTGTTCTGATAATGTGAAAATGACTTCAATTGGTTTGGATGAAACTAGATTGACAGCACTGCAGGGTTGTTTTTTTTTTTTTCAAATGACTGATCATCTTATTTATTACATTTAAGGGAAAGTGTTCACAGCTACCTCAAAAACTTTGAAAGGGTCAATATATGTGTAGAAACAAAAAAATGTGCAATTTTACATCAGATATTTTGCATGTGTATCTTTCTCCCCATAGTAATTGACTGAAAGAACCTTGTATGTCCTTGCTGACATGCACCTGATCACAAATTCAATGGATGTATTTGTTCTCCCTTTCCTGTGTTTCTCAAGTAATTTTTTTGTCTACAGCTTATTTTATCTGGAAATTATTTAATGTTTAAAAGCATTTTTACATTTATAACTAGCCACCAAAAAAAGCGAAACAAAATAACTTCCTACAGAGTAAGATGCAGTTCTCTCTAAGGAGAACGTGGAAAGGGTTCTTGGGTTTGTTAGTTACTAGTTTGAAATTAATTGTTGCGTGCTTCAGTCTTTGTTCAAGAAAGCAATTTTTATTCTCTGTGAGTTAATGCAGGAGTCCTGAGCTTAGATTTAAGCAAAATGTGAAAGAAAATCTGTTGTTTAAACTAAAACACACATTTGAATTTGCATCCCTTTTTTCTTTGAGTCATAGTCATAATTTAGAAATAAACTGAAAGTAGAGCTAGACATGCCAATGAACTGATTTCGGGAATTACTCATAAATTGTAGTGCTATCTGCAGTCCTCTTGATGTTTCCTGTAGTTAGAGGGAGGACATGAAAAGTCTGCTTTTTGCTTTGTGAAGAGGAGTTGAGCTTCCTCTGCAAATAGAGCTGCATGTATTCTGCTGTAGTGAGATGCACGGTATTAAAAATCATCCATAAGTACAGTTAAAGTATAACTTTTTTTTTTTTTCCTAGCTGCTAGAGATGTGGGAGTGACAAAAACAGATGGTTTGGCTTCTCCAGCTAGTGGAAGGTCGTCTGGCCATCACAACAAGCACGTGGAGTCTGTCCGACCCGGCATCCTCAGCGACAGCCCCAAATCTGCCCGCAGCCCCTTTCACCGACAGAGGAGGGTTGTTTTCTATGATGGTGACGCCAGTGATGACGATGAAAGTTCCCACTTGCACAGAAGCCAGAGGGCCAAGAGCCAGGAGGATGCTGGCATTGTCATTACAACCTCGTCTGTAGAAATCGATGATGAGAGCCAGGACAGTGAGTCATCGAGATACAGTGGCATGGAGACATCTTCCCCTGTCTTTAGCAACTCTGTGGAGTCTGCAGACAGCACGCTGGAGCAAATCGAATCTCCTTTTTTCCCCATCATAGCATTCGATTACTCAAGTGTGCCTGAAGTTCGTCTTGGCAGCCTGAGTTTGAGGGAGCTCCGGGAAGCACAACTTGAATCCAAGAGATCGCCAAAACTTGAGCACAGAGCAGTCACCAGGGTGAAAAGCATGATGAGCACTGAGTGCCGAAGCCTTCAGAGACACAGGACGGAGGAACATGGCTCTTACAACAAGCCTGTTGCCAGGATGCTCCCTCACAGCAAGAAGTGTGAAGCACCTGATGTGGTCGGGCAGGGCCAGGTTGAAGTCGTCACTCTGGTTCGCAATGAGCATGAGTCGTTTGGCCTGGATTTGGAAATCCAAGCCATGCCCTTAAAGGTTGTCGTCACAGGGATGCGGCCAGGTGGACCAGCAGAAATGGTAATTTGTAATTTGAGTTGCCTTATAGTGATGTACTTTCCTGTTGTGGGAATGATTATTATTTTTATTGTTGTTATTAAACAAATGGTCTGTTGAGAGTAAGTGCAACTGAGGTGTTTGTCCTTGGTGGGCAAAATGTCTCACCCCGTGTTGTTCTGGAGCTGCTGCTAAATGAAATGTTTTTGATTCAGAAGTGCACCCAGGCTAGTTCAAAACTAAGAGAGGCAGGATGCAGATCCACTGAGATGGTCTCATCCCCCTTTGCAATTGCAGTTTTGAGGGAATGCAATTTTTGTATTTATTTTTTAACTGTGAGCAAAGACAAAATAAGTAAATCCTGGTGGCAGAGGATGGTTTTAACAAATGTATATTATACTTTACTATTTTATGTGCACTTGTGCCTGTATTACAGGGATCTGGAACCAAGAGACTTTAGGTTGCTGGCCAGATTTGCCAAGAGCTATGGTAGTACCAGTAACATACTGCTCTTCTGCATCTCATGTGTGCCCATTCCAGTATGGATACGTGCTTCATGCTGGTTGTGGAATTGCTAGATGGAGTGCAGAAAGAAGACGAATACTCTGGTGTACAAACCTGGCTGTAGCATTTTTAATCTCATTAGCAGCCACTAGAGTAAGAGGGGATATGGCATAGCAGTTTGAATGGTATTGTGAGATCTGGGGATTTGGGTTTTGTTCCTGCCTTTTTCCCAGACTTATTTTGCAGTATTTAGAAACAAACTTCTACCTTAAGAGCTCAGTTCATGTCTGTTCACTGGTTTAAGAGAGTTCCACCTGAGAAGTAGTTCATGCATTGAATTAAAAAATGACACACAGTGTTCCAGTCCTGAAGAAGCTAGGGCTGATCATCCCATTTTGTTTAACTAAGAGGGCTATGTCCTCCATCCTGAAACTCATCTCCCAGAGAAACCAGCAGATCTTTTGACCTTCCTGGTTTAGATTGATCTTTAATTCCCCTCCTGGCAGAAACACAGCTTGCTCTTTATTTATGTGCTGGCAAACTGACAGCAGTGGTACCTGTGTTCTGCAGTGACATGAAATAGGGAATGTTGCTCATAAGCTATTAATTGCTTCCCTGCAATCTTTGCCCCTGTGGCAGGGCTTCTGCTGTGTATTTATAATTTCCTTGAATCTCTCTTTGCATCAGGGATCAATGGGCAAGATGGCTGTAGGAGATGAGATTACCACCATCAACAGCATCCCCGTCAGCAAGATGACGTATGAGGAAATCTGCTTGCTTATGCAGTGTCTTCCCACATCCGTAACCCTGGAGATCCAGAAGGCAGCATCAGGTGAGAAAGTAGCTTTTTTTTTGTACCATTTATTCTGGGTACCAGTGAACAAAACGTCCTTGGATCAGCTGGGTCTGATCTTCTGCTGTCCTAGCTTTCCACATGGATTCAGAGAAAAGGACAGGGGGACATTGTGTCTGCATTGGTGAGCTAAGCAAAGCACTTCATCACCAAACCAGGGTCCTCTCTAGCACTGTGATAAGGGGAGAAAACCTACTCCTGTGTAAGGCATTCAAAGCTCCCACACAGAGTAGGTCCCTCTTGCTAGTGTTTGCAGAGGTCTGAGTCATTTCATGCAGTCCTGGAGCTAAAATGGCAGTGACTCTTGTCCTGACAACTCATTTTATTGCTGTGCCTGTTCATTAAATATATTAGCCCCTTATAATCAAATCTCTGTCTCTTAAATCTGAAGTTCTAGTAATGCTTTTATGAATGGACAGTAAGACACTAAAAGCCTCTTTTCTTTCTTTCTGTCTTTCTTTCTTCCTTTCTTCCTTTCTTTCCTTCCTTTCATCCTTCCTTCCGTCCTTCCTTCCCTTTTATGTGTCAGAATTCTCTAAAGTGTAGGAAGATGAAACAGAAAACCCAAGAAAACTAAAATCTTATAAAAATGTTTATTTGCATGTTTCATAACAAAAAGTTTTCTAGTGTGAGTTGAAATACTTGATACCTTCTTGCTTTCTGTGCAGGGCTGATTTATGCTGCTACAGCAATATATGAATCCCCACAGACTGTACAAATTATGTGGTGTGGAAATGAGTGTTTGAAAAAGAAAAGCATACTTTTCAAATTCAGGAAGAACATAATATTTTGCTTTGTTCTAGCTTATGATCTTTTTTGTGTACCTATTAATACCTGGGAACCTAAAGTGCTTCCAGATGCTTGACTTCCAGTTGTTCTTTAAGGAATTCCAGGCTTGGCAGGATCTTGTTCTTGTTTCCTTAGATTGCTGTGGCTTTCCAAACCAATAGCACTGGGGTAAGGACACATTGGCACTACTTTGTTAGGCACTTCATCCTTCCCCTTGCCCTGTCCCACTGACAGAAAGGGCGGTCTCTTCAGCGTGTGATCCACCATGCTGAAGCAGGGCAGTACTTCAAATTCTAACCTGGCTGCTTCAGATTGCTCTCCTGAGGTGTTTTTCCCTTGTTGACTTCAGGAGGAATCAGTGCTTCTTAACATGGATGCCTAAGTTGAGTGATGTGGATAATCCTGCAGGTTTGTGTGAGAAGTGCAGAGGTGCGCAGGCACATTTGAATGAGCAGGAAAGGACGCTGACACTGTGAATAACCTCTCCTTCTCCACAGACTTTCTGGACCCCATGTCATAGTAACTGTCCTCTGGAAGGCAGCTTGAATGGGGATGCATGTCCCAGAAGCAGTGTAGAGAGGTGGGATCTGGTGCGTAGGGTAACGTGCTGAAAAGATGTGGAGACATGAGTGAGCAGGAATGTGTCAGAGTGCAGCAGTGACAGGGAGCTCGGTGTGCTGCCCAGGAGCGGGTTAAACATGTGCTGGAAGCAAGGAGAGGTCTGTGCCAGAAATGCAGTAAAGCCCATGTGCTTAATGTGTGCATAACGTCACCCATGCGTGTCACATTGAACACCTGCAGAAGTGCTGAGGAGTCAGAGCCAAGTTATTTATGCACAGACTGTCACTGTGTTATCTGGTCACCTTTGCTATGTCAGGGCTTTCTGTGCTCTCTGGAGTCTCTATTGGAGACTTCAGTGATCAAACAAGTGATGAGAAGCAGGGCTGCTCAGCGTGACTTACTGCATGCTGACACTTTGGTAGTTGGCTGCTTGACTGCTGCAATTTCAAAGATGAGAGTTAAACAGATCATGACTACTCACCTTGGATAAGTGGATTGCTCCCTTCTGTGCACTACTCAAATACACATGGTTATGATTAATTTGAGTTGTTGTAAACATCGTTACAGAAGAGGAGGAGTACAGAGCAAAATGAAAACATGTAGTCTATGTGGGTGTCTATTTTTGTAATTAAACCTGGTGTTTTCTGTATCACTTCTTATATATGACAGGATTTTGCTTTTTGTTTTTTTTGTCACGATGCAGCTGTCAGCAGATTTACAAACCTCATCCTGTCTCCAGGGGTAGACACTCAAAATCAGGCCAATGTCAACAGCATCCTCGCTATGGAGGAAGAACAGAGTTCTGGGAAGCGAGAAAGAGCCGGTCTGCAAGCTGCTGTCGGCGGCTGCGCGGCGGAGAGAGCAACACTGCCGCCTGATGCCACGAGCAGGGACGTGCACAGAGGTACCCCGAAGGGCAGCCGTGAGGAGGGCTGCGCGGCCATCCCCGTCACCGACATCGACGACCTGCTCAGCCAGATGGGTGCCCCCGAGAGCAGGGCCTCGCGCACCCCGTCGCGCGCAGAAAGTCCCCTCCGAGACGAGTACACCACGATGTGCTGCTGCGGCACTGACGAAGGCTGCCCCGGGTCTGAGCCACGAGCAGCCAAGGAGGAGCTGCTGGAAAAAACTGTGAACTGTGGAGCTGATGCACAAGGGGTTTTGGGGCTGTCTGTGTTGGACTCCATTAACACAGGCAAACTTTTTACTGTGAATAAAAACTCTTTGAATAACTATTCCAGGAATTTTAGCAGTTTAAATGAGGATGAGTTGCCTGCAGCAAACTCTCTGGAAGCTAAGAGAAGTCACCCGTTTCCAAAGTCGATGTACGGGGCTGCGGAGGATTCTCACTCAGATGCAGAGTCTGTCCCAGAAACCTTTGACAGTGCTAGTGAGGGGTTGCCTGGGCAATGTGCTGCTGCTACTGCCCCTGCAGGCTGTACTGCAACAGAGTCAGATGAGGAGCAAATTGAGATTTGTTGCGTGAGCGATGAGCCGCAAAAGCCCGCACAGGAGCAGCATCTCACCTCTGGAACAAGCTCATCCTCTCTTTCCCCGCTGCACCCTTACAGCGGCAAAGTTCTGCAGAATGAGGGCTGTACAATGTGTGGGTCACTGGAGACAAGCATCAACAAACTAGGTTTGGAAGATCATGGTGGTCCCACTCCGTGTCCCTCACAGTGTCCAGATGTGTCCTCCACATCCTTGTGTTCTCCTTCCTCAGTCCTCCTGCCAGAAAAAGACATCCTGAAGAATTCAGTCAGTATCCCTGAAGTTTACTCTTTCTGTAACAATGGTGCCTTACGTACAGAAGAACAGATGGATTTGGGGAACAGTAATGAACATAAGAAATGCTGTGAATCCATTGAAGAAAAGGGGTCTCTGCACTGCAAAAAGACAAGCTTTTGCTCTGCTAGAAATGTCAATGTCTTGGAGAACAACTTGTTTGAGAAAGAAGGATGTCATGATGAGCAGAGATCCAAATCTGAAAGTGAAATGGCAGTTGATGACTGTAATCATGCTGTTAATTATTGCTTGGTGAAGAAAGAAACCAACAGTTCATCCACCTTGTCTAAAACAGACAGCAATCATGTGAATGCGTCGTCAGCAAGAGGAATATCACTCAGGTCACCCTTCCCCACTAGATCTAAAGATCCAAAGGCTAATGCAACTCACGAATTGCCAGGAAAAAATGAGAAAATTAACTCTGTGACTTCAGGAAGGACTTCAAATGGAAAAGTCCAAAGCTCAGGCACAAATCACTGCAAAGGAGCTGCAGTACCGCACAGCCCATCCTCACAGAAAAAATCCTGTCAGGAGTCTAAGGCAATGGCACAAAAAAGTATAATGGACACCCTTTTAAATAATCAGAAATCTAAAGCAGGACCAAAGCTAAAAGGGTTCACCATCAAAAGCAAGGCAAAGACAAATTCAGATTCTTCTGGCATTACTCCTACCAAAGTCAATGGGGCTGATCAGAAAAGGGCTTCTGTTTCTCCACAACTGTCCCCCAAACTCCTGGGAAAGAAAACATCATTGTCCCGTAATTCACCTACAAACTCAGATCCTGGAAAGAGCATTTTAGCAGCCTCAAAGACTCTGAAATCAGAGCTAGAAAATAAACCATCTCTGGTAATTTCTGAAGATTCACTTCTGCCTCTCCTGAATGGCAGCAGCAGTCCAACCACAAGTGGTGAAATGAAATGTGGCTGTGGGGAGCTATCATGGGGAAAGCCAAAAGAGAAGCAAGTTTCCATGCAGGCTATGGTGTGTCAGGGTAAGGGTGCTAAGGTGGATGATTTCAGAGCCAGAGACAGTCAGTCCATAGTCACTTCACCTCCTCAGGGGATACCAAAAGTTGAATATGTGAAAGGGAGGACTGAAAACCCTGGAAGAGACCTGAACACAATCAAGAGCATCTGTAGTGCAGATGACCTTCGGCAGTTAGATCTGCAAGACTTAGGAACGTCTGCTGGAGCCCGCTCTTCTTCATTGGGGTCCCCCTCAGTTCAGCAGGAGCAGCTGGAAGGGCAGGAGATCCAACGCACTTTCATTGAGGTGAAGCTGTCCTCCTCATCATCCCCTTCCTCCTCCTCCTCTGCCTCTTCCTCACCAGCATCGTTTTTGCGGCTGCCATTGCTGGAGAAAACAGAAGAGGTGAATGCGGAAGTGCCTCGGCTGGCTGAGGAGATGGGGACCACGCAGTATTTCTCGAGAGGAGACAGTGCTGGAGACAGACATCTCTGTGGCTTGTCGAAACCTGTAACAAGGACCTACTCAATGCCATCCCAGTTATCGGGTCACTTGAGGGAGGACTGCCGTGTTGCAGAGGTTCACCCTGTCCAAGGCCCCCAGGGCCAAACTGCAGAGGAGAAACACCCACAGGCAGCAGCGGGGATGTTGAAGATGGCTCACCTGAATCTGCCTAACAGCCAGGGTGGAAAGGAGCAGGCGGATGCCTCCAAAAGTGCCCAGAAGGTCCATGACACATCCCCCTCAGCCAGTGACATCAGCTATCCCACTGCTGAAAAACTGAGAAGCTTCAGGCGGAATTACTATTACTATGAGCTGAACTGGCCACATGAGCCGATTTCATCCTTCTCTGTCAAACAGAGGATCAAATCCTTCGAAAACCTGGCAAATTTTGACAGGCCCATTGTGAAGGCCATTGATATATGCTCGGCTGCAAGGTTGCCCCTTGCCAGGAGGTCATGTGGTGGGTTGGCCACCACATCCAGCTCCGCTGAGGCACCGTGGGCGCTGCGGCGCAGCTTGAGCTCCTACGGTGGCAGCCCCAGCCCAGCCAGCGCCGTGGCCAAGTCTCCTCCTGGCACAGAGCCTGTGTGTGTGACCGAGGGTGGCAAAGCACGCGGAAAGCCCCAGAGGAGCGAGGAGGACGGCGCTGGGGCAGATGTGGCCGCCTTCCCCACCTCGGCCTCGCAGGTGCGCCGCAGCCGGGGCCTGGGGCGGCCGCTGCTGTCCCGCTCCAGGCTGCGGGAGCTGAGAGCCCTCAGTATGCCTGACCTGGACAAGCTGTGTGCAGAGGGCTTCTCAGAGCCCAAGCAGCCCGCCTGCTTCAAGACAGAGCTGGAAATCACGCCCCGCAGAGCCCTTGGCACGCCTGCCCAGAGCGGGGCAGCTCCACCAGCCCGCTGCAGCCCCGCGGAGCTGGGTGCGATGGGCATGGGAGCCTGCAGCCCCCGGGACAGCGGCTCAGGGACACCGGGTTCTGCCTCGGACGACGACGTGCCCCATGGCAGCTCTCTGGATGGAGGAAACAGCTGGTCTATCAGGTCGGTGTGGGCTTTGCTGTTATTGTTTCATCCCTACCCAGGGCAAAGCTCCCACTGTGCCACAGGTCTGCCGCAAAGCACGTTTCAGCTGTGGCCCCAGCCTGCCGTCCCCTCACAGTCTGGGAGTGCCATTCATGCCCTTGATGCCTTGGATCTGCCGTGCTGCTGTGTCTTGGCTTCAGTACAGGATGAAACATTCTATCTTGGCGTGGCTGGGCTCCTTTTCTGTGGCCCCTCTAGCTGGTTTTGGTCAGTTTTCGACCATGTTACAGCACAGCAGTAGTGGTGGAGGGGAGGCTGCACAGCACTGACTGCCAGCACAGCCTGTGGTGACAAACGAGCTTGTTGTCCTGCCAGAAGCAGTCTTCAGATGTAGCTGTCTCCTGTTAATGTCTGTTGCTAAAACCTTTGGGGAAGGATGAGGGGAACAGAACAGGGACTGACTTTCAGTTATTCTTAAATAATCTTCTCTGCCTCTTCCTATTCTCCCAGCGTACACCATTTCTTAGCAGTTTTCAAGATTCCTTCATTGTCATTTATCCTAATACAGCCTGCATTGTATACATAAAATGTATCTCTACAAAGTTGGGAAATACAGAGCTCTTCTGTCTTTTTATGTTTATTTTAGCTTGGATCAGCTGCTCATCTCAAGCCTGGACCAGCAAAAACTGCAATCTGTTTTGTCAGTGGTAGTACCAAAATGTGATGTTGCTGCTATGCTCCAAGAAGTCAAAGCACAAGTAAAGGTAAAAACCACAAGATAAAACTGGGCTATTGGTGGATTTTTGAGGGTTTTCTTAAGGGTAGATAGAATCTTTTCCAAACTGTTTCAGAGCTCCTCCAGTAGCCCTGTGACAGGCTATTACTATCAACAGCAGTTGATGTTAATTTTACTGATGCTGGTTTTTAAATGCCTGCTATAAAACTGTAGTAATTTTGAATGGCTTTTTGTATAAGAAAGTTCAAAAGCAGTTTTGAGTCACAATAAATAGACCTATTGTAAGTGGAAAAGTATTCCTCCATCTGGGCTCCCCAGTAACTGCACATCAGAATTTAGCTTTCCACCAGCTGCCTGGGTCAGACTCAGTTTCTCCACTGAGCAAGGGAAGCTCTGCTCTTCTTTGTGCCTGGCGCCTTTTTCTAGAACCTGCAATCACAGAAATTGAATTTTTTTTTGTTCAATGCTGAACTTGAACACCAGAATGTGGCTGCTGAAGAGTTTTTAAGAGACTCCTGTGACCTTTTTGTTCTCTTCTGTGGAAACTGGTTTTTGCATCAAGATAGCTTGCTTCATTATCTAGGTGTTTGAAGAAGGCTTCCAAAGTGAAATGCCTGCCAGAACATTACTTCCATGCTTTCGATGTTTCTGTTTGTGGGATACATCCACATCCTTTTTAAATCAGAACAGAAGTTGATAAAATAATGACAGTGCTGGAAGGGAAACTACCATCTGGTCTGCATAACTGCTGGCTGAGCTGCATCTAGAGTGTTCTTGAGTTTTGTTCACAAAGATTGCAATTTCAAACATAGAACAGGCTGGGGGGGAAAGGACCTCCCCAAAATATCCAGCTTTATCTCCTTCCAGGGGACAGCATAGCTAAAGCATGCAAGTCTCAAAAGCTTGGTGAGCCAAGAGGGCTAGCTAGGTTTACTGATAAAATTAGGATTGGATTGCACAATTGGATGGAGGTAATTAAGTGTTCTCTAAAGTATTTTGCATGGGGTCTTGGAGAGATTATTTATTTATGCCACTTTTCAAAGCCTGAGAGCTCAAATATTTATAAAGCTGAATGCTTTTTGGAATGCACTCCTTGTCTGCATAGTTTCTTATCCATATTTAAGCCCAGTGTGGCACATACTCTGGAAAATGTTATGCTGTTCAAATGGTGGATTTTGAATGTACAATAGAACAGTTCTTCATAGTTATCCAGTTGCTGAAAAATGAGACGGACTGCCTGATTTGGACTGAGAGCTTCCCTGGGAAGAGTTTGTCCTTTGCTCTAAACACTGCTGAATTTACTGCTGGCATTTAAGAAATCCTACTAATAATAATTTTAAAAAGGGCATTTTATTTCGGTCTCTGTGACTGGCATCTTTGGCTAGCAGTCTAAACAGAGGTGATCACTGGAGGCCTGGTGTGTCCTTTGTGTGTCCAAGTAAAGCAGTAAGCATCCATAGCCCGGTCTCTGCCCACTATCTCGTGTGATGGCAAGGGGCAGCTTTGAAGGCTGGGGAGGGAGGGAATGCACCTTGGGATTGGGAAGCCAGTATCCAGACCGTGTTGTTGACTGGCCCAACACATATGATCCTTGGATAACTCTTTCAACAGCTGAACTTCCGACTTTTTTTCTTTTCTTCATCAGTGTAAGCAAATTAAGTTGAGGTATCAAGGGTTGGAAAGAGCCTGACCTCTTGAAGAAAAAGGGTTGCTATAGTACTTAACAGTCAAAGATACGTGTATGTTTCCATTGCCCTCATTGCACTTAGAAAGGGGCTAGCCTAGTTACTTCTCTGATTTATTATTTCTAGCCAAACATAAAGCTGTTCTAACTTGAGTGCAAGTGAGCAGGGTCTTAGCATTTAAAAAACACTGTGGACAAAGATGTGCCGCCCTCACTGCTCCTCTCGAGTGCTGATGGATCAGTGATGTGGAGCACAGTGACATCAGTTTCTGACATTGCCTCTGTATATTGCAGGGATGCCTCTAGTGTAGAAAAACTTCCACAGACATTATTTGGCAAAAAACGTGCAGTCAGACCAAGAATTTGATTTGTTTCACCAAAAAATCTAATGATCTGTGGGTCCAGGTGCCATCTGAAACAAAAGGCAAATGCTGAGTTAATATGTTTAGTGAACTAAATATATTATTTAATTCTAATTAGGTAAAGAGATTGGTTTCTAATGATTTGCTATTACTTTTAGTGTTGGCAATTTCTGGAAATAACTCGTGTTAGATAGGATCCTGGGGAAAAGCTGAGAAGCCTGCTTTCTATTCCCCACATCTGATGCTCTGCCCCAGAGATAGGTACTATGTACCTGCTCCACCAAATTCCTTCCTACAGTTCCCCTTACACCATAAAATGTGGTCTCTGTGACAGTGTCAGACTTGCTGGATGCAAACCTGCACCAATCCTTTTCCTAAGCACAGCTTAGTCCTGTTTCAGTCACTAACAGGCTCCTTATTTTCATCTCCCACGTGAAACAGTTTTTTCTGCTGTCCCATCTGACCTTCCCAAGCTTCAGTTATGTAGCCACTGCCCCTTGCAGGATTGTCCAGCACTGCTGAGAAGAGGGTGATGCAACTGCCCTGCATTACATCTATGTTACTCTTTCGAGGAAGAAGAAATTGCATAACAAATGTGTTAGTAATTCCCTGTAGAGTACAGTGCTTGGTCCAGAAAGGTGTATGGGAATACTGCATTTTGACTGCAAAATGTTGAACAATGCAAAACTGACTAGAGCCTGTGAAAATTAGGCTGCCCAAGGTTTAATGCCATCTCACTACCCTAATTTTGACTTTGCTTGCTAGCCTTGAACTGACTGAAGAAACCTTTCTTGTCACCCGAGTTCTCCTAGATGGCTGCTTCACTCTGTAACATGAAGTGAAATGCATTTAATAGCTCAGTTTTAATTCCCTGAGTTGCCTCTTTTCACCTGCCATAATCTGTGGGTGCTGGGAATTTGTCATTTATGTGGGTACTTGGTCTTGATCTCTGGTTTTGTGTTTCTTCTTCCCTTTCCTGTGCACCTCCGTTTTTCTGCTAGAGCAAAGAAGACACGTACTTTGTAGTCTTGCACAAAGAAGAAGGAGCTGGCCTGGGATTTAGTGTTGCTGGAGGAATAGACTTGGAACAGAAATCAGTCACAGTAAGTGATGGCTGCAAGTCATTTTTCTGCAAAGCTCACTTTAAAGCAGGCTGGTGATTAGATCAAGTGCTCGTTTATCAAGACTCACTGCAAGTCATTCACAGTGTCTCTCAGAAGCAGCAGCTTACCATCTGCTACTGAAATCAGAGTGTCTGGGAAGCATAATTTTTATTATTGGAGATGGATAACAATTATGCTTTCAGGCTTTAAAAATCTGTTACTGGATGGGATGGGCTAGATCTAAATCCTATGCCTGTAAATAAAATTCTGCATGCAGCTGCAGTGCACACAGCCTTTTAGGGGAGACTTTCATTTCCAGCCCTTGAAAGGAAACTCTGTGCAGCAAAGTTTTTGAAGGATTTTTCAGATCCTGAGACTGATTGTTGCAGACCTCAGCAAACATTATGGGTTTCACAACACAAGTTTGTTTTAAGTTAGTAAGACCTGTGGGTGGTCAGTAAATGAGGGTTGTTGTCTGGTTAGGGTTTTTTTAAGTCTTTAGCAGAATTCTGAACCAAAGATAGTGTCCTATTAAGATACTGGTGTGTAAAAACTGACTGTTCAAAATCAGATCAGTGAGACAGAAAAATCCAAGAAAACTGGTGTCCTGTAGGACAGTTTCTTTAACACAAAATAATGCATTTAAATTCTGTCCTGAAAGAGAGAGATCTGTTAGATGCTGAGGTTAGAAGAAGGGTATGTCCTCAGTTTTGGGATTTCCTTGCAGGAATCTTCTGGGTTTTGCTTTTAGACAAGACCCATATAATCAAATGTATTTTATATTAAACTGTCATTAAGTTAGAATATGGTCAAAGTCTAGAGAAGCAGGCCTCTACTTCTCTCACTGCAGAGAAGTTGTTCCCTGTCTCTGGCCCAAACAGTGGCAACTCTGAGCAAGAGGAAGGCTCAACAGAGTCCCACCCCAGAGAGTTCCTTACAGAGTTCCTTACCTAGAGACTGCAACTCTACCTAATAAATAAGATCTTGAGCTCGCACAGACTGGGGAACTGGTGATGTCCTTTTCCCGAATTCTGTTAGCCATGAGACCAAAGGAATGTCAGTTCCTGCTCTTTCCCAATGCTCTTTGTTCAGAGGATGTAAAGGGATCTTATTAATGTTCTTGACCTACTGGGATTCTGAGTCCCAGCTACATTCAGGGTTGCCACTGGGTGCTGAGCTGCTTAGATGGGCTGTTACATCCATGCTTGGGTGCAGAAATAGAAACACCTAGTGAGCTTCAAGGTACTGAGGAGGTGAGCAACTGAGGGAAGGCAGCAGATTTTTTGGACGTGACCCCTGTATTCCACTTGCATTTGTATGCCTACATCTGTTATTGAGGCTGTTATTCCAGCTTTGAATGCCTGCTTAGACTGGCTGGAAATTTATCTCCTTGGATCTGTGGGGTGGTAGCAGGTGCCCATCTCAGCATGGCCCTACAATGAGATGGAACAGGAGCCAGAAGGCTTCTGATGCCTTGCTGTTGGTCTGGGTATTAGGATAAATTCCTAAAGATAATGCCATGCAGAATTGTGTCCACAGATTTGCTGCCTTGAACGTTTGCTTGGCAGACCTAATACTGTCTCCATGGGAAACCATATTCTGGCTGCTAAAATTAGAGTGCCTAATAGGCAAGTCCTTAAATACTGGGTCTTGAGTCTTTTAGTCAGTTCCTTTCTGTAAATGACACACATCTAAACTTGTGGGAAGTTTTCTCAAAGTTTAATCCACCCTGAATAGAGTATTTTTTTCTCTAGAAAAATGCATTTCAAGCCGCTAAATCATCCTTTTCCATCTATTTGCATGATATTTGATCAGCCAGATTGAGGCAAACAATTAAATACTTGTACAGCTGCAGTAAGTCAGAGCCTTTCTGTGCACAGATGTTTAGAAATGTGCATTTGAAAACAGCACAGGATGCACGTCCCAGTCAGTGGGAACTGGGGGAGTGGGTGTCACACACCACAGTGCTCTTGGTGGTTGCTGTGGCACGGACGTGGATTTTACTTCTGTGTCGCTTGAAATACGTTCATTGAAGGCCTTTGAGGAGTTCAGTGAAAGCATAAGTGATTTGTGATATTACATTCCCTAGCTGGTTTTGGTCATCTTTGGCTTAGAAATGACCGTGCAATAACAGCATCTTTTCCTCTGAATTCCCCCACCCCCAAATGCAGCTCTGTCTAGTCACTTTGAGGGTGTTCACTGGAGCAAATGCTGTGTGCTTGATATCCAGGCAGTGGGCACTGGCTGCAAATTTTGGTAGAGTGTCTCTGTTCAGCTTGGCCTGTAGAATGCTGTGTGTGGTCATGAGGTTAAAACATCCTTGTTAAAACCTTTCTTGCAGGTCCACAGAGTGTTTTCGAAGGGAGTGGCATCTCAAGAAGGGACTATCCATCGAGGAGATCTTGTTCTGTCAATCAATGGCAAATCTCTGGCAAGCTCAGTCCATGGGGATGTCCTGAATACTCTTCATCATGCAAGGCTGTACAAATATGCCGTCATTGTCATCCAGAAGGAAAAAGACAAAACAAACAATTCCTCCAGACTCGAGATATCGGCTACTGGCGGAAAATGTGTGAGGTCTGGAAAGGATGTTTCCATGGAAATAGGAACAGGTATGATCTTTGTCCAAGAGCAGTTGGAAAGATTCCTTTGCAGAGCAGACTGAAGGGAAAAATGTCCATGTGTTTTAGATTAAAAGTGTCTGTGCCTTATGTGGTTGAAGGGAGAAAACAAAATTACCTTTAAATTTTATTTGTTCTCTTTGGAACCTAAATACAGTTTGGGGTTTGGTTGTTCGAGGTTTTTTTTTTTTAATTATTGTAACTAGGCACAAACTCAGAAGACTTAATTTAGGGCCGAATCCAATTTCTACTTAGGTAAATGGTTCCGCATATTCTTCTAATCCAGGATAAACTCCTTTTAAGTAATAACAGTCAGTGCAAGAAAGAAAACAACCAGAAATAATTTTTAAAAATTTTAAAAATCTCAAAGAAAACCCCATGCCCTGCAGTTTATTAAGCATAGGGACTGAGCTTGTTCTTTCTAAAAGCAGATTTCATACTGGTCGTACTAGAAACAGAAAAAAATATTTTTATGTTGCAGTAAATGGAAGTAAGCCATATTGAAGTCAGCCATCCCATAGGAAAGTAGGGGAAGATGGTTTAACTGGAAATGTATTAGTGTAATATTAGGTTCCTGTTCAGGAACCAGACTCCATTTTGGTATAAAGGCTGGACCTGGGGTGTTAGGAAGAGATCTCAGAAATTTTTTTATAGATTTAAGACCCAAACCCCATAGCAGCTATCTGGATGGTGCTGCTTGGGAGCAGGGGATGACCAGGTGGCTTCCCCTGCCCTCCAGGGCAACACCAGGCACTCACCTCTGTCCACCCCAAAACCAGGACACGGAGCTGCTGCTCAATTATTTTTAATCTGTTGGCTGTAATCATTACTGTTCTCACGGGGGTTTTTTTTCTGTAGTAGTTTCTATTGTTTTATGCTTACACTGAGTTTTATGATACGACTTTGTAACACAGCTTGAAAAAAAAAAAAAAAAAGAAAGCACTCTGTTAATTAATGGATCAGCCTTTCTGGAATTGCTCCCATGGATATAATCCGTGTAATTACTTCAGAATCTCTCTCTGCCCTAAAGTCCCTACATCCTGCACCCTGACAAATGCAGAATATCTGCTGGGTCCAGGCACTAGGGGGCAACATCTCATAAGCAAAATAGCGTTGGGTTATTCAGAACATCTTTCCACGCTTCCAGGCAAAGGACATCTCCAGATGTTTTAGATAACGTTTAAAGTTGTCTAAGATAACAGTAGCAGTAATTTGTGATTACACAGACTGCATAATTATTACGTTCACACAAGGCAAAGAGGATCCGGTTTTTCAAAGCTGCAGATTTATTTCCTCCTAAGCAAAATCATATTTTATGTCAGCTACAGCAATACTACATTTCAGCAATATCTGCTATGTAGGAGGCATGGTGCAACTACAGTTAATTATAATTAAATACATAGATGGGAGATCAGAAACAATTTTTCACCCTAGTAAGTGATTACAGATTTTGGCTTAAGAGAATGGAACATGTTTGCATAATGAAACATTTCATTCATTCCTGTTACTTAAAAAGATGTGGCTCATTGATTAAGCAAAGAGAACAAATGAAAGAAACAGAAATGCTCTCCACTCCCTATTTTTGTAATTTTTCAGTTATTTTTTTGATGTTTAGAGTATTTGCTAAATTTGCTAGCTATGATTTTGCCCAAAAAAAGATGCCTTGGCAGGTTTTTGTTGAACATGTTAAATGAAAATGTTACTGTGTGTAAATGCATTTTGTACTGTCTCCCACTGACAGCTACAGTAGAACACATTCACTTCTGAGAAACTTGGTGGCATGTCCTAGCCTGAGTAACTGAACTCTGAATTGTCTTGTCACTGCAGCAAAAGCAAAAACCGACCAAACACAACTTGCAATTTACTGTTACCTGCATAACAAGATGCTATGTATGTTCAATTGCAGATCCAAACCTGGATATGAATGATGTAATCTGTGTTGAATTATTGAAAAGCTCAGCTGGCTTGGGATTCAGTCTCGATGGTGGAAAGGCTTCAATTGCTGGAGATAAGCCCTTGCTTGTAAAAAGGATATTTAAAGGTACTACAAGCATGGAGTGGATGTCATCCCAGTTTTCCTTTTGTCTGTGCATTGTAGAGACATTTCAGTTATTGTACTCAGCGTTTTTTTGAAGCAAGGGTGGGTTTTGTGGCTCTCATTTATTACCACTTACTAGGCCAAAGTCATTAAAAGAAAAAACACTCCTGGGAATGGCTGGGGATTGCATCTGCTAGTAAACGTTTGTGGAGCAATCCGCTTTACTAAGTATGGGTCTGTCCACTATTCTAGACATTGGACTACAGCAGCAATCATCTGTATAGTGGTCTGAGACATTCATGCCTTATCCAGTTCTCTTTTCTAAGAAATGCATAGTGCATGTAACCAGTGTGGTACTGAAGCACTGCCCTGCATTATGCCCAGTTAGGAATTTTACCATATTTTTGTCTTCTTTTTTTCTTTTTAAATATTAATATTAGCTTTTGCTAAGAATATGGGATGTTTGTATTCAAAAACTGCCAGTCTTGGATGCCTTGTTTGTCAGCAGGTAGTTAAAGTCATATGAACCATATATAGGAAGAAAACAAATCCCAGAACTGTACCGTGACTTTCGTATGTCACGTGTCAGTTTAGTGAAAAATAAGGCCCTTTCTGAAGGCAGCTGAAACTCTCGATGAAACTGCATGTGCACAGCATTTTTACAGAATTACTTTTCAGTGGTTTATTCCCTCATAAAGATAAGAAATGAAACAGGTATTTACTGAATTGCTTATCAGTTCTTTTGTGTGGATGTGTGTCTGTGTGTGTGTGTGTGTGTGTGTGTTTGTTTTTCCCCTCTTTAGAAAGCGCTTCTTAGGGTAAAGGGCATGTTTAATTTTTGAGCTCATTCATTTACATCCTTACATACAGCCCTTTTCCCCTCCCTGTGATGGCTCACGTTAGTTTAACTATCATTACAGAAAACATACTTTCATCAGCAGTGAAGGGTGTGCCTCTCTCTAGGAGCTTTCTGTGAATGGTGTTTGTCCAGAGTTTGCTATCAGCGTTTGATTTGTTCATCCCAGGTTTTGCAATCTGCTGCATTATCTGCTTATTACACTGTTAAAATTGAGAAAGTACATCCATGCTACATACAACCTTCATGGTTATTTTATCAACCAGGTTTTCTTACAGTTACAGAGATAACATTCAGCATATTTCATACGCTTAAGTTGTTTCCTTCAAAACCAGACATCTTTTCTGAGAACAAGGCTTTATCTTGGTTAAAATAACCTTTTCTGTGAGATGTGGTATGGGGTAGCTTGCTAGAGCTGAGGTGAACATAAGTGATTTGTGTTGAAATTGTTACAGTTGGGAAAAAATGGTTTATTTCATCCCAGTGGAAAGCAGATTTTTGTGGGCTCACTTCTTGTTCTTTTAACACTGACTTTTCCCCCTTTTTGCTTCTAGGTGGTGCTGCGGAGCAATCTGGAAACATAGAAACTGGAGATGAAATTCTTGCTGTTAGTGGGAAGTCCTTACTTGGGCTCATGCATTACGATGCCTGGAACATCATCAAATCTGTGCCAGAGGGGCCTGTCGAATTGCTAATCAGAAAACACAGAACTGCAGTATGATGGAAGCACTACATCTAATCACACTTGCTAAGACAAACCATTTTAAACTGTCTAAAAGCTGTCTTTGTTTATAAAGCCACACAGAAGTGTCTTAATGCTTTACAGAGAGGTGCTAAGAGCCTTGGAGAACCACTGAGCAAGCGTGTGATGAGCTTCAAAATTCTCACCTAATGATTGGGGATGAAGGAAGCCAAAAGTTAGAGACAATTTTGTATTATGTGGCAGTTTTATTGGAACTTCAAGACCTCTCCTGGGTTTGATTTAAAGTATTTTGACTGAGATAAATAACACTGTGCCTGTCCCTGATATTTTTAGTATCTGCAGAGAGTTGGTAGTAGAACTTGTTGGTTGCCATCCTGTTGACAAGGGTGGGTTTTAGACTGTACTATATCACTTAGCTGTAATAAGACTTAAGGACACTTCCTTAGGGTCTGGTCCTTTTTTTTGTTGTAATAAGAGAATGTCTGGAACAATCTCACTTTATTCTTCTAAGTGCAGTTTTGCTAAAAGTGCATGACAAAAGAGTATAATTTTGCACAACTCGTATGCCTAAAATACAAGCATTTTATTGCAAAGCTGAAAAATTCTCTTAAAACTAATGAACCAACTCAGCATCCACCACAACTGAATCTACTTCTAGGTGCAACTTGTATCTGAAAGCACTTGGCATTAATGCGGTAGAAATCTGTAAGAAAATCATGTCCAAATAATAGGTGATTGTCCACCAAGGTGTATACTGAGTTGTTAGTTGTGATTAAAATGGGGGTGATAAAAAATTGGGGTCTGAATTTTCAAATTTAGGCTTCTAATGTTAGGCACCTTTAAAATATATATATTTTTAAAAGGGGGATAATTTCAAGTGCTGAGCACTTACAGATCCCACAGACTTCAGTGACCGCTGAGAACGTCTGCAAGTTGGGCTGCTTTTATTTGTCTTCAAGAGGTTTAAGGCTGCCCAACTTGAAAGACTCAAGCTGAAAAGTGGTGATCTAAAAATGGGGATTATAACAGATTAAATCTGAGCTGGCCATATTTGTGGTGGCTTTTAATTGGTTTTCTTTGTTTTCTCCTGTCCAGTATTTATTTTTGCTTGTGTGAGAGTGGGTCGAGGATGTGTGTGGATGATGCAAGTACACCAACTGCGTCAGGATTGGGCTGATACTGAGGGTTCTGGGTGGTGAAAATGAAAACTGTTTGTGTAGATGGGAAAAAACCATGGTGCTGAGTACAGCAAAAGAGAAAGGGTTGCAATACCACAGGAGCTTAGTTTGGATTTTCTCACCTCTACTCACAGAAGAGGTATCAGTAGCGGGCCATGCTGCTTCGTCTGCTGTGCTGGGAGGAGAGTGTATGGGTGCAAGAGATTAGACTCTGTTATTTCTCTTCCTACATCTGGGATAGCTAAACAACATAAAATACATACAGGAGGAAATGGGCCAGTGTCCTTATCAGCTGAGAACAAGTTGTTTGTTCCACAGTGCTCAGGTTGTTCATCACATTAGGCTGGAGACTGCTTGCAGCCAGCATGCCCAGGGTGAAGAGCTCTCAGCCTGGAACCAGTCCAAGTCTGAAGTGCTGCCTCTGTTTTCAGCGAGCCAAGACACTGCGTAGCTGTTACAAAAAGGTCTGGGCTTGTCACTTGGCCCTTCCCCAAGATCATACTGTAGTTCAGTTTATTTACATTTATTCAGCAATGCTTGAAGCAGTTGCTTCCAGGTTAGTGGAGCACTCGCTTGGGTTCATTTCTGTGACAGCTTCATTAGACTGCAGCTCACGATGAGCAGAAGAAAATTCAGTTCTGCGAGGCAACCTGAGACCAGATGAACAGAAAAGCTCTGCAATGTTTGCCTAAAAATGAATAAATAGTTTTAATTCTTTTTCAGTGACATATTAGCACGTGAATCCAGGGAGAGATGCAGCTTTTGGTTACAGGAAAGGCAATACTGTACGTAGTCCTACAGCTCCTTTGCCTGCAGGATTTCTGCTGAAACTAATTCAGGTTCAGTGCTGTGAGATGACTGTGGAGTTGGGTCCCCTGTGAACCCAAAGCACAGCCACTCTGTCGGGACTGGTCCGTGCCTCCGGTCACTTCCGTGGTGGGAGAGGCTTCAGGAGGATGCAGCTCTTAGGGCTGGAGGACCACACTGAGATTCCAGGCCTGTGATGGCACAGAACAGGTTACCCCTGCATATTTGCTGAAAAACAGGGAGAAGGTGATTCGGCAATGACAACTGAATGGTGAGGCCTTGTTCAGGAATGACCAAAATCCGACTGTAATAGAGTGTATAATAGATACATAAAAATGCATGTGGAATTTAATGCAGCGTAGTGAATGCATACCTGTATACGTATAATACGTGCAAGTGCAGTACTGACTTTTTGCTACTTTAACGTGGTAAATCACAGTTGTGTTTTAGGAAATGGCATTTTTTTCAGTCCACGGTCTAAAATTCTGGAGGTTCCATCGCAGGGAGGCATATGTCTCCCTCACTCCTAAACCAGTGTGAGCTCAAAGGTAAAGTCTTCATTTTGTAAATTAAAAGTTAATTTGAGGTGTCTTAAGATGATACGTGGTGGATATTTTCAGATGCTTATTTGCAGGTACTGTTCATTGTGAGTGATTTAGAAGGCTTTTCTTTCAGTAATCAGATACTGTTCAGTATTTTATTTTACATGCACGTAGGTAAGTGTTGGCTGAGTAACAGCAAACAGAAATGGGGATTTTTGTGTGTGATTCAGTAGTGGCTATAATTTAAAAGATAGGTTTAATGTTTTAAATCTGATAATAGTTACTATGGGTAGAAAGATAACACTTCTCTACTAACATTAGAGCAAGCAGAAGAATTGTATTTAACCCTGATTGTTTCTGTTCCTGAAAATACCTTTTTTTTTCCTTGTGAAAGAACATCTTCAGTGATGTTGGTATGATTACAGTAGCATTTCCTGACATCTCTCTTGGGGTGACATTCCCTGAAAAAGCTCCAGGATTTATGCAGTATGGGTGTCTGCTTTATTACAGACAAGATGGGTAGACCAAGCAGATGTAGTAAACTTTTGGTTACACACCTGGCAAAGTAAATATTATTTTTCTGAGAGCCTGGTCGCACTAAAATGATGGAGGACATTGCATTAGTTCATCAGTGTTCAGTAGGATCATGACCATTTTTGGCCTTGCTGTTTGCATATCAGTCCCCATGGTGATTCTTCACCCTGCTGGAGTGTTGGCCAAACTCTAGGAGAGCAGTGACTCCCCAGAGACCTGGCAGCTGCATCTTAGAAGACCAAAAAATCAAGATGAAATTACGCACTTCTTCACCAGGGAGCTGAAGGCATTCTGGACAAGGGGAGTTTGCTCCTAGATGGAGATTTAGTAGAGGGCTTTGGTGCATCCAGGCCTGGGGCAGCTGAAGGTGTACATCATGGATATGAGAGCAGTCAAATGCTGCCATTGCGTAGTCTGCAACCTTTTGTACCTGGAAGCTCTTCCCAGCTTCTCTAGGGACTGCATCTGTATTGAAAACTCTGAGATTAGGGAGGGAAAAACATTTGATCATTTTCTCGCTAAAAAAAAATAATAGAAGGAGAGATAAGTATTAAGCAACTGTTAGGTGATTCATATTTCCTAATGACCCTCACTTAAAATTAACCCTGGTAAATGTTCTGCAGTGGTTCTTGTCAAATTCTGAAGGAAGTGTTCCCAGATGGGAATGTTTACCTGTTTCTGTGTTTAGGTTATGTAAATGTACAAGTGAAAATATTGATGAAGAGTAGACTAGCTCATGAGAAAAATGGGGATCCCACTGTAGGTAGATTCTGTGTGTTAGTCTGATACACTTATTGTATGATATTGTATATTTACACTTTTATTTATATAAATAAAACTTCTTTTAATGAAAACTGTTTAATATGCCTTGTATATTATAAAAAAGTCAGTGCAATAACATGAAATAGATTGTACATTTTTTGATTTCTGTCTCTTCTATGTCAATCTGTATTGCCATAAACTGTTTTGCTTGGGTTTTTTAGTGATTTTGAAAATAAATGGAATCCTTAGTACTCCTCTAGATATTTAATTCTGTTGTGCCAGAATCTGTCTGGTCCACAGTTGGAACTGGCATCACAGGGACAAGGATGTCAGGGAGAGCAGTCAAAGATTTTGTGTAAATGCTGTCCAGGTGTGCATCTAAGTTAGAACTAAAACAGTGCCCTCTTAAAAACTGCCATTCAGTGTGAAGAGGACTAAGGCATTTAAGAAGTGGTATGAGGTGTTTTATAGAACCTGCTTCGGTATCTTGTTTTTTTCCTGTCCCTGTTCTAGGCAAATGTGGAGTTTTCATCAAAGCAGCAGTCCCTGGAGCATTTTGTGTATAAACTGTACCTCCTGCCCACACCCTGGGGTGTAAGGGAATGGATTGTATGTGTAGAGAATAATTTTACACAACTAGGCCTAACCTGGTATTTCATCTAGTTTCCCACCTATTCTGGGGATAAAATTCCCTTCAAAACCACAGTGAGCTGGTGGAACAGGCTGGCCTGGAGACTCCGTGTGGATCGAGTGGAGCTGAAGTGGAGCTCATAGTGGGAGGTGGAGACCACAGCCTCCACAGTGGGGAGGTCTGCATCAAGCGGGCCACTCTTGTAGACACAAGTGACGCCACAGTCACTGCAGAGCAGGCCAAAGCCAGCCTTCCTCATGGAAAGATGAGCCGGCCCAGAAAGCTCTCCTCTCGGCTGCCCTGAGGTGTGGAATGCCAGAGGTGCCCAAAATCGTACGCTGCCCGGCAGCACACGGACGCGTCAGCTGGTCACTGCGGGGAAGGCTGAGCTGGAGGAAGGGGCTGGCGAATTTGAGTGTTTATATCTGCACTGCAGAGCATTGCTCTGTGCTTGCCTGCTGGGTCGGGCGCTTGCGGCAGCGCTCCAATGGCACAGGGCAGTCCTGGCCTTTCCTTGGTGTACCTATGGCCCTCACCTGCGTCTTGGGCCGGGCCTGGCGAGCCTCGCTGCTTCCTTTCAGCCCTGCCTGGAAGCGCCAGGCGGGGTTTTGTGCAAGGGGAAAGAAGACATTTGCTCTCCCGTGCCAGTGGTGCAGAGGGCATTTCCCCATCCCCGGGTTTGTGCCCCAGAAGCCGCTGTGTTTGCCTGCGGTTTCCATCTCTGGGTGCCACGCTGCGAGGCTGCAGGCGAGCAGGCACCTCCTGAGGAGGGATAAGCCCGCAGCTCCTGCTGACTCACGCTGTGGGAAAGGCCAGTGCGGCTGGCTCCCAGCCTGCCCTCTGGGCACGTGGGCTCTTTCCCGGGCTGGAGGGGAAGGGGAGGAGTGTTGTGGTATCCCGGTCTTCCATCTGCCCTGGGGCGCTTTTTTCGCCATCCCTCTCTCCCTTGCGCACAGCCGTGGTGATGAGGGATGCTGCAGAATCTGTGCTTTGTGCAGTGAGACTGTGCAAGGCATAAAACCAGCGGAGTGGGAAGGAGATGGACGGGAAGGTGTGGGAAGACCCCTCGAGCTTGATTCAGCACGTCTGTCCCCACCTGGAGCCTGGCTTCTCCTCCAGAGCTGCGCGGGGAAAAGGAAGAACACATTTTCGGTCATTATTTCCTCTGCCTTTCAGCTCTCCCCTGCTGTCACCAGTGCTGCGCCAGCCCAGCTCCTCTCCTCTCTTTCACTGACTCCCCTGTATCCATCATCCTGTCTGTCCTGATTTCTCCAACATGTGGCCTGAGCTGGGGTCAGCAGGGCTCAAAACTCGGAGCAGCCTGGCTCTTGTAAGATTAGTCTTGAATATCTTTAATTGAAATCTTAATTGCTGCAGTCAGTAGCTAAGTAAAGAGGAATACAAAAGCAAGAAAACACAATGAACTTAATCTGTAAATGGATTAGTACATGTGACTTAATTTATCCACCAAGACGTGTGAAGTACTAGAAAAGTTCTGAAAGCCTTAGGGCATGGACAAATGAGGAGCTTGAAACGTGATTCTACCTAAAAAGTTCCATTTCATTTCTCATTTTTTTACAGCCTTGCTGCTCTCCTGTTCCCTATTGCCATCACTAAATGCTGTCTGAATGGGGTGTGTGGTTCTGGTGTGTTCATCTCTATTTCCAGGAATGTATCAAAAGTGCCACTGTACCACATTTGACCAGAGGCTAATGGTCACTGTCCCCATGCAGGGATGCTATGAAGGAGAGCCCCTGGGGAGAAGGTTCCCACAGGCCACCCTGGAGCCGGTGGCTGGCCAGGAGCAGGGCAGGTGGTGGCTGGGTATGACGCCCATGAACACAGGGAAGTGATGCCACAGAGCAGCACGTCACTGCAATGACAAGAGGAAGTAAAACTTTCCTAGACCACGGCCCTGGGCTGCACTTCCTGGTGCCCATGGCCACGCAGGGTCAGCCACGGAGCGGGCCGTGGCTGCACTGGTGGCATGTCCACCCTGCTGCCTCTCTGCTGCCAGTCCCAGGGTCATGCCTTGCGTGGTGCTGGGAGATTTTTGGTCCGGCATTTGAGTGCTTGGTTTTTTCCTTTCTGTGCAACACCGGGTTGCATAACTGCTTTTGCGGCACCTTCTTCCCCTTTCCAGCAGCCTCATAAGGATAGATGCCTGGGGAGCGAATGATCTGCATTATCTAGGACTGGTCCCCACCACTTCTGGTAAATGAGATGTTCCTTCTTGTCAGGGGCCTGGCTGAGACCAGATTGTCTCCATCAGCCTTTAGTAAAAGCTTGTTTTGGACTCTATTTATGGGGAAAGCCAGTTGTGACTTCCTCTTTCATGTAGCTGTGTTTATTAAAGCACTTGACCCAGCTAAAAGGCTTCACAAATTAATAATGATTGCAATAATTAAGTTGGTTTTTTGTTTTTGTTTTTGGTTTTTGTTTTTTTTTTTTTTGTGGAAAAGAACCCCTAACTTTTAATGATCATATGAAAGAACATTTGATGCAAATAAACATCGTTCCCTAGAACAAGGAGTTACCCTTCCATCCCACAGTGTGTAAAGCTGTGACTAGAAAGATATTTTCTGTCAGTCAGGGTATTTTCTGAAGTTAGTCAATTTCTAAACCCAGAACTTCCTGCCTTTCCACTGATAGTTCCAAATGTGCTGGCCTCACCCCTCTGTGCAGCTGAATCAGTCTGATACCATTGCACTGAGCAAACAAGTTACCTGGTGCTGAAATTCCTTGGATTTTTCCCTACATGCCAAAGCCATTTACTTTATGTGCTATGGTGGTGCTGGGGAATGTCCAGTGTCCAGCTGCTCTTGTCAAAAATTGCCTCCCTAATTCCTGGTCCTGAGCCAGGAATTGTGGCCTCCTGCCTTTGTTGCAGCTTTGTCACATTCCTGTCAGGAGCACAAAGGGGAAGGTGGAAGCAGAATACTGCCCTTAATTTCTGCCATGCAGTAGGGGACTGTGATCCCAGCTGGGACCCAGGAGCTGAGGGAGGAAGTGCCAGCATCCTATTATTGGCCTTATTAGGGGGTGCTGCTGAAAGTAATTGTTTTTTCTGAGATTTGCAAGCTGGCTGGTCCACTACGAAAAGGTGCCTTGCCCCTTCAAGTGATGGCCATGTCATGGGGGAGCTGAGCCTCTGAGCCTCGTGGTGCTCCCACCATCCTTTCATGGGGATGAGGGAATGACACCAAAGCCACCAAAGACGAAACGGCTGAAACTGTTTTATTTGTGGTCCCTGCCATTTCATGGGGTATCTCCTGTGTCTAAAGGGGTGACATCAACCTCCACGCTTTCAGAGGGCTGGTGAGAATTGCATTGCAAAGAGCCCATGCATGAGAAGGCAGGGCAGCCTTGGTGTGGCCCATTTATTAGGCGGGCCAGACAATGTCCTGACGCACTTGGGTGAGGACCCTTGTTTACAGCTGTGACAGCTTTTGGGACTATTGCTCACTGACAGTCCCGCCGTCAGACGGTCACCTGCTTCAGGGGAAACCCTGCCAGACTGAAAGGCAACGCATCGTATCCCCAGCCCTTCCTGTCCGGCCTCCTTACGCCTCCATGGATGCACATCGTGCCCTCACACCCTCTTGTGCTAATGGGAGGAAAGGGATAAGACTTAGTTCCATCCAGCAGCATGTGCTAAAAATAATGAGCAGCATATGAGACATTGTTTTTCAGCTGATTTATAAAAACATCCCATGAGGGGAAGAGGGAGGAAATATCTCCTTGTCTGGCACTTTGTTTGGGAAATACCACTTGTGCATCCAGTCCCAGGTGTGAAGGCATGATCTGGCCAAAAGGGCCAGGCTGGTTTTCACCAAGGGGACCACGGTGCAAACACGATCCAGGGCTGCACTTGTCCAGCAAAGTGCTGTGGTAAATGAAGAGCATTCTAGGGTGGCAACTCTGTGAGTTTGCTTCACCAGGTAGGTTTGTTTTGTTTTTTTGATATCAGGTGCTTGTGGATGAGTCAAGTGCATTCAGATTGCAATGCCATGCCTGAGTATAGAACTCTTTTTTCCCCTGCCCTTTAAGGAGGAGTAGGTCACAAGCATCATGCTATGTAGGTGACTGGACACTGCTCTGGAGGGCTGGAGAGGGGCCAGACTCCAGTGGGAAGCAGGTGAGAGTGTCTGGATGTTTTCACACGTCTGATGAGTCACTTGAGTGTGATTGCTGGTGAAGCTTTGCAAAACCAGACCTCTGTGCAGCACCTACGGTATCACTTTTCACCAGGATGATGGGCCTTCTCAGGACCACTTCACTGATGCTCTCCAAAGTAAAAATCTTCCAGGGTTCTGCTGATGACAAAGCGGGAAAGAACAGGGAGTTGTGTCTCTTTGGGGTTTTTTTCTGGTTATTAGAAACAAGAGCCTTTGGCCCATAAGTTCTTAGTCCTCCTTGCACTGGGAATATGAGCCACAGGCAAGGTGCTCCTTGCCTGTGAAGCTGGGGAAAAAGCAGCACAGTGAGTCAGCAGGGAGCCTGCTGATGTGCTTGGCATAGCAGGTGAGGACCTCAGGCAGACACATCTTTGAGTCCCAGCTTTCGGGAAGAATGTGCTCTGCACTATCCCTCTGCTATTCCCTTGTGATAAGCAGTGTCATTTCCCGCACTTCTAAAACTCCACCTTTGAACTTTGGAGTAAGCAAAAATTTGCTTGACAAAACACTGTATCCCTTTCTGCCTGCATCTTAGGTTTAGACCCTTAACTTAGATGTCTCTCCTTTACTAGGAATGCTCCTTTAAAAATCTGCAGCTACTCTGATAGAAGTAATGGACCTCCAATACCACCCAAATATTCTGCAGCCCGTAGTTAACAAAAAATACTAGAATATGTGTCTCATTTTGAAGTTTAAAGTCATGGTTATATCTTGTTCCTCTTAAAGGCAGAAGGCAAAGCCTAATCTCCCAAAGAATACCTGCTGGCACTCTCCTCTTGCCCTGGTGCTTTTGCCCTGGTGACATGGAAGCATGGAAGGAATTTGCATAATACAATCATGCTTTCACAATCCACAAAAGAAAACATGAGTTATAGCAACCTTTGTGACTCATTTTTCTCGTAAACACTTTGTATTTATTATCTTACCAAGAATTCAAGACATACACGCGTGAGGCATACAGCAATACATCTGGCACGCATCCATAACAGGCCTTAAGGAAAACAAACTCACGTTGATAAAGCCATAAAGCAGATCCTTTGCAGAAGTAACAAAAGAAATCTAGGGTGAACATCAGCAAGCGCTTGGTCATGTACTGGCACTGACCTCTTGCATCTGTGCCTTTTTCCTGAGTTCCTGTTGAACGCTACCAATCTTAACAATGCACAGAAACACCTAAAACATTTGAAAAAAAGCAAATAGTCTTTGCATATCTAGGCAGACAAATACTGTGCTAACACTAAACTTGGATATCCCCATGACAATGCATTTATGAGTATACTTCTTTTTCTGTAATATTCCTATGTGCTACAGCCTGAAGAACTCGGTGGGCTCTGCAAATCCACACCTCGTTTCCTGTTGAATTTCCAAGCAGCATACATTGAACAGAACAGTTTTATTCACATACTTTTCAGCTACTAATGTGAATGCCAATGCTGAATTCTCCTGAGAGTTCCAGACAGGCATGGTCATTGTTCAGTGTCCTTGATGAAAAGTCCAAGACTCCACCAAGTGCAGGACATACAACAGCAACCCTGCTTGTGAAGCTGGAGCTGGCTTTGATGAAGTTTTGCCCAGCTGGATGCACTGCTAGCCTGGGAGCTGGTGTTCTGCTGGTCTGAAACTCTTTGTGTTTACCTTTTAGTACCTGAAAAACTTACCTATGTACATGTCAGCAACACACTGCTTTGCAGTAGTAAGATAAATAACAACCATTCCTGAAACATTATGTTCTCCCTGAAAAGGTACTGGCTAGCTTAGAGGGGAAGGGAACCATGCGTGTGGCTCAAGCCAACAGCAAAGCTCTCTGTAAAACCACTGGGATGGATGGGGTTAAGTCTTCCATGTAGAAAGAAGACAAAGTCAGTCAGCTTCTGCTCAGTGACAGAAGTCAGTGTCAATACGTAACAGCCCCTACACGGTTGGTTGCGAGAGTGACCAGTTATGAAATGACAATTTTGCAAAGGCAGATTAAGAAGAGGTAACAGATTAATAAATTATAAATACAAACAAGAACTCACCACAACACAGGAGAAGACATAATTTGAATAGATACAAATAACAAAGTGTAACTATACAGCCTCATAAAATGCAAATGTAGTTATATAGAAGATTAGTTAAGAGAAGGAGCTCTGACCAGTGACCTTAGAGGTAGCTATGAAACAGGATCAGCTTCAATCTTTTTCTTGCTATCATGGACCCATGAAAAATATTGTTTAGGATGGAGCCTGGCATGAATTGACTAGCAGAGTTACTGTTTGCCCTGACAGCAACCAACATCTTTAATTCAGCTCCTCTGAAACCAGCCAAAGGTAATATCCCCTCAGTGAAATGAATCATTCCCATGCTACTCCTCGGTAGTGATGGTGCATCAGCATCCACTGGATGTGCTGCAGCAGCTCCACCATTCTGGAACTGAAATGAAGAGGCCACGAAATGAAATGGAAATAAAGTACAAGGGAAGAACCTTTGCCTGTAAGTGTAATTAAACATTCAAAAATCTAAGGCTACTTTCTTGTACCGCTGTAACACTCAATTCTATTGATATTATTTCTTCAAAGAGAGGTAGTTGCTTTCTTTGAATAAATAACATTCTCAACAAAACTTGAGACTGAACTTTAGGATCTACTTCTACTGAAGTTATTTTGTTACTTATAAAGACATAGCAGAATTGTACTGTTATCAAGAAATTCTTTGTAATATTGAAAGAATCCTTCCACCACAATTACCTCAATATCTGCATTTGTGTAATATATATTCAGATATATATCTTATATAATGGCAAAGTATGCTTCCTCTGTGAAGCATGATTTATTTCCTTTATCATCAGAAAATATTATGCTTTTTTTTGGTTTATATAATGCCTTTTTATATTGAGTTTTGTCATGTTTTGAACGTTTTTTCGTACTGTGTTTTGAGATTAAACAAACAGCTTTCAATTAATAGTTCTGTTAAATACTCATGACATACACTAGCAGTGCACACGTTTATATTTTATGTATATGTATATATATATATATATAATCTTATGCTATATACTTATAATATAGACTAGAACTATGCAATACTGTGTTAATTCATAGGATTACAACTTTTAGTCCGCAAAACAACGTCCTATAACAAATAACCTTTCAATAAGGATAGTGGTTGTCTGTAATAAGTTTTAACTCCCACCACCAAATCCCTGTCCAGCAGGATCCATGCTTCAGAAAAGAGGAGCAGTCAAAAATCCAGCAGCGGCTTTTCCTGTGTGGTATGTGATCCCAAGTTCCAACAGGCTGAACCTTTTTTTGGCTTCATCCTGGAGGTGGGCTGAACTCCTCGGTGAAACATGGCTATGGGACATGAGGACCAGAGGGCAACTGGGGAAACCGGGTTCCTGAAAGTGTTCTCAGACCACGGTGAAGGGCAAGTTCAGTCTTGCTCCAAATCTCCCCATGTCACCAGCTTGCCCCAAGTCACCACTGCACAGTTTAGGGGCTCTGCCCATCGTTATCTTTTATTCCCACCTGGCATTCATACGCCAGTATCGCTGTAACATTCTTCAGACAAATCATGTGATAGCCATCCTCCGGCGACTACGGGCAGCTAAATACAACGCAGCGAGATTTGAGGTTTCTTCATCTCCCACTGTCTGTGGAGCCTCTTCTTCCAAACCCACAAAGCCAAGGCCTTCCTCCGCTCCGCTCGCCGTGTCCGCGGGCAGCCCACATTTCGGGGCAGAACAGCTTGGCGAGGAGGTTCAGGATCCTCTGCCGCAGGTCCCACCTGTCGCCGATGCGGGTCAGCTCCAGGGCGCACTCCGCCGCCGCCTCGCGCTCTGCGGAAACGCTTGTGGTTATCGCTTGAACGAGATTCCCACAATACGGTACTTCTTGTTCAGCTTTTGACTTTTTCCTCGCCGTGAAGCGCACCCCACCCCCCGCCATCTCTGCTCCCCGCTCGCTGGGAGCAGCAGCTGTGCGGCTCTCGCCTGCACCCGGGTGCCCGCAGCGGCGCCGTGCGCTGGCCGCCCGCCCGGTGCTGCAGCCGGGCAGCAGCGCTGGGGCGCAGCACCGTGTGTCCCTGTCCCGTCCCGTCCCGTCCCCGCTTCCCTTCACCCTCCGGTACCTGCAGGAGCGGCGGCCGGTGCGGATTTGCGCAGGGTCCGGCCAGGCATCATCGCGGCGGCGGGGGGACGAGGCTCGGCGGGGCACGGAGCGCCCAGGCTGGGCTTGGCGGGGCACACAGAGCCCAGGCTCGGTTCGGCGGGACACGGAGCGCCCAGGCTCGGTTCGGCTCGGCTCGGCGGGGCGCGGAGCGCCCAGGCTCGGTTCGACTCGGCTCGGCGGGGCGCGGAGCGCCCAGGCTCGGTTCGGCGGGACACGGAGCGCCCAGGCNTGCGGCGTGCGGGGCAGGAGGAGACGGGAGGATGGGCTGTGCTTGGGGTGCTGGTGGTCCGAGAGAGGTGGACGGGGTTGCGAGCGTGCTGAGAAAGAAGAGGAGGAGGGATGGAGAGTGCTCGGCCAAGCAGAAGAAAGGAATAGGGCGTGTCATTATCACAGAAGCACAGCATAGTTTGTTTTGGATGGGACCTCTTAAAGGTCATCTAGACCAGCCCCCCCCCCCTGTTTTTTGCCGGCTGTACC
>VZTG01001475.1:0-38699 GCA_013397845.1 Melanocharis versteri
GGTCTCTGGCAAGCGGGCGGCCCGTCGCCAATTGCTGGCTCCTGGAGCCGGCTCCAGGGCCGTGAGCTGGCGGAGGCGCCGGGCTCTTCTTTGGTAGCCTGTCCATTTCAGCCGCTTGTACGAATTAACCCAGACGGGAGCGTGACAGCCACGCTCCTGTCCCTTTCAGCCCACAGGCTCCCAGAACATCCCCTTTGCTCCTTTCCTTGCCGCGTGGGTAATACAATTTACTGAGATTTTTCTGTCTTCCTTGCCTTGGTGCTGCAGAAAAGACCCTGGGTGTCACTGGCGAGAGTTGAGCAGTGGCTTTGTTAACTCTAAAAAAACCCTTTTTTGGTAAGAACAGCTCAAGAGACAAGGGCTGGCTGGAACAAGGGAGCCCCCTAGCTGCATGCTGCTAAGGAATGGGGAAGGCTGTTCGGCATTTTGCCTAGTAACAAATCGTGTGGGCTTTCCATGGAGAGGGTCTCGAGCCAGGAAAGGGAGGCATGGCAGGAGGGTCTTTCCTCTGTGCTCTGGCTGGATTCAGGCAAAAGGCAGCTGCAAGAGAGGCTTGCAGCACTGATCCCTAAGGACATCCACTTTCCTGAACAACCAGCTCACCACAGGACCTTGAGACCTCTATTCCATGACCCGTTGTAACTCTGCCATGAGGCTGTCATTCCCGGGAATGCAGAAAGCCAAGGCAGAGAAAAGTAAAATCATGTGCCCATAATCCAATAGTTAGAAAAAGAAATTTGAGTCTTCTGCATGCTAGGTGCAGGATGAACACTAAAAAGCACTGGTTTCTACTGTCCCAGCCTCAACATACAGAAAAGCTAGAGTAAGCTCTATCACCTCAGATGCAGGGAGTCAATGCAGATACACAATAGCTATAGAGAAATAGAAGCAAGAGTAAGAATGATCCGCCACAGCAGATTTTATTGCCACTGTTTGTAGGTTGGTAATTTTTGCACAGCCATGATAATTTCCACCGCAAAAGGTGGTTATGTCCCCAAATCCTTCTGTCCCAGACAAAACAGGGCTGGGGCCACTGCCATGAAAAACATGCTTCACCTCTAGAGTCAGTCAGGAGACAATTTCCTGTCCAGAACTGTCTGTTTTCAAGGTGGAAAAGGATCATCTGTTCCTGTGTAATTTAAAAACAGAAACTTGTTGCTGAAATCAATTTCTGTGGCTTTAATTGGTCACAGAGACAGCCCTTGAATATAACTGTGTTAGACCTGAAAACAGTCTCCATTTTGCCAGTAAATTATCAGTAAATAAATCAGGGCAGCTGCAGCATTGAGAGACAAAGTGAGGAGATGGACACCTGCTTTTTCTATCTAGACCTTTCTATGACTTGCAAGAGGGTTGCAAGAGCTAAAAGTGGCGGTGGAACCTTTCCAGAAGCAGCTGCTGGAGGTAGAGGGCTAATGGTGTCTCTCCCCTCATTATACCTATTGTTTTATCCAGGGGGTAGGCAGAGGGTGAAACTCAGTCTTTCTCACTTCTTAATGGACAAGACACCCTGCAGAGGATGTGCTTTGTGTCACTTACAAATAATCCAAGGCACCTGGAAAGAAATTCCTTCTCATCTACTTGACTCTGGAACAATTACACACTTGCTACACGATGCTGTCTCTCATGTTGCCCACACACATCCTGCTTTCACTCCTTTTCTACTTGTGCAAGGTGTGCACAAAGGAGCTGAACTATCCATATCAACTAATGGTAATTAAATATTCCCACTCATTACTCTCTGTTTGCATCACACAGGAAAAAGTGTAGAGCAGTGGCATCTCAGGATTTACACAAGACATGCAGCTTACTGACATCCAAATGTTCTTCAACTTTGCCCTTTTTTTGCAGTGGCAGTTTTCTGGCATTAAGTCATTTCCTGTGAGCTACTGTTTAGAGAGAAGGAGCAAAGCAAAACAGCAATTTAGATCACAACTCATCCTGATCTCAAACTCTTTTGTGTTCCTTTGAAAGTTCAGAGAACTGAGAAAGTCCCAGACCCTTGAGAGGATAGAAGGTCTGACACCTATGATGCAAAGCCAACCCATCACACCTATTTACTGAAAATATGAATACAGAGATTACTGAAGACACTGGTTTTGGTCAAGGACAAGAAATGTGTTTAAAGCATGATTATAAGTAAACAAAAATCAATTAAAGGCTTAACATTAGACTGTACAAAACACCTCTAGACAGATGGAGGTCCCTTTATAAAATTGGAAAAATCATGGTCTGTGTCTCCAGGGGAAAAGCACCATGACCAGGTCTTACTGGCAAAACTGAGTGGGGAAACAAAAGCTTACCAGTCCTTTGCAATAAATGGCAACAGGTAAAATTGACTTTGGATCTCTTTTAATGAAGCTACAAAGGCAATATGACAAACAACCCATACATCACTCATGGACACACAGAGCTTTAGAAGAATTCAACAGCTCTGCTTTTCTAAACGAAGCAATTGCCCCCAAGTTTGTCCCATGGTCCCATTGATAATCTGACTACTTCACTGATTGGTGAAGATCAGCTTGTCTTAAGAGCCTTGCAGGCCTGGCGTCCTTCAGAAACTTCCTCCTTCCCAGCAGTTCAGGCACTGAGGAAACCAGTGCCAGCTCTGTGGGTTGAATCCCTCCCTGAGCCACAAGCCTGCTGCATGTGAAGTAGAAAGCATTGTCACCACACACCAGTGCTGTTGTTGATGAAAATGCAAAGCTCAACTCAAGCTTGCAGTGAAGAGGCAACTGCTGCAGTTAGCAAAGATAGTGGGTAGAAAGAAGAAATGGGGACTTCTCTGGATGGAAATTTAAGCTCTGGAAGGAAAATTTAATATTTCAATTTTAATTTAAAGCTTCCTATGAGTAGCCTACTCAGTAAAGCACAATATCCTTCTTTTCATAAGAAGTGCTCTTTCCAAGCCCTGCCTAGCTCTGTTTTTACAGACTCAGGGTGCCATTGCATGGGCTGGGCACGGGCTGTCAGCTCCAAGAGCCAATGCTGGGACACTTGCAGAAGTGCAGTTTTACCAAGAGACTGAGGCTGCCCAGCACGAGCCGTGTCCACTGCAGAAGACCATGTGGGCAGCACATGAGCATCACGTGCTCTCTTGGAATAACCCAAGGGCAACTCTGAGCAGATGGACATTGCAAGCACCACAGCTCAGCTGTGGAAATGAGGTTTGTATGGAAAGGACCTCAAGGATCATCTAGTTAAATACCCCTGCCATGGGCAGGGACACCTTCCACTAGACCAGGTTGCTCAGAGCCCCATCCAGCCTGGCCTTCGACATTTTCAGGGATGGGGCATCCACAACTTTCTGTCTGCACCACAGCTGGCACAGCTGTGAATTTATTGTGCTTCTGCAGCTTCCTGGTCAGCCTGGAACCTCCCTGGCAGCCATGGTCCCTAAGCCCATGCAAGCTGAGACAACAGGGATGCAGGTGAGGGAGTGCACCCATCTCTCATTTTCCCTGAGCAGAGGAATTGGATGACAAATGTCCCAATGCACCAGAGCACATTGCTCCTCACACAGACAGTGTTTGTGAGACAGTTCAGATTAATTAAACCATGGGTCTGTGACCACTGGCACAACACACATGGAAATTTCAGGTCAACAAGACAAGGAAATTCTATGTCCATAATATAAGAAATGCTTTCTTGACTAAAAGGAAAGTGTGTAATCTTGTTCAGAAGTAATTTTTCTTCATCCACACTGTTATTTCAGACTGCGTGGAGACAGCTTGTTTAAACAAGGGAGTGTACTTTTTCTGTCAAAAACATTAACTCTTGTCTGCTTCTCACTTGAAAATTACTTAAGGAAGCAGGCTGGGTTTTTTTTTCTATTGCAATGGCAATAAAGTAGTGTCTATCTCCTAAAATATTAACATCCTGTCAACTCTATCAAACCTTCAAACCTTCTGATCTTCAACTTCCCAGAAAGTCCACAGGGTCTTTACCTTATGTAAAAATGCACTTCAGTCAGAAGGATGGGATATTTAACAAATCATGGTATTCCTTACTGTATTATTCAGTCCCTAGAGACATTTAAAATAATTTTTTAAAAAAGTGAATGCAGCTGGTGTCCTTGGAGGAACTCTGGAATCTAAGACAACATACCTGTCTTTGAGAACATTTACTTCAAGCAGCCTGCTTCCCATTGCGGTACCAGAATCTCTGCTGGCCAAAAAACTCACCACTCCTTTCCCAGTCCCAGAGTTCACCTACCCATTTCCCTCCTGCCTTTCCTGCCTCTAGCTAGGTGCACAATTGTCTTTCCAGTACATAGTCCCCCTGGAAAAAGCAGTGTTGCTCCAATTAAATTCAGGAGTAATAACCCTACTAGCAAATTCTTCTGTACAGCCCAAATATAAGGAGTGCTTCAACTGGAATGTGTTCATGATAAAACAAATCCAGAAATAAAACACTGACCACATTAGTTGCAATTTTGAAAGCATGGGAAAGACAAAGGTTGTTCCTCCCTCCTGTTCTGAGGCTGCTGGTCCAGAATGCTGCTATCGCTTTCCACACAGCATCTAAGAGGCACTTTTTTTAGTGGACTGTGCAGTTTGTGGGTGGCATGGCACTTACATCTTTGGTAAATCAGCATGGCAGCAATGAGGATATGCAGGAAATCCAGTCATGGGGCTTTGTGCCTCCTTTTTGCAGCTGCAAGTGCTGGTGCTGGGTTACCTAGGTGGGACGTGAAGGGTCACAGGCTCACCATCTCTGGGAAGTCCCAGGACACATGGTGGTAGGAACAAATCCATATGAGGAAAGCCAAAGGAGATATTAAAACAATGGGTTAAGTCAAGGAAGGATTATCAGACTAGGTATGTCCTTCTCATGTCCCTAGTAATGCACATGAAACATCTACTAGAAAACTCAGAGCCACTGAAAAGGCACCACAGTTGCAGTGAAATACAGCTGCTTCTACTCAGATATCCAAGCTGAAGGAAAAATTGAAGAAGTGTTTTCCAGGGCTTCTTTTAAAACAGCAAGAAGTATTGTATAAAAAACATTTCCCTGTACAGTAACATGAAAAAAAGGAACAATAACATCTGCATCTTGCTTCAGCTCATGTTAAATTTCAGCATAGCTCATGAAAACCACCAACAGCTGCTCTACAACAGCCTTGAGAGCAAGGAGAAGGAGTTCACTGACGTTGTAAAACTGCAGAATGCTCTTAGCCCCGTGCATCTCAAAGTCTGTTGTGGAGTGGAAAATCTTGTTCTCCTAGAAGGAAACAGTTTTTAAAAAAACACCAAGAGAGAACTATGTTGTTTGCCTGGCTATTTGAGACCTTCCACATTTCCAAAGGAGAGAAATTCCAGAACCACCTGTTATGAAGCACTTTTCTCCTTGTATTTCTGGTAAGCATCCAGTATCTCCTTGACAACACTTGGATCATCAAGTGTGGTGATATCTCCCATGTTGCTTGATTGTTCAGTGACTACTTTCCTCAGCAGCCTTCTCATGATCTTCCCTGATCGGGTTTTAGGGAGGCGCTTTACTACCTGCAAAGAAGGGAAAGATGCACCTTTAAAAGAACTTGAGTCCTGCTGCAAACCACAGGGAAATCTGGCTGGACTATCCTAAGCCTGGCACACTATTTCATGGCCACAGCTCCTTTGAGGCTCTTGGGAAATAGATCATGGAGCGCACTAGATTATGTCCAAGGAAAGGAGTGTCACTAGCACCAATTCCTTGTGCTATAGCTGTACATTTTATTCTTATTTTAAGTGGACTTTGTTCCCCATTGCCATGTCCAGACTGGGTGCTGCAGGATACACAGCTCTTTTAGGAATCAGGTCCTGAATATGCTGTTAACTATTGAAATCTAATTACACATGAAAACTTAGGCACTAATGGTGACACAGATCTCAATGCATTACCAGAACAAATAGAAATATATATATTCAGCTTTACAGGGCAGGAACATAAAGCAACAGAATTCTGCACACCAGCTGCAGGGTCTCCTACTCAAAGGGATATCTCCTGTCTGCTGATGTTTCTCTCTGCCTGGTATCTGTCAGCCTACACGCTTTCCTTCATAACCAGAGCAATGTTAAATGCCTTGGCTATGCCTCCTGGGAAGGACTTAGCAGCAAATTCAAAGGCTTTAGCATAAATCTGAGCCTGATAAAGAGTACTCAGACACTGGCAGAGACACCAGCAGGTCTCACATTTTGCTACATAATCAGGCCAGTAGGCTACAAAACTCTATAGCATGAACTGACATGTAAGGAAAGAGTTAGAGGACTTCTCTGCAGGACTACCCTGAAACACAGAGAAATGGAGGCATTCCCTTGCACACCTGCAAAGGAAGCTTCTCCAATCCACTGAGGATATCCTGGGCTGTTCCAAGTTGAAGGAGCCACCCTTGCCCGCTCCTGTTGTATTCTGTTGCCTGTGCCTTGGTGTCCACCTTACATGCACGTGGCTAAAGCAGAGCCCCTCAAAGAAGTGTCTGGTCACTGCCTCCAAGAAGAGAGAAATGGATGCAGGCAGACCTTGGGGGACAGCTAAGGGGCAGCTTTGTGAACTCTCCCCTAACGTACAAAGGGAGCTGCTGAAAGGTGAGGAGGCTTGAGACAGAGCCTGGAGATCATCAGCACTTCCAGGGCCAGGCCTGTTGTGCAATAGAAAGAGCCAGTGCTCTGAGGTCTGATGTTGATGCTAATTATCACTACAACCTAGCTGGGCAGTGTCACTGCCTCTCAGTGCCTCTCTCACGTGCAGACAGACCACTGCACCTGCCCTCCCCCTCCCTGGATCCCTCCAGCCAGTTCTGTTTTCCTGCCTCTGTATCCTGCCAGAGCAGGACAACAGCAGCACTGCAGGCAGGACAGTGAGGGTTACTTGATGTGACCCTTTCCTGTTGCTGGTATCAGTTTCAGTCTCCCACTTACCAGAATGTGGTCAGGCACAGCATACTTTGCTATCTTGGAAGCCACTATGGTTTTGAGCTCTTCTTTGATATGCTCTACACGAGCTGTCTGCTCCTTTAGCACTATGAAAGCAAAGGCACCTGGAAGACAAATGAGCAGAAGCCACAAACCTCATATTAGATACTGCCTGGAAAGACCCAGGATGCTCATTTGAATGCCAAGGAAGGTTTCAAATCATTCCTATGCACAATCTAGGGACTGACAAGAAAACCATTGATCCTTTTTACAAAAGCAAGTCAGACTCCAGCCCTCAAATGATGGCCCAGCCTTTTCTCAGCATCTGTGACTGATCTCAGTGACAATGACAAGTCAACATAAATTACCGAAGTGTTATTGGGATCAAAAGTTGGCCAATGTAAATCAGCTATTCCCGTTCTGTTGAAAGGACATTTCTAAGCACAATCCTGTAAAAGGAAGCTCTACCATATACATAAACACTCTGTATGAAAACAGTTCAGGGAGTAACACCCAGGTCAGGAACATGTAGCTATTTTCATGGCTATCTTTGTCTCTTGGGGCTGCAGTGCCAGTCAGACTAAGGATAACTGCCCTGCCATTCCCTCAGCATCTCCTAACATGCAGCTTGGGTTGGAATTTAAGGGAAGTATATGCAGATGTCATGTCAGGACACTACTTTTCACATACCTTCTCCTTTGATCTTATGTGGATACCCAACCACAGCTGTCTCAGGGACCTCAGGGTGATCAGCCTTCACAGAAAGTCAAACAAAAATACACAAATCACAACTGCTTCAAGCCCTACAGAGTTTGTGCCAGTTGCTCCACAAACAAAACACCTTCCCGTATCTCACTCTCCCCTTGACAGATCCAGCTGAAAGCACAACAGGAAAGCTGGATGCCAACTTCCTACTGCAGGATCAGCTGGTGGCCATGGCCACGGCCACGTCTCAGGGAGTAGCCCTGTACTGGCCCTGCTTTTATACACACAAATAAGTACTCCTACATCCACTGCTAAGCCCACTGCACACCAAGCTAAATTTGCAACACTCGGAAACCCTCTTTCTCTTTCTTTGTGCACGACTGTGGCCCCAAGTGGTGACTGGCCACTGCCAAATCACAAGCAAAACCAGTCTTGCAGTGCTCAGTGCTACAGAGAACTGTGGCCAGCAAACACAAAAAAATGAAGTTGCCAACATCACAGCCCACATTGGACTGGTGTTTGTAAGTGCTCAAAGCACACCGGAAGGCAGAAAGAATCATATTTCTTCATTCCCTAACCCAAATGTGTTTTTGTTATTATGCTACACAACAGTGATTACTTCTATTGCACTGCACAGTTTAATTTAACATTCTTCTGCAGTAAGATGACAGTTTGGGTGCACAGACCAGAAGAAACTACGTATCTGCATCCCACACCAAAGAATGGATTATGTTACCCGAAATTAGATTAAAATATGAAAGTAAACATCATAGAGCAATCTAGGCACATAAATATATCTGCATTTACACATGCATACACATACGCAGATTGTGAGAAGAACTGGATCCTATAGCTATGATCAGAAACTTGCACAGACAAAAGAATTACTCACAGAGGAGAAAGTAGGATCCTGTGTTCCATGTGAACACAGCTCAGGTTCGTCAGATGTTACATTTAAGTGCCATTTGCAGGCAAGGCACATAATATAGAAATAAATATACAGGTCAAGCTTTAAATATAAACACTCTGAGGACTTTTTGTTTTCAATTCCCTGAGATAGTATTATTTTCTCTCAAAATGACAGGCTAGCTTTGCAGCTGACATAAATCAAGGTTGCTTTATGTTTAACACTGCTGAATTCTCAGGCATGCTCAGCTAGTTCAGACAAGCAGGAACCACAGGTTTAGGAAGGAGAGGTCAGGTGCTAGCAGAGGGGAAGGAAGAAATAGGAGAGACACTTATGGAGTGTCCACCAGCATCCAAAACGACAACTGCAACAGTACAACATCACTGAGAGGAAACACAGCTCTGATGGCTCAATTGCAGCGACTGCCCACGGTGTGGCTCCCCTCACTTGCTCATTTGTTGTCCCCTCAGTAAGGGAGCTGTTTCCTCTTGCACCTTTGCTATTCATTGTGCATCAAGATGTGTCTGTGCAGGGGCAGGGGTTTGAAGGCAAGAGACAAAGCTGCTTTGAAAGGGTCACCCTACCCCACAGATATGCCCTGTCAAGGGACCTCTACCTGCTTGGAACTTACCATTGCATCTTCTATTTCTGCCGTCCCCAGCCTGTGTCCACTTATGTTAATGATATCATCCATGCGCCCTGTTATCTGGTAGTAGCCTTTCTGGCTCCTGTAAGCACCATCCCCTGTGAAGTAGTAACCTGCAGCAAAGACACAGGGCTGATCAGCAGCAGCAAGTGTGCCAGTTTTGGGCTTTGGTGCAGGACAGACCCTGCCATAGGACGGTGAGTAGGGCAGGGTGGATTGGGCAGCTCGCAGGCCTTCGCAAGCTCACAGCTGTGTGACCTGTCTCACGCCATTTACCACTTCCCTCTGCCATCCCTGGCCCTCCTGTGCTCTACCTGGGCTGTGCTGGCTGCTAATAAGCACCTGAACACCATCAAGACATGGAGCTTAGGTCTCTGCCAAGATGGACAAATCACTGTAGACAATCAGCAGCAACCAGTGGCTGACGTTCCTATAGTAAAACCAAGACCAGCAACACAACCCAGCGATGCTCAGTTGGATTTACAGAACCAAAAAGGGCTTTCTGATCTCTCTAGGCTTTGCATGCCTACATCTGCACAGCAGCAGTGTGCTCAGGCCTCTTGGTGCACACAGTACTAAGATAAAACCACTTCAAATGCCATTTGCCATCATGCCACAGGCTACTGGTCAAGCTCAGAACTGCTGCTGGCTACACCTCAGCACGCATGGAAAACTACAACTGTTCAGCTGAAAGGGAGCAGTTCTATTATGTTTTGTACATGGGAACACTGCCAATTTTTTTAATCACTTACACTAGGATGGTTGAAAAGCCATTTTCCCACTCGGCTAATGAAGATTCAGATCCCAGATAACAGTCACTCTCTAGCAGGTGAATGTGGGAGAAACACTGCTATCAGATTAGCCAAAAAAAACTCCAAATCACCCCATGATAAGCATGGAGGGTCTAAAACATTTGATGAAAACTGAAAAAGACCCAGGGTTTCCTGGAAACTCCAGTGTCACTGAGGAACATCCGGTAACACAGATTGTGCTGGCTCTTCACCAAGCCCATGCCTGCATCTGAATTGTTCCAGTGGCACATCTTAGAAGCAGCAGGCAGCTACTGCTGTGAAATCTGAAGGTGGTTCTTGCCAGGACCCATTAGTGCCCTATTCATGGACTTTCAGACATGTTTTCTGCCCTTCCAGATCAATTAAACAACTATCAACTAAATATCAACAAGACATCAGATGCAAATGTAGTGAGTAACAATGGACTATAGGGTAATTCGATTTCTTGTACTAGCTTCCCATTCTTATTATCCAGCCCATTTTGTACAATTTTCAGGCTTGCCTAATTCTTGCCTACCCTGTAGCTTTCAAATCCCTTTCAGTTGCTCTCCTGAGTGAAGACAGTTGTCTTGTCCAAAAAAAGACATGTCATGTCCTACAAAAAATGTTTCCCTGCCACTTCTAGTTACTTACCAGACAACTTGACCACGTTTTAAAAAGGAAGGTTGTAACACAGGGTTAAGATTCAGTGATGCAGGAGGTATTTCCCATCCAATATGCCTTTTTCCAAGTGAGACACAAAGCTCCAAAGAAAAGGTATTTGGACTTTGAAGCTTGGGCATTAAAGTTTTCTAGAAAATACATCCCTTTTGACAGCTAGAAAGGTCAACACTACCTAAAACCATCAGGGCATGCTTGCAACCTATGGCACACCCCCCAAGCCACCATGGTACAGAAATATCAGAAAGTACTGCTGAAAATATTCAGTATGCTTATACTGCAGTGAAACTGCCTTCCCTTGGCACTTTCCTTACCTGGGTAGGCTTTGAAATAGGCATCAATAAAGCGCCGGTGATCTCCATAGATTGTTCTTGCCATGCCAGGCCACGGCTGGGCAATGCAGAGCGCACCAGACACATCATTGCCCTCTATAACCTCTCCCTGCAGGTTCAAGCACAGGAAGGATGAACAGGTGAACAAAAGAGGAATAGTAAAGAGCTTCTGTGTCATTGATCTGGCAAGAGTCACCCTGCAGACTGCCAGTGGAGGAGCACAAGTGGAGAAAATAAATGTAAACAACTCCTCTAGACACTTGCAATGCCCTGTTGGCAAATCTGTATGGACAACTGAGATATGCGCTCGCACTCTCTCTCTCTCTCCCTCTCTCTCTCTCTCTCTATAAATTGCTCATCTATTCTACCATTTTAATGGAGAAACAAGCAGCCTTCTGGATCCTGTTCCTTTGCTGTCCAAAAGGTGATTAAAACAGAAAAACACACCAGCTTCTCATCTGGGCACCCAGCACAGCTCCAACTCACTTTCTCATCCATGAGCATAGGCACAATCCCGAAGAAAGGTCTCATAGCCATAGCTGGAACAATCTCAGCTTTCTCCTCTGAGGGCCGTGGGGCAATGCAGATGCCACCAGTTTCTGGAGGAAAAATGAAAAACAAAATATATGTAGTCCATCCAATGCTGGATGAAAGCAAATTCCAGCTCTTCTTAGGTCAAGGAGAAAACAGTGTAGCCACCTTGCAAGAAACAGCCACTGGGAAGGACTTCTGCAGGACCAAGAAGCACAGACACCTGAAAGCAGCACAGGCCTGGCATGGGCAGTACTCAGCAGCCCCACTTCCTACCCAGAAGTGATTTTACAGGGAAGGCATAAGCACGTCAGGGGATTTATCTCCCTCTAGTGTTTCTACAGCTGTCTAAGGTTAGCAGGAAAAGCACTTCAGGAGTCTGAATTACTGTTATTACAGAGTATGAGATTAACCCACCCCTTACAGGCAGGTTGAACTTATCTTCTAGTCAAAATTGAACCTTTTAATCTCCTTTTTCATTCCTGCTGGGATAAATATTAAATCAGGCTCCAACCTTAATGAGGTCTTTTCTATCCTAAATCTAATTCAGAAACACAAGAGAGAAACAAAAACAAAGGAAAATAAGGCTTTTTAAAATACAGCTCTATAAATAAAGGTATGTTCTGCCACACGGAGAGTGCATTCCTTTACCAGCTTTGCTGAGGTTGTGAAAACTGAAACCAGGGGTTGGAAAGGCTGAATTTGACCCTGAATTTGCATCCAGCTATGAAGAAGGGTCTCTGATGGCCTTAAGATTTAGATCTGTAGCAAATGGTTTCACATGTGGCTTACACATAGAAGTATTTCCCATTTCATTGATGGGCATGCATTCACTTCATGTTTCTGTTAATTTTGAAAAGGGGAGCTTGAATTGTTCCAGGAAGAAGCACCCCAGACACCTGCTGTTCTCTGTTTGCATAGACAAAATCTGCATCAGAACAGGGACTCTGATTAAACTGAAGGTTGCTCTTGCTAAGCCAGTACTCATCCTGAATACAGCACTGAAAGCTGTGTTTCAACATGGTATTTGCCACATCCTCCACATCCTGCAGCCAGCTGCACACAAGGCAGTAAAGTCTCACTCCTGAGGGAGCTGCATGGTAGCAAGGGTGCCTTAAAAATTATTTGCATGGTGAAGACCTATTATAAATTGGTTTAGAAGTACCAATTTTAGCCCCTGACAGATGACATCAAGCAAAACTTCTAGGCTCCACCCTGCCCTTTTGAAGCCTGTCCCTTCAGAGGCAGAGCTGGCAGAGAAAAGCTGTGTTTGCACATTACCTGCGCCCACGCTGTCAACACAGTGCAAAGCCACCCAGACTTTGGGCAAAGACAGCAGAGTCTGAGCAGGAGATGGGTGCTTTGAACCAGGCTCCCCTCTGCCATGGAGAGATCCCATCTGGCAGCAGAGTAGAGCAAGTGCTCTCTGCCACCGCAGACAGATTGGAGTGACTGCTTTGGGGGAATCTGTTTCACAAGCACCAGCCCAGTCTCAATCCATGTGAGATGATGCCAACAACAAAAGCTTCCAGGGCCTATTCAGAGATGTCTTTCAAAACCAGCTTCTGTTCATGGCTGTTCTGTTTTTTGTGAGATCAGGGACAAAAGTGAAAACACCTAGTGTCTCTTCTGCATCATGAAGAACTACACCTAAAACTCAAACACAGCTTTGATTCTATTATTGTCAATCAAAATCTGATATCTTAACAGCAAGAGCCATAGGAATTTTTCATCTGCACACACCACACTATTTAAATTGCTTCTCGTAATTGCTCTCTCACTCATTTGCCTCATCCAAAGACTTTAAAGTGGATTCTTAAATCACCATTTGCTGATGCCTGCCAGGCTTTATTAGCTGGCAACAGGTTGCTGCTTCAGAGAGCAGTGTCCCATGGAGGACACTGCACACAGCAGCACAATTAACCAGCTATACTGAAATTGTATAGGAAAGGTGACACTGCAGGACCACAGCCAGCATCCATCACATTGTTCCTGCGATCTCTTCCCACGCTCCTTTTACGTTCAAATGGCATATATAATCTTTCCAAGATTAATTTGGCTTCCTCTTTATTAAAGCATCAACTGTAGAAAAAGACTTGATTCCACTTTGTAATAAAATCAATGTCATGAATATTTATCATTACATTATGCTTCCAGGAGCTGGTAACTGTTTACCTGCAAAACTATGCCTGGTTCAAGGTAAGACCAAGCACTCTGAACTAACAGATTGTCCAGTGAATGTTTTTTAACCTTTCACCTGACAGTTGTTGCTCCAAAATCCCAGGAGAAATACAGTTTAATACAAGATCTAACCCTGTACTTTGGAGGAAATAGACAACACAGCATGAACATTGCATGCACCAGTTAACAAACAAACCAAAAAATGTTAGGGCAAAACTGGATTCTTCTCAATTACGTCAATGTGCAGCAATCAACTGCTTCTCCATGGTGTTTTCTTTCAGAGCAGTGAGGAGGAAAGCATATGATGATAAAGACCTAGAAAGTCATCTTTCCTTCTGCTCAGCATGTAGGAACACAGAAGATTTAAGAAATCAGTAGTTGAAGAAGATAGCAGTTAACATTGCTGCTCTGAATTCTGGGGTGGTTTTATTTCAAATCCGAAAATTAAAAAAAGAGTCTGCAAGTCTGGTCTGGATTAAATGGAACTTGGTTATGTGCCAGAAGAAAATTTATCACACTGAGATAGAGAGCCTGCTAGCAGGAGCAAGGACGAAATCAGGAGCAGCTTGACTGGAAGGGGAATGAATATGCTGCTCAATGGCAGTTTAAGACTATTTTTCAGCAGAGGCAGAATGCCAGCAGCTGTGCTCCTGTCTCCATGGCAAACTGGATCTCACAACTTCAGAAGGACATACTGCAAGACACCTCTAGCAACTCCTGAGTGTTGGTGCCCAGAAAAGAGAGGACTGGGTGCTGAGGAAGGAGCCAGGAAGGAGCTGCAGGACTCCTTCGAGCAGAGGGCCCCACCAGGCAGCACAACCCCAGTCTGGGTACAGCACGTGGCCTCTCTGCTGCTGGCCAGGGAGGCCAGGAGGCAGAGGCCAGCTCTGCTCCAGCTGGACTGGAGACAGCCAGCCACTGTGTCCAGCAGCTTGTACACAGCAAACATGCCTCAGCTGATGCACACAGCTGGGCCAAGCATATTGCCAATACACAAGTGCATCCTTTTTGAGGCATCAAAGCTCCAGGGCCAACGCAACTACAGAATATCAATTCAATCACGGGAGAAGGTGCTCCCCAGCAGCCCTGCTGGGTGACAGCCACTGTCCTCCACCCTCCAGCTGATGGGCAGCCAGCAAGTCTCCACTCACTCCTTTCCAATCTGCCAGAGCAGTTGCACAAGGTCCCTTTGACTATACAGCTTAGTTTTCCATCCTTCCCTGATCATTCCCAGGAAGGAAAACAAAGCACACCTAAGTATGGATCATGGCTATGTGGTGCTTTCAGTGCTTTTGCATGACAAGGCCATAACAAGGTCAGTACAGTTTGATAAACTGAAAATGAGTTTTGCAATTCAAGCTGACTATTGCCAGCTTTGCCCAGAAATTCAATTTCTGCCTTGTATTTCTAGCAGCAATTGGCATTGTCCAGCATTCAAAATATCAAAGAACATTTAGAGGAAAACAGAAACCCAACATTCCTATTGCTTGTACATGTTGTTACATTGCTGTCATGTGCAGAAACTCCCCAGTGACTTTCAAAAGCCAATCCAAATGCCAGGAGGGTTTTTTTGACCGACTTGTTGGATCAAATTGAAATGTGTTAATCCCTCTCTCCCCACCAGCAACCTGTCAATGGTCAGGGTCCCCCGTGCCCCCCAAGGCTGCCTCTTACCTGTCTGCCACCACGTGTCCACCAGGGTACAGCGCCCTTCTCCCACCACTTGGTAGAACCACTGCCAAGCTTCCTTGTTGATAGGCTCTCCCACTAGACCAAAACAAGAAAGAAAACAACCTGAGACCCAGGAGACTGCAGGCAGTTCATTCTCCCTCTTGGTGCACAACAAGCTGAAGGCATGATCTCCAAGCAGAACACTTACAGCACTTTTGCTGGGATGTGCAAAGGACTGCAATGCTCTCTTGTAACTGAGGACTGACTTTTTCCAGAAGGACCAAAAGGCAAGCAATGAATATCACTGAAAGTAACTAATCAATGCAGGTCATGTAATAAGAACCTCCAGAAAAGAAAATAATGCAGGAAAATGCTGCTTGGGTCACCTATGCCAGTAAAATTCAAAGTGATGCCCTTTACCATTAGATAAATCTTTTTAGCCAAGAATGTGATCCTGCAAAATAAGCTAGGAAACAGGCAATCATACAAAAGTTCAATGGACCCAAAATGTCATTTTGTTGCTTCTTCTGCTGAGAAAATATTTGAAAAGCCAGGTACAGAGCCTGCTTTATCATCTTTTTTCTAACCACATCCCGTGTGGTCAGCTGAGCTCCTCTCACATCTTCATTTCACCAGCTAGAACCCCTTGTCTTTTTCAGCTGAAGATTTCATGCCCCTTACCTGAACCCAAAACCTTCAAGGAAGATCTGTCATATTTCTTCACCCACTCTTCTCCATAATTCAGCAGCAGGCGTATTGCTGTAGGTGCTCCATAAAACTGATTAATTTTCAACCTTTGCACCACTTCCCAGTAACGACCTGCAAAATCACAAACTGGCTTTTTACCCTTCCAGCACTGACATACTGCTGCAAATGCTCAGCTGAAAGGTTAACAGCCAAAGCTGGAGCTGTTACTACTGTGAGTACAGAGCAAAAGCAATGACAGCTTTTTTTTTTCCTACCCTGGATTCACAGATGTTCCTGAGTGTTGTATCCACATGTTCCAAAGCAATGGAGCTTACCTCTCCTGAGCAGGCAGGTCACGCTGGACAGGTCTCTAAACCTCTTTTGCCACATTACCACGTCTAGCCAAACCTTTCCCCACCACTTCCTCACCTGGGTCAGGGTACACTGGAGTGCTTTCAAACAGGACAGAGGTGGCTCCATTGCAGAGTGGTCCATACACAACATAGCTATGTCCTGTGATCCAGCCAATGTCGGCCACACAGCCAAAAACATCACCTTGCTGGTAGTCAAACACATACTGCAAAGATAAACGTAAGGCCAGCTGATTTCCTGTTGGCAGGTGCTCAGAGGAGAGGTGCTGGACTGGGCATCCAGACGGGAGCAGGAGAGTGCACGAGGCAAGTGGAGCCAGGCATGTGGGACACAGCCACACGGAGACCAGCCCGAGGTGAGGAAGCGAGTCTGAGGGACCAGTATCAGGGCTCCCAGGCTCCTGGCACTTTTGCAAACATCCAGGAAGCATGGCTGTACCAGCAGCTGCTCATTTGGAGCAACAAAGCTACAACCAAAGCTCGGAGCCTTGGATACCTAAGGTTGCCTACTCCAGGTGGTCCACATGGGAGAGCTGATTCTGTGTCGCAGGGAAACTAAAGACCACAGAGTCTCGAGACCCTTCACCAATATCAACAGATTTCCATGAGAGATCTGGAGGAGCTGATAGGTGCCCATAAAACATTTTCTGAGAAATTTTCTTAGCTGCTCAGCTTCTCTGTGTGATATGAGTGCATCGCTTTCCAGACGCTACCCTCTCCTTGCTCATCACGTTCTCCAAGATCTTGGAGAATTCATTATCTTGTCTTGGAAATGGAAAATGCTTCCCACTGTAAATCTAACTCCTCTACCATATGGTGAAGAGGTCCTGACTCATAAAGAGTCAGGTTTATGGATCAGAAATACAAAAAAACCCCATGAGTGTGTGACAAGAGTGTCACATGTGAGTGTGCAAAGACCACAGAGATCACACAGGTCAGCTGATCCCTCTACCTAGAAAAGATAATTCTCACCTCACTTTTCCAAGTGCCTTTCCCTCTCATGCACTCTGCATGTGGAGAAAATATACCAGGGTGCAGATCTACCTTCTGGACTAAGAAAGAGATGCCTTGGAGTTTATGCTGTCACTTAGAAAAGCTGACGTAACAAATGCCCTTCATGCACAGAAGTCTGACACTTGAACATTCAAATCTTCTAAAAATTCAACCGTGTCAGCCTAAAGAAAGAAAACCTCCACATGAATTGTGTGTGATTATAAACAAGGTGATACCACTAAAGCCAGGTGGAGATCTTTCACCACAGTCCTCTCCTCACTTCACTGTTACCTTTTCATATGCAGAGCTCAGACCAGAAGCTTCAAGAAGCAGTGCCTTGACTCTTTCCATTTTCAAGAGAAAGGAGGTTAAAACATTTTCCCTAGATCACCCAGAAAAGCAGAACAGAGGTGCAACCACAAGAGGAGAAATATGATTTTGTTCTTCAGACAAGTACTATGCAAAGAGGCTGTTTTAAGAGTCCAGATCCTCTCTGAAAGAAAAAAGTCCAGCATCCCAATGCAAAATACTACAGTAATAGCCACATTACCAATGCCAGTAAGATACCTTCCAGAATCTCCTCAGCTGCAAATTCTGGGCAGCCAACACTGGCACATTTAAAATGCAAGAGCAGCACTGCCATTTTCTTGCTTTCACAACTCTGGTTCAGGTTTGCATAGTATCATATTCCTCAGAACAAATCCTGAAGATTAATTACACAGTTCAGACGTTTCCCAGCTTGTTTACAACCAATAAGCCAACTGGGCAGGAAGCAGGGAATACAGCACTCCTCCCTGCTCCAGGTCTCTCTTGTCAGCACTGCTGGAAGGTAAATGAACCTTTCCCAGAGGAGGCAGCTGAGTTACCTTGTGTGTGAGAGCAGCGTACAGCAGGTATCCAGCCTGGGTGTGAACGATTCCTTTGGGTTTCCCAGTGCTGCCCGAGGTGTACAGCATGAAGAGCATGTCTTCACTGTCCATGCTCTCTGGAGTGCAGACGGAATCTGCCTTGGTCATCTCCTAAGAAAGAAAAGGTGGTAATGACAGAAGGACTTTGGCTATATAGAGCCAACCATCACTCCTTCTCTTAAGCACGGCAACAGTGTCCAGAGACAAGAGCCACCATCACTGTTGCCCCTCACAAATATCCATGGATATATCATAGCTTATGTATGGGCTCAACCAGTGGAAAGGTTCCTGTGGGGGCACAGCATCTAACATTTCCACCAGTACCTCTGCTAAGCAGAGAAGTCAAGGAGAACTGGCCAGATAAAATAACATTTCAGGGAAAAAAAATGGTAAGTCATAGCTGCTTACATTTCAAGCCTTTGCACACTGCTGGTAGAAATCCAAAATGTGACTGCAAACACTTGACAGCAGCAGCAAGGCTGACTGGTTACTGCTTAGTACCTTCCTTTTCCTCTAAAAACTGCAGTGCCACAGTTAAACTGTGTGTTCATCTCCCTTCCCTGGCCCCAGCAGTGGATGACTGTCCTGTCCATTTGATCCTCAAATTCTAGTTTTTCTACCCAGAAGAAGGGTGCTTTTCTCTCCTGCCTCTGTCAGTCTCTTCATACTCCCCTGTTTGGCCAGCTGGGTGAGATCCTCTCCTCACCCCTACAGTCAGAACCACAGGAGGGAGGGATGCAATGTCCTGCTGTGTTAGAGCTTCTCTCGAGCTCTGTACTGTCCTGATGAATAATGATTCCTGCAAGAGTTATTAGGTGGCTCCTTGGAGGAGTTTCTTGGTACTGCCTTTTTATGAGAATACACTGTATACACACTGTATTTACAAGGGAACATTACCATCAGTAGGTCCAGTTGTTTAAAAGTATCTGACAAACAAAGCTTTATACAATATGAAGAGTTCACAAAACGTAATTCTTAGCCTCTGAGTTACAGCACTGCTGCTCATCTCAGGTATTTCTCATGACATTTTAGCACTGTCAGTTCAGGCTGACTTGCCAGTTTTTGAAACAAAGATGGAATCCTCATATGGTCCATTACAACATGAGCTTAAATTTTGCAGTAAGCTATTGCTCAAGAGCTGGAAAGTACAGCTCCTGTAAAGATCAGTAAGGACAGTTAACACCATTAACTGTTTAATTCTTGTTTTGTTTCAGACCCTACGACTGACAATGGGATGAGCTCAGCTCTTGGATCACCGAAGCACCTCAGGCTGTTTGCAGACTAAGGAAAATAATCAGAACATCCTTTGTGGAGTAAGGAGTATGACAATTTCTGAGTAAAACTTCTCTTCTCTGTTTAACTTACACTAGTACTTCCTCCTATCTCATGTGACCAGCACAGAGACTCTTGAGCAATTATCTTGCCAGCAGATTAGCTTTTTCCAGGCATTATTAGCATGAGTAGTTCCTGTTTACTGCTGCCAGCAAACTGATAAATCTACTTCTGCATTAGGCTGGAGTCCCACACGTGCCAGCTAAACACGTAAAAACAACAGCTGTTTTCTTCCCCAGGATGCACAGGCTCTAAATATTCCCAAGCCATCAGTGTTCTCCCATCATGGGGCAACCACAATGCTGTTCGTGGGCTGGATGAAGCCTCTCTAGGAACTTCATTATTTCTGCACTGTCTTTCAACAGTGCCCAGTCTGAGTGCACATGCAATCCATAACACAGTGTCTGAACACAGTAAAATAACAACAGCCACAATGGTCTCAGTGACCTCTGGGTCTCAGGAAACACTCCTTAAATCTCAGCACTGTTTGCAAGACTTCTGAAATGGAGCAGCGTAACCCCTGCCCATGCTGAGATAAACGAGACATAGATTGAGCTGCTCCAACTCACAATCCTAGCAGACTGTAAATACAGGCAGTCCATTTGAGTATGAAGATCCAGATGCTGTAAGGAGCAGAACTCAGGTCCCAAAGGCACATATGGAGAGAAAGATTATCCTAGCCAACACTCAGACCCAAAAGGAGTTATCCAACAACAACATACCTCTTCAAGGGGAATATCACGGTCACCCATCTGGACTTTGTTATCTGTCCTCCGAGCCACAAACACATGTTTGATGCTTGGACAGTTCTTCACAGCTTCATCCACAGTTGCCTTCAGCTGTATGGTTCGGCCTCCCCTGACTCCCTGGTTGTATGTGATAACTGCTTTGCATCCAGCTAAAAAGAGAAAGAATTAGCAGACATGCCAGCCTGTCTTCCAGGCTAGTATGCACACCCAACTTCCATTACTTTGGGGGTGATGTATCAGACAGCATGTGTGGCAAATACTCAGAACTGCTGTCAGGCAAAACCAGTCAGTGTCACTGATGAGAACACTTTAAAACCTGAGACACACAGAGATTAAGGGTAGCTGAGACCTCCGTAGGTTATCCAGTCCACCTCCCTCACCTCAAGGCAGGGTCTGCTTCAGCTAAACCACTTCAGACAGCTATCCCTTCAATCTTCCTAAAACACTCCAATGGCATCTACTCTACTCTTTCCCCAGCAGTTCACTCCAATGCCTATCACGAATATGAGGAAGTCTTTCCCAACATCCAGCCTAAGTGTCACTCACTGCAATTAAACCATCCATCCCTGCTTTGCAAAGCTGACATGCAGAACAGCTTCTTCCCAGTTCCCTGTGTGAGGGATAACTAAAACATGGACTTGTTCTCTGCAGATCAACTCCACTAAAAAGAAGAAAAAAACATGACAAATTCTGTAAGACTTATTCTCTCACACTAGCCACAAAGAAACTGATGTGACTGCTAGGACATGAACCACTGGCTATTTACCTCTTCTGTTGCTATTTTGAGCATCACTTTTTACCTTACCACACTATACAAGTACTTTTGGGCTGAGAGCAGTTCTGCCTGCTGGTACAAGGGCTCAGAGAGCAGGGGCACACTGCCAACACTTCCAGTACCATACATAAATCACAGGATCACAACTGAGAATGCAGAATTAGTACTGTGCAAGAGTATCAAAGAAACACTGCCATTATAGTGCAAAAGAACAAATCAGGCCCTATCCCTAAGCTCTGGTTTTCCTTGCAGCTTCACTGCTGTCAAACAATAACCCGGTACACACTGAATGTTAAGCAATTTATTAAGTATTCTAAGGTCAGAGGACACCGCATATGTCACTCAGGAAAAGGCTCCTCACTGCACTCGGCAGGGGAGAGTGAACTGTCCTGCTAGGTGAGAATGAACCAAGAAAACTCTTTCTGCCGAGAAAACACAGGGTTGGGACATGCCTTGGAGCACTGTCACAGAGGTGTTTGTTGCCCAGTCTGCATCTACTCACAGTCCATGATTCTCCCAGCCAAGGACTCGGCGCTGAATCCAGCGAAGACCACAGTGTGAACAGCACCTATCCTGGCACAAGCCAGCATGGCTGCCACCGACAAGGGGGACACAGACATATAGATGGCCACCCTGTCCCCTTTCTGGATCCCATATTTCTTCAGGGTGTTGGCAAGGCGGCAAGTCAGATCCAGAAGTTCCCTGTGGCACAGAAGGAACGTTGTCACGTGACTGCACAACCTGCTTTACGCGGGGCGAGCAAAGAAAATATGAACTTGGACAGCGTGAGGCATCATGGCCACCTCTGGATCTCATCTCAGCAGTACAGGGCATCTTAAAGAACGGTGGCCTGGAGCATGCTGGCAGCCAGGCTGCTCTTGCCATTGTGGAGAGGAGAAAAAAGGGCGGAGTGGTGCTTGCTGCAGAAGGACAGCAGAGAGAGAGCTGCAGGAGCTGTCCAGAGGTGCCAGGCCACAGCAGCCAGCAAGGCAGTGGCTGTCGTGCTGCCTCCAGAAATCAGGGTTCATTTCAGCCACTCCTGATGCCTTTTTTACCCACAAGGCTCAGTCAGAAGCTACTGGGAACACAAGTTGGATAAACACAAGATGAAATGGAAGTGTTGTCCAAAGACTCCCAGCATTAAGTCAGGCAACAGCTGGAAGTGCTCCACAACCAGGAGCTTCTCTTTAAATTGCAAGAGTAAGCAATGCATTTGCATGCACAAGGAAGAAAGGGGAAGTCTGGAGACACTTTTGTGAGAGGTAGATTTTACAAGACTCTCATCAAAGCTAGATCACCTGCAGCCCAACAGCCTCGCAGAACAGAGGTACTGCTGCCACTCTTGCACCGAGAAACTTGGTAACACCGAGAACAGGAACAAAGGCTCTTTTCATGGGACTCATTGCTGTGACATGGTGACAACAGCAGAAACATTCCTCTAAAGAATGCAAAAACAGTTTGTGGGCAAGGGCTTGCACATGCCCTTATTCTGATGCCTGCGCAGGGGATAACACAATTGCAGGTTCACCCAGGACCAAGATGCTGCCATGGACTAACAGCTCTGTATGCCTGCAGTGGAAGGGCTTTGGGAACAAGGGATACTGTGCCAGGTGAGGAGTGCTCTCATGCCAAGGGAGGAGGTGCAGCACAAGGTGCTGACAAGGGGCAGCAGAGCACTCCTACTGGTGCCAATCATCAGCTCAGAGGAGCAGACTGGCAGAGTCTGCCAGGAATGACAAATGTCCTCTGGGTTCACGAACTCTCTGAGTACTAAGGCCCAGAAGAGAGAGACATCTTCGACTCTCCAGCATGTTCATCATCAACCTGCCACCTGTGAACCCTTAGGGGTTGTAAGCTATACCACCAGGGACCCCTATAACTGTTAACAAAGAAATTAATTTGGGGGTAATAAGCTGTAAAGCATGAATCCTTATCTTATGTATCCTCTTCTCCTAGAACTGGCCATAGCTACAAAACAACCCCAATTTTCAACTGGTGGCTAAGCTGCAAATAAAATGAAGCGTTGTTGTTGGTTCATCAAAAATTATTTTGTTCCATTTTTTAAACACTTGCAAGTTGGAAACAAAAGCTGAAGTGCTCTGCTTTGGAAATGTCTTATCAAAACTATGGGGTCAGAATAAGTAATTCTTGGAGTGTCTACCCCTTAGCTTGTCTTAGACCAAGAGAGAAGACAAGGAAAACGAGCCTCAAATCCAAGGCACAGCACTTCATTTTATTTATGCTAAGACTATTTCTGCAGCATCAAGCAAATAATCCATTTCTGAACAGGAACTCGGAGAGGTGGCCAGACATGCTCACTGCCTGCTCAGCGGCAACAGCAGCCACTGCAGTGACCACAACCCTGCAGAAAGCAGGGATGGAGTAGCTGCACCTCAGACTGAATTTCCCCTTAACCCCCTTATAGTTAGAGATCAGCCTAAACTCTAAAGCACATCACTGAACACTTCTTCATAAGCCCCTCATGACCATGGAAGTGCACAGTCAGTTAGATTAGTTATCTTGCTTTTACTGAGTTCATGAACTGAGCAACTCTGTGCAATAATGAATTCCCACCCAACCACTGATTTGGTGCCTTGTCCTAAAAGGCCACATTTTCTGGCCTGGAATTTATCTGATGCTGCATGAAAGAAAACTCTCAATGTGAATAAATAACAAAGAGGCAAAACAAAATTAAGCTGCTCAACCGCAGAGCACATGAAGGGGAAACAAACCACAGAGACAGCTGTGAGAAGGTAAAATGGAAACTACTTATCTGCAATGGAAAATACTCAAGTGCTTTCTGAGCTGCAGCCTCTTTCTCCTATACAGAAATGCCAGAGTATCTCTGGCTAAGGTGTGTTTTCTGAGCAACTCCATAATTCCTCTTGTTCCTCTTGCTTATTCAGGACTCGGTGACAACAATGGCAGAAGCTCTCACTGTTTTTTATGATTAACCCCAATCTACCATTTGCTTAATGAGAGTGTATAAGTAAGGTGATAGACAACATGGATCAGTCTTTACCCACAGATCTATTTGCCTCTTCTTTGTATGCTGAAATGCTGGAATAGAAGGGCCTTGGAGGTCCCTTGGAGGTGCAGCACATGGGGGAATGGAGCCAAAGGCAAGGAGAAGGTGAGGCCAAGAACTCCAACAAAGAAATCCACGAATCCCTGAGCATCATGTAAGTCTTTTGGCTCCTGTGGCAGCAACTCGGGCTTCCCCTCCAGTTCAAGAAAGGGAGTTAGCAGAAATACTGTGTCAGGAATCCTTCCCTTGACTCCCTCACTCCTTCAAACAGATTCTGCTATCTAACAGGCAGGCAGTGAGTACACACCAGCAGGTTACACACTGCCAGTCCTTAACGCAGACACATCCTGGGGAGCAGCGAGCATCCTGCAGAGTCACTGCACCTAAACAAACTGAGCAGGGGGAAACCACAGCCATCATCACCCTCCCCATCTGCTACTGCTGCCAAGCTTGGCTCTGTAGTTCCTCCATCACACAAGGTCGGGAGAGCCAAGAGTAACCAAAACCTTCAAACCCAGCACTGCCCCACCCCTGACACAGCGGCAATGCCATGGAATGCTGCCTGGGAGGTGTGTTGGTAGCACAGCACATCCACCAGCTGCCCGCACTCCCAAGGATTTCAGTGCAGCCACTCAGAGCAGGGCACTGCTCTGCACTCTGCAGAGGCAGGCAGGAATAACCACCAGAGAGGAACAAAGCCACGGGGCACACAGAGGGTGCCCAGCTCCCCCTGTGCAAGCAGGGCAGACAGCAGGAGGATCTCAGCGGAGCCACTGCAGGAGAAGGAAATGTGCTGCAAGCAAAAGGAAGTGCCCAGCCCCTCCTGACAGAGACAGACAAGAAACTGCAGTCAGTTCATGGCACAACAGTCTGAGGATCCTCTGCAAAAACAAATTGTAAGAGCTGAGAGCAAATAAGAGAACAAACTGGACGGCAGAACACTGGTCCAGTGGGTAAAGTGTCAGAGCAGAGTGGAGAAACAGGGAAGCAGCAACCAGCTGGACCCAGAAGGGGAGACCATTTGCAAAGGAGAAAGAGCAATAGATCAGTCTGTGCATTTAGAACAGAGCAAGCCAGGAAGATGGCAGAGACATTAATGAACACAGACAAAGGACCAGTAAGAGACATGTGGACCTGCTGCTGGACAAATGTGGTATCAGTGGTAACCAACGGGACCTATTTCTTTCTTTTTTTGTATTATTTAGAATTTGAGTAAGAAGATCAGAGTGTTAAGGGTTAAAACTAATAATTAACTCCTGTGTCTTTCTATATAAGGTGTGCTTCCATCTTGCCCACAGATAAGGCTTTGAGCCTGTTGTCTTCCAGACTCATCACTCTCTACGCAGGCATCTCCTCAGCTATCACAGCATCACTTCTAAGCACAGGACCTACAAGGCTGGCCCTCCAACAGAGCCAGCAGATCGTTGTTTAGGCCAGTCTTTCTGTTTAATCTAACAGACAGCACTCCTCTCCCTGTCCTTACATCTCTGTTCAGGAGCTGACAGACCATACTTCTCTCAGATCCCTCCCCAGATACATTTGTACTTGTGTTTCCAGAGCCCATCGCTCAGTGCAGTGTCTGGAACAACTTCTGTAAAACCCATCAGCACCACGTGGCACTTCCCTGACGCATTTCAGGGATGCTTTGCAGAAACAGCCTTCCAGTAAGTCTGATGTTACCTTTTGCCACAGTAAGACAGCCTGCAGCTTTCTAAACAAAGCAAGCCAGTTCCTTTTACATTAAAAAAAATTGCATCAAGACCTTCTTTGGGAAGCAGACTTTCACAAAGTTATTCTAGACTTTTTCTTAATACATTCAATGCCATATACAGGCTTTGACAGCACCTAGTTTAAAGCCTTAGCCCCAGCCATGTTCTCTGCTGTCATGGCATGAAAGCTGGGTTGAGTATTTCTTGCAGCAATCAAGTTTATTTCCTGGAACTATAGTTTAGATTTGGCTGAAACCGTTTGAAAATTCAGGTCAAGTGTCCAAACTGGACATTAGAGCACAACTGCCCAGCCTTCCTGCAGACATCCTGAACCCAAGGCAAGGGAAATCCCTTGCAACATTTTTCAGGTGAGAAAGTGAAAAATCCATGAGCTGTCTTGGATGGGGAGAGCTGAAAGCCTGGGCAAGATTTACTTGCAACTTCAGCTTACAAAGACAATACTGGAAAGATGAAAAAGAGTTTTGGTGCCAATGGTAAGTACCATCATGGCTTCCAGCTGCAGTCTTCACTGTGATCTCTAATATAATTTCATCTACTTTAGCTCAGGCTGAGGAATCCGTTGGCTTTTTAAAGGCATAGCTGTCATGTTGCTCATGAAGATGTCCAACCACTTCTCTCCTACCCCTCTAGGACCCTAACTTCTGGTCCTTCAGCTTTCCTCTCTCCCTACTTTCTACTTTGCATTTTGAACTTTCCCTCTGGGAGCAACATTTTCTGCACCAAAGTGATCACCCTTCTTTTGAGATCTGCAACCCTTTTGAAAAACAGGTTAGCATGTTAGACTAACTAAAGCATTCTGCTGCCCACTTCCCACAGCTCCCACTGACAACAGCCATGGGATTTTGCAAATCCACTGGGTCACAGGTGGATGACTGTAGACACCATAGTAAACCAGGGAACACCAGAGAGAATAACTAACTCCACGTCAGACAGGGGGAGGGCTGGCATAACTTCAGTTGCTGTCTTCAACAGCAACTTGATGTTGTTGAACTTACAGAGGCTGCAACCCAACAGCTCCGACCACCAACTCCACCTGCTTTTATAAGGCACAGTGTCCTTAAAAACCCAGGCTCAGAAACACAGTGGGGAATTCCTCTGCAAGGTTTCAAAGGCCCCGGGCCCTGACAATATCCCCAGAGCAGGACAAAACACTCCTGGTCTGGTTGGACCCTTCTGACAATAAATTCAGCTGTCAGCTTACAGCAGCACAGTGCTGCTACTAAGCCACTGCCCTAACAATGAGTTTTTGGTGTTTTAGCCTCTGGAGAGCCAGAGAGCCTCTTGATAACTGATTTGCATGATCTGTCCCCACTTTGCTGACTGCAGCCACCAAAGCCCAGGAGGGTTGCATTCCCTGTTGTTACAAAGCAGTAAAAAACCAAGTCTCTTGCCTTCCCATTCAAAACCAGAGGAAATCTGAAACTCAGTTAAATTTCTACTTGATAGAAATGAAACCCAGAGGGAGGATAAAGCAAGAATGGCTGGAGAACTTTTTTTCCTGAAAGGCTGAGTTGCATCAGCTAGAGAGGCAGGACAAAACTTTCAGCAGTGAAAAAGATCATCACAACTGAGTTTGTAAGGGCAGCCATCATCTCTTGGCACAAAAATGAAATGTTTCACCTATGGCTTTGGATATCTTTGCCCATCAGCAGATGTTTGGATTCTTCCCCTAGCACAGAGCACTTGAACGCTGCTGCACAAACACAACCCACCTTGCTGACAAGTGTGCACAGGGGTGTAGGCACATGATAGCACAGCCCATCAGCTCTTTGCCCACAGCACAGGCAAATTGAGGCTTTTATTTCTGCCAAGGATGAGCAAGCTGGGACAGCACTTCCCAGTGCAGCTGTGTTTCCTGCCAGTGCATGGAGGACATCCCACTGACGAAGGTTTTTCTCTTCCTCAGGGAGGAGAAAGCCTGTTCCAGCCCTTTTCCTGCACAGCCACCTTCTTCCTTTGCAGGCTGTGATGGGAACAAGGCCAGCACTCAGCTGTTTTCTTGTCCCTGACAACTCCTCAGAGGAGAAGGCAGAGGACCCAGGCCAGCAGCTGCATCATTCCTTGTGTCACCAAGGGCTTATCTCTGAGGAGAAACAGCTCACAGCAGCAAGCTTTGCAAAGTAGATAACACAAAAAACTGGTGCCTTGAAGTACGTTGCACCTAAGCCCTGGACAGCTCTCTCCCAGCTGAGAATACATGACCTTACTCAAAGCTGGTCCATAAGGCAGTGCCCAAATTAAAGTCTTTGGCTTCCTAGAGTGCTAAGTCCTCACTCTAAGGCTGCTATGCCCCTAACAGGGCATCCAGATCCTAAGGAAAGGGGCATCTCTCTTCTGCCAAGACACGTCCAGCATCCCTCTCATGCCCTCTTTACGCTGAGGCTGATGTGCTACAGAAGGCTCACCAAGGACTACTCAACCAGCATCCCAGCTCCTGGGCCACTTCCTTCTCTGATATGCTTTCCCTCACAAAATTTCTAGCTCAAATAAGGCACTACTGCAAAAGGTTTTCAACTAAGCTCAGTCTCAGAGGGAGATCACTGTCAACACACTCTGGAAAAAGCTTCCTGTCCCATTTAAAACCTGTAAAAATGCAGCCCAAAGAACACAGAAAAGGCAAAATACTCAGAGTATTGCTGTTTTCAACAAAGCTGTTCCTGCCTTAATGAGATAAGCAGAGAACCAAGTGATCTGTTTTACCATGTGGCAGGACTAAAGTCTCTTTACAAACTCAAATGCAGTCACATTTCACCCAGAGTATCAGGCAGAAACAGAAACATGGCTCACAAATACAGGCAGAAGTTTGAAAATAGAGGTTGTCAATATATCTTTCACTTGGATGTTCTTTCTGGTACCAGTTACTGTAACTCTGTAGGGCTGCACAAAAAAGGGTTCAGTTTTCAGACGTGGGTTACTCGTCTTTATGGCACAGCAATCACAATTCCACAGGCTGAAAATACGGTTTCTTCCAAATGCATTTTGGCACGGCCAGGAAGAAAACCAGTCCTGTTGCTGTTCAGAAAGGCCGTCCCTTATCTCCAGAGATTGCAGATAAGACGTTTGAGTGTCTGCAGCAGCTCAGCACATTTCAAGTGGCAGCCTAAGGGGGAGGTTAGAGTTGCCTTGGATGAGGCTGTGCTGTCTGTTGGGCTGCTCTCCTTATCAGGTTGATCTGAGCACAACTGTCACCTCTCTCCTACCCCTAGTTTTTATGCCTGAGGCATAAAGAGAGAGGTAAAAGTGCCCAAACCTGTGAGAAAAACATACCATACATAAACCCGGGTAGAAACCTTTGGTTCCATCTCCACTTTTACCACCAGAATAACAAAAGCAAAACTCAAACCATTTAGGCAAGCTACAGAGCTCATTACAATGCACTTATATCATAACATGCCTAAACACCCTGCCAAATAACAATATCAAGATTAAAACCAATGCACTCCTTTCACAGATTTATATCAGATAGTGTTTTTTTCTGTTGCATGGAGCACTAACCTCCCAAAGTTATTTTTACACCCACTCCTCCCTGCTGACCACTTTCCTCACTCCAATGAATAATGTTTCCAGGAGCTTTAATAAATTCTGGAGATGAATCAGACCACCAGAACCTATTCAGACCCAAGGAGTTCTAGGAATCCCAACAATTTCCAGAAAGCATTCTGTAAAGGTCTGATGCTAGGACTTTATACATCTCCTCTGCTTTCTGATCCAGCAGAACAAACATCTGGCTCCCTGAGATTCAGCAGCTCAAACATTTGGCTCCCTGAAACATGCACTGAGGAATGTACAAGTCTGGGAAACATTTAAATCTCACTAGAGACAGAGGAGATGTAAAAGGCAGGACTGTCTCCTAAGTGAGGGCACATAGCAAGGAGAAGAGAAATATGCTTAAACCTGCCATATTCTAACAAACCCTACAATCTACAGCATTAATTACAAGTCAGTATCACTCACAGCAGCCTCAAGGTTGCTCTAAACTTCACTAAGGACGGGGAAGAGGAACAGAGGGAGTTTAAAATCCCCTCCAGCCAGGGCTCAGTATCAAGCTGTTGACATCAACACAAGACGTTTGCATCAAGACATTTGCTGCTCTGCTGAAACCAGAAGCTGCTCACAGGAATTCTCCCACGCATATCTCCAGGAAGCAAAAAGGAAACTGTCAGGTGAAAAAAAAAAACATTTCCCCTTCCCCCACACTGCCAGGCATCGTGAGAAGCTGCCATACCTGTATGTGACATGCACTGCAGTGCCAGGTTCATCTCTCTCCCAAATCAAAGCCACTCTGTTCGGAGACTTTTCGACATGCTGATCCAAGCAATTTACTGTAAAAAAACCCAAAGGTTTAAACAAAGCCTGATCATATGAAAGGTTTTTTGTAAGCTTAGCTTGGTCAAGTGCAACAGCAAGCAAATCCAAGATGAAACATCAGTTTTTAGTTTGCTAGGCCCATGCTAATGTATAACAGAGGAACTGAGAGCAAATGCAGCTCTAGTAAAGCTATACAACAAACTCTATACTGGATTGGCACAGCTGCCTTAGAGATGGATACCCACGAGAGGCCATGGCCAATTCAGCTCAGCTTAGCTCCACTGGCTAAACTTAAGCCAGCCCAAATCCTTCCCCTGCTCCCAGCAGCACAAAGACAAGACACCCTTTTGATGTTTTTGCTCCTCAGAGCAGCTTTTCACTACAGAACTCAGACAGTTTTTCCCAGCTGGCATATTTAGCACTGCACCATTTGGATTTTCTAATTGAAGCTCATGTGAAACATTTTTATTCCAGGGTATAACAAAGAGCTGAACCTCAGCTAACTGAAAATATCTAAAACTGTAGGATCTATGGTAAACTCAAAGTTCAGACATCTTCAAATTACCAGACCCCTGGGAAAGACTAACTTGTCTCGGGCTGTGTACTCCACCTCCTAAAATTTAAAGCTATAAAATTACCTTTTAAAGGTGCACCTGTCCCCTGCAACAACTTGAAGTAGAAGACTTAGGGAGAGCACCCAACCTGGAGAAATTTATAGAATCCACAAAAGAAACCTGGCTGCATGTCCAGTAGCAACTTGCCTGATAGTTAGAGAGCATCCTTGTAAAGCATTAATTCCAAGACTATATGACACTTACTTATTGCATTGTAATCTTTTAAAGGCAGTTACTTTACTTCAATAGGCAACTGATCAGGGACACTGCTGTACAACTCAGAGAAAACTTTTTAAAAAATTGCTAGATTTCGGATCATATTCCCTGGAAGTATTAATACTGATGGGAAAGGATTTCATTTTTCCAGATAAATTAAGTGCAACAAAAGCTGTGCGCTGTAGTAGCTTTGGCTGTTCTGTGATCAGCCAAAGGATCTGAAGGAGACAAAGCCATTTCCTAAGCCATCCTAATATGATACAAGAGGACAAAAGCTCTAATGGGGAATGCTTTAAGCAGTTACACACTGGTTTCCTCTACCTGTCTTCATTGCTGTGGCTTGGTCCACAACAAGTAGCAACTCCCACCTCCAAGCTCCTTGCAGCTACACCCTCACACAGTGCGCCACGCTACAGTGAATCACATGGAGTGGCATTCATTGCCCAAGCAATTTTTCTTACTCGTGAGCAGCCACACCGGCCTTCAGAGGGAATTTCTGCTGCAGAAAGCCCCAGCTGAGCCAAGTGGGAGCTTTAGCTGGGTGCTCAGTAAGAACCAGCAGGTGAACCAGAGCCAAATGCTATTATTTCCTTCCTGATCTTAGGCTTACAAGAGCCTTTTACTCATTGTACAAAATAGAATTTAGTTACCTTCCCCTTACTACTACACCCTAATGGTTTCCCCATACATTTTATTGCTTCCTTGACAATGCTCAGAAACAATTCATCTCAGTAAGACATGCTCCTGAGAATGTGTCCTGGTGGGAAATGCGGTAGTTTGCCAGGTTATTCTCCTGGCCAGGAGTTACAGTGCAATAAATTCAGAAGCACTGAAGCTCACAGGTCCTCAGAATCCTACTACAAGGGCCCCCAAGCAAAAAGCAACAGATGACTCAGTTGCTGATGGTTCAGCTGTGCTGGGAGACGTGCACACAGGATGTTCTGGATCAGAGACCTGAACTGTTGCCATGTTTCTGCAGCCAGTGTTCAAATCAAGAGGTGAAAGGACAAAATCAGAGCCTCCTAAAAGAAAAACAGCCACTTGGCTGTGGCCAAGTACTGTCTTCACCACACTTGAGAAGAAAAGCAGCAACAGCAAACCTGTTTAATTCTGTGCATCTGTTTCAAAGGCCTATGATTTTCTTTTATGTATGCAAAGAAAACTAAGTGGCATTTTCTGTCTGCTGAGGAACCAGACCCAAGGCCAAGCAATATCTGGACATCAAAGACCTGACATGGGATTCAGAAGAAAGTGTTGATCCCACTCTACAGAGGAAAGAAATAGATCCCTGATAGCCTGTGCTCAGACAAGATCTTCCTTTCAACAGGAATTAATGAAAACAAAACTCTGGTTAAAATCCTCTGATTGCTGGGTGCTGGAAGCAGGGCTGTACACACATCTCCATAAGCTTGGGATCCACTGCTGGACATCATCCCCTGGGAGGAGACACTCTCTTATGTTCTTTGGAAGACCTGAGGAGGGTTTCCACTTTTGCTGTCAAAAAAAAGTGGCCAGAGATGTTACAGTTACTGCACTACTGAACCGGTGCCTCCTCCCAGGAACAGGAAATGAAGGTCAGAAATGTACATCCCTGTTAAAAGACATCACCCCTGAGTGGTACCCTGGATGGGGCTGGGGCTCACTCCCGCTGGACAAAGCCCGGCCGCAGCAGAGGAGAGTCTTCAAGGCAGATATAGCCTGGACAAAACTCAAAGGCAGTCAGGGCAGCCAAGGCAAATTTTACTTTTGTTTCAAGTTGAGTGGTGAAGTTGGAGGAAAAGACCAAGATCCTCGTTTAAAAGAAAAAAAAAATCCCTGCAGCTTCTGCCGTAAAAGCCTGGGACCGTTCCCCACCTGGGAAACATCCTGAGCCACCACGGGGCCGGGCAGCACCGCAGCCGGCAGAGCCCAAGCTGGGCATCCAAGCGACGGGGCTGCGGCCGATCTCCGCAGGTCGAAGAGCGGCCGCCCGCGAGGCAGCGCCCGGGCAAGAGGCTTAGCCAGGGTCATCCCGCCTTCGCATTTTCTCCCCTCTCCCAGCATTTCGCAATCCCCGGCTTGTTTCCTCCCAGCGCCGCTCAACCGAAATCCTCGTTTTCTCCCCCAAAGACGGGCGCTGGCGAAACTTTTCCCCGCGGGACGCCTCCCGTGCAGCCCGGCGGCGGCAGCAGGCGGCCCCGGCGGGGGATGCGCGGGGGATGCGCCTTACCCGAGACGTTGAGGCGGCCGCCGAGGAACCAGCGGGCGGAACCGGCGGGCGCGCCGGGCTGCCAGGCCGTGTGGAAGGGACAGTCCCAGCGCAGCCACCCCCGCGCCACGTCCGCCCAGAACCCGGCGGGGTCGCGGGCCGCCCGCTCCTGCCAGGCCCGGTNCACCCCGGGAGCACCCCGCACCCCCAGGCACCTGCACCTCCAGGCACCTGCACCTCCAGGCACCCCGCACCCCGGGAGCACCCCGAGAGATACGCCTGCACCTGGAGAGATAGCCCCAGCACTTCCCTCTGTGGGGAGATCACCCGCACGGACAGGGGTGCACCCCCGTTCACACCCTCACCACCACAACGCGGGTGCCCAGGTACAGCCAGGCACTTTAACATAAAAAGCAGCTGTCGGCACACACGCACCCTGTCCTGTCCACAGCTGGTGTCCGTCAGCACGCACCCGGGCACTGAGCACAAAATGAGCACGGCCAGTGGCACAGTCCTCATGCACAGACAGTGCTTGTGCTCGTGGGTCGGTGGCAAACATATCGTGCCCTCGTACGCCACCATACACACAGATGTCATTACCCTGTCCCCTCTGCTCAAAATCGGGTGTCTCTAAGTGGGGTACACATCCACTTTTTGCTCGGCAGCCCCGTGAGCACCATCATTACCATAACGTGGAAGTCCCGGCTTTGGTATCACAACGCTTCTTCCTCCATATTAATCTAGGGACCAGATTTCACCCCGACTTCATGGTGCAAACCCTCAACAATGAGTAGCGAGGTTTTACAGCAGGTAACACAGAGCTTATTCCTTGTGCACAGGAGGGACATGCTCTTTTCTGGCATGAAGAAATTAATTCTTTTAGACAGCTTGGTCCAGTCTCCCAGCCGGAGTTTGAAAGCTCAGAGTGGCATGGTCTGAGCATCCTTAAGAAGCACCTAACTACCTGAGCACCAACTCTACTCACTCACAGGGTTTGGGTAGGCAAAGCACGTTTCATGTTCAAGATTAAAAACTTGAAATAACTCTATATGCTATGAAGCTTCTTCTGGCAGCGGTAGAGACAAATGGTGTTTTTCTGTTCTAAAAATATCACCAAGCACTTTTGTGTGTGTGACACTGCTGAACCTTTCTGCTGTGTTTTATAGGTAACAAGCAAGAATAAATACTCTTGTAATTTCCTAGTAAAGTTGGCAATAGCACATGGCTGCTGTAGCTCGATATTGCTTCCTTGTGTTTCGACTGTCACTTTCGGTTTGCCCAGACCCTAAATTCCAGGCAGCAGCACGTGTGCCACCTGGTGCCAGACAGGGGCACGGAGAGCACTTCAGCTTTCACTTGATCTGCCCAAGGATTGCTCAAAAGTTTTCTATCAAAGATGACTTACGTGCCAATCCCACCCCTTTCAGGACTTCAGAGGAATTCTTTTCACAAAACAAAAAAAGAGTAAAAAAAAAAAAGCATGAATTTAAATTATTTGGCCTTAAAGCTTACCTGCTTCATTTGCAGACCTTCAAATCTGGGAATGGTGCCCTTCTCTGGTTTTCTTCCCCTAAGACTGATTTTTCTTATCTACCAGCAAGTTTTGTTTTGCTCATGACTCACCAGAACATCCCCCACTCTCAAAATCTGGCTGCCTTTTACCTCAGAGAAAACCAAGGCCAGCAGCAACAGAATCCAAATCCAGTCTGGAGCCACCTGATCACCCCATTCAGATGGGTTGCTGGGCAGAACAAGCACAACCCCCAGTCTCCTTTCTTGCCTCCAAAAGAGCTGAGGAGAGGGGGAAAGAGTCCCTGAGATTTTGCAATGCCTACTTGTTCTAGCTATGACTTCCTGAACAAGTGAGTGAAGGCTGGCATCAGGCTGTTGACTTTTTGAGAACCAAGGGGTGTTACAGCAATTCTCATTCTGAAGTATTTTGAGTATGCCAGGAAAGGCTGGTGCTGGATAAAAGACAGGTCACAGAATTGCTTCCTGCATTCACTGTGTCTCTCTGTTCTCAGGGCCCTCTGGCATTCTGGAGTCCCAACAGGAATGCTGGCATTCCCAGCTCTGGAGAAGTCTGGTGACTGCGATCTGAAAATGCCACCTCTGTGTGGCAGCTTCCAGAGGCTTGTGGCTGCCAGGGCAGAAGAAGTCATTCCCTGCTATGGCCAAGCCTCCTGGCACAGTCTCCCAGACCAGCCAGGCCATCTCACTACCCTGCAGGAGATTTTAGCAGGTTATAGGCTGAATAGCTGCAGATCCTGGCCTGGATTAAGGGTCTTCTGTGCTGGTGTCATGGCAGGCGCTGATGAGCAATGCCAGTAGTGGGTTGAGTAGGAGCTGAGATGTCTACTGACAGAGGTGTAACAAAAAAAATTTAAAAACAAATCAAAAACAAAACAACCCCCCCCAACTTTCCACGTTTCTACTCCTATTCTTAACTGCTACCAGCAGTGATTTATTGGCCTCATCTTTGATTCTTGTCAATATGTAAAAGCCTTGCTCAATGAGGTCTAATGTTTCTGAATTGCCCATCCCCCTGTTTTTTCCCTTAATGACCTAAAAAGAATAGTAAGGTTGTGAATTCCATGACTGTCACTTGGTTGTCACTGTTCTTCTCCTAACTGCCCTTTCCCATGGTCTTCTGACATGGTGTGCACACAGTTGATACCTGACTCCACAAAGAAAGTCAGGGCCAGGTAAAAACACCATCACAGAGCTAAGTACACGCTGGTCTGTGTTAGAAATCCTCCCAAGTCACAATTAACCCAGATTTTAATAAAATCTTTTGATAATTTTCAGCAACATTTGTGCCTTCAGATTAAATTGGACATGTTCCCAGGTGGCTGTTCCAGCAGGTTTCTCAGCCCATTCAGCTCCATCTGCAGAAGAGCAGGCTTAGAGGGAGGTTTAGAGCAGGGATGAAATAAAGCTAAAATGCAGTTGCTCAGGTACCACTTTAACAGATCAGCACAGACCTTGTGTCCAAATCAACGGGAACTGCAGCAGGTTTGAAGGAGCTGAGTACCTGAGCTAATCTGGGATGTGAATCTATGTCAGATCTGCTCACATCTGGTCACACCAGAAACAAAGGTCAAACCTGTGTGAAAAATATAGATTCCCTGCACTTCCATTTATGAATGTGTAATAAATGCCCAGTGGAGAGAAGGGAGAAAAACAATACTTTAAAATATCCAGATAACTAGAGTGCTTTCATACAGGCCAGCCCATCAGCTGGCCCATTCTCAAGAGTTTTCTGCCCAAGGCTGGATTTCAAACCAAGGGGATTCAGTGCTGCTGCTGACACCCATCAACACAGAACGTCCCTCCCCGTTTGGCTCCTCTCCTGCAAAACCACACTGGGTTTGCTATGTGCTTTGTTCCAGAAAGTCCTTGCTGATGAATCTCCACATCACACTGGCTTCCTCTCAGGCAGCACTTGGGGCTGCCCAACCTGAGGGTGGACCGAAGGCTCCAGCCCCTTCCATCCCCTCCAGCTTCGTACTGTTGCTCAATCCAATTCTGCTGCTGGATCTGTGCTTGGCATTCCACCAGCACTGTGAAAAAGAGATCTTTTCGCCGGTGCGTAGATCACGTCGGNAAGATGACCTCTTGGGGAAAACCATCTCCCTCACCTCATTTTGGTTTGCCCACTTCCTTTGCCTCTCAAACTCAGCACCATGAACCAGTGCTTGGGAATTTAAGTCATGGGATCTTGACCTGCAGCACAGAAAGCCCACATGGCAACTGCCAATCATCTCTCATTCATATACCTGGAATGACAGGAACCTCGGCATGACATGCAACTGCCTGTGTCTTAACCCCTGGGACCTGCAGGATGAGCTGCTGCTAGAGGGCTGGAGATTCCCTGGAGTCTCTGTGGAATGCTTCCACTGAGCAAGTCCTCAATGCAGGGGGCTCCAGCCAGTGGAGGAACATCGTGGGGGCCTGGTAGCCCTGTTCTCCCTGATCTGAGTGGTTGGGGGTGGCCAGGGTTGTGGTGGATCTGCCTCGGCACAAGCATGTCTGCAGGTGTGTCAATCTTCATAACAAATCCCCTCTGTTACCAGCCTGGCCCCAGGGAATTGCTTTGGTGGGGGGAGAAGTCTTGGCTAGGAGATACATCCCACAAGGGATTGGGGAGCACTGCAGCCCTGTGGAAGCTGGTGTGACATCCCACTCATGAGGCAGATGGGAACCTCCATGCATGGATCAACACCAGGTTGGGTCACTCTGATGGGGACAGGGAGAAGGCACCAGTGCGTTGCAGGGAGGGTCTGGCAGCAGCGTCCCTTGCAGCGTGATTTGTGAAGGTGTACAAGGCACAGAACAGTGCCCGTCCACAGTTTGGGTGAGAGGTGTGAGGACCAGCTGGAATATGGGCGATTTGCAGCAAAAAGGGAACAAGAAGGCACAGCCACGAGCATTGCACAGCACATCTGTAGGAGCCACGTGCTTATCCGTGCTTCAAGTAAAATGTGATTTGCATTGAGCTGGAGCAGGGAGGATGACACCTCTCTGGGACAGCAGCACAGCTGTGCCCCTCAAGGAACAGGGAAACTGCCCAGGGACAGGCACACTGCTTGGCTGCACGCAGGGATAGGCTCACTTGTCTGAGCCATTTCTGGGTGCTGCACCCAGCTCTGAGCTGCTGGGCTTGTTCCCAGTCCTGGCAGGGCAAGATCTGGCCTTGTATGGATGGGGAATGGCTCTGATCCTGATGGTGCAATGCCCAGGCCAGTGCTGATGGTGCTGGTCCTGGTCCCAGTGTAGTGTCCTGGCCAGACTGTGGTGATGCTGCCACTTGCAGTGCAGTGTAGTGCACCAGTCCCTCGCTGGCCCTCGCCCCAGAGGACTGGAGTAAAAAGCTGCAGGCCAACTGCTGGGGCTGACTCCCTGCCAGCTCAGGGCAGCGCTAGGGCCACAGCGGGGACGCTGCCAGTCCCAGTGCAATGCAAAGCCCAGCCTAAGGCAGATGTGCTGGCTCTGGCCTTGGTCCCAGCAGTGCAGTCACCTGGCCCTGTGCAGACTGTGCCAGCGCTGGCTCCAGTCCCCGGGCAGTGCAGTGCCCCGGGCCATGCTGGTGATGCCAGTGCTGATGCCACCAGCGCAGAGACGAGCACCAGTCCCCGTCCTGGCAGGGCCCGTGATCGCGTTGGCATCGCCGATGCCGGTCCCGTTCCCGGTCCCAGGGCGGGGCAGCGCCGTGCCGGTCCTGTTCTCGGTCTCAGGCCGAATTCCACGCCGGTGCGCTTCCCAGCACCCGGAGTCGCGGCGCGCTGCAGTGCCCAGCCGCATGTGCCGCCAGTCGATGCCCGGTGCCGGTTGACGGTGGAGGCAGGGCGGGCCCGGGGCGGGCCCGGCCGGGCAGGGACGGCCCGCGGGTGATGTCAGGCTGATGCTGTCGGTGCGGCGCGCGGTGCATTGTGGGCGAATCCCGCCGCCCGCCGCGGCTCCGAGGGGGAGGATGCGCTCGG
>VZTG01001475.1:39103-101606 GCA_013397845.1 Melanocharis versteri
AAACCCACGGAGGGTGTCGGCCACCTCAGGGGGCCAGGTGCCGCCCGGGGCTGGGCACGGCATCCTGCCCGGGGCCACCGGGTGCCTGTCCAGCCGCATGTGGAAAGCCAGAGCGCTCCGTAGAGGTCTCTGGGGAGGAAGCGCTTCCATCGCGTTACGTTGGGATAACTCCGTGGTGCTCGCGTTTCAGGCAGGAGGCTGAGAGTTTCTCCTCCTTGGCGGGGTGGAAATGGTGCTCCTGTGTGCATGGCCGTGTGTCCTGAAGCTCTGGGGCTCAGAGTCTCCTGCCGCGGAGTCGGTACTGCTCGTGGCGCCCAAGTTGACATTGCTGGATGTGTCCATAGTCATTGTGCTTTCCCTGCATTCCGGGAGAGGAGGTATCCGGTAACCTGTGTCTGACCCGACGAGGACTCTCGAGATAAACACCATGACCTTGACGTGCATCTAGGATTTGACAGGGAACCAGAATCCTATACGAAGCGCTGGAGTGACACTGTCACTCTGACAGCTACTTGTATGACAAGTTCAAGACCCACTGTGGGTTTTGAGGGGGGGGACTTCAATACCTGTTGGTATCGTGTTTCTGAGCAGTTCAAACCGAATCTATTTTGAATTTTCTTAGGCTTGCAAGGTGGTTTGATAGAAGGGAAGGTTTCGTAATTCTACCATTTCACATCGTTTTCTTGTAGCGTCATTGAAAATGTTGCCTTTTAGTAACAAACTTCTCAGTGAGTCACAACAGAGATTTTCAGCCTGAGGACTTCTATGAGTGCAATTTAGCCTCCTGTTGTGTTGTGCCACAGAGTGTGCTAAGGCTTCCTCAGCAGCAGTGCTTGTAGGTGCTGTGCCTGTACAGGTGCTCTGACTAAAGAGCATCAGTTCTGTCTCACGAGTGTCAGTGTGTCACCACATTTCAGTGTGCTGCGTTCTTTTGAGAGTATAAAGAGGGGCAGAATGGGAATGATGTGTTAATGTTCTGGCTTTTTTCCTTTGTGTGCCAGTGATCATCCAGCTCATAAGGAGCATCCTCATGGTGACATAGGTGGAATCAGAAACGTTTGAGATGCAGTGCTCATGGATGGTGTATGTGGTATCCACTGCTTTAACTGTTGTGTGCTTTTGCATGCTTTGTGATAATCTCATTCCTTCAGGAGTAGGCTAAGTTCCTCTTCTCTGGCAAAATAAAGCGCTGGAATCTCTTGTAGGACACTGTTATCAGAGTCAGTCTTGGGGACACCTGCCTAACCTGTTTTTTTTTTTCGGAATAGTCCTCAAGGGAAAAGCTAGATCCCTATCAATGCTCTTCGTCCTCCAGGAAGGAGTGTCTGTAGTGCTAGGAAATCTATTCCATCAGCCCCCATGGTTGGTGCTAATGGAGAGGTGCTCATGGGCCATATGTGGATTTCCTTCCTTCTCCATCCCCAGTGTTTGTTGGTGAAGGCGGGTGTATCTCCATGCTGCAACAGGCAGCCTGGAGCTCTCCTCCAGTGGAAGCAGTTGGCACTTGTTTTTCAAAGCAGAAATGATCAGACAGATCCAGGAAGAGCCAAATCCCTCTTTTTTCTGTACCTTTAGTGTGTGAATCCCCTCATGCTATTTCTTGCTCTCTCTTATGGAAAGATTGACACATCACTTCATAGTTTATCAGGTAGCCCACTCTTCTCACATGGGTCTTGCTGTGGGCTCATCTCTTCAATCGTGTCCTTTCAGTTTTTTGCCTTAGTCTTATCTTTGTGTGTATCAATGTGCAGGGTCCAGAAAAACAATTTGGGAGCGGTTCCTCATCCTGGGAAGCTCCTAGGTTAGATTTGTTTGCCAGAGGTCCATAATGACCTTCCAGTAACATTGCAGAGCTTTGAAAACAGAGCAGAGGACAGAAAATAGGTCTTTGTAGAGGAATAGGTGTTAATAAAATACTCAAGGACTTTGTAAACTTCCTTCATTTTAAAGGATGTGTTGCCTTTGTTGGTATCTTGGTATCTTCTACTTTGAGCATTGCAAGGCACAGCCTAATATTTACCGAAGTGATTGTGGAAGCATTTGCTAAAAAACTGCTTTAGCTCTGCTAGTTTACTGAGCAAGATACAGAGTGGACACAACCAGTGCTTCCCTCCCCCTCTTCCATTAAAAATAACCAAAAAGTGGGTATTCCTCTGAAACATCACGAAATTCACTTAAATGTCATTGTGGGACACCAACCCATTGGAATAAATGTTCAGACTGCTTTAAGAGGGAGGAATAAGGAAGACCAGCAATGAGACCTCCCTCCCTAGTCCAGAGGAAGAGTGGGAGAATGTGTTGGGTATTTATTGAAGCTTTAGGAATGAGAGGTGAGGGAGATGATGTGACTTTTACGTGGTGCATCTGAAAATTGAGACTCTCTTGCATGTGAGAGTTTCCCCAGCCAGGAACTGGACAGTGGCAATCCTTGTTGGTCAGGCCAATCCATGGTCTTCTCCACAACAGTGCCCAGTGCCTGTGGATCACACTGTTGAGAGCCACAGCAGTTATCCCCAAAAACATGGAAAATAATCTAGCAATAGCAGTGTGGCTTGGGCATTAATGTATCAAGTGGTTTTTCACCTGAGCTTTTCTGGTCTTTTGGGGACTGGTGGGTACATCTATATTAGACTCGACGGGGAAAATAGAAAACTGCCACAGTAGGTTTTTTCATGAGATTCACTATCCCTTGGTCCCTTTTGGTCTTGCCCAGTTCCACACTGTTTTCTGCTGGGCCTTCTCCACCACCCAAGAGCTGCACACATGGGAAAGGATCTTTTTTTGTAGTTGAGAAGGAAGTTGTTGACAACGTGATGGACTGTAGAGCTAATCAAATAAGATGCGTTTGGGAACCCTTTCCTTTTGGTGTCAAGCTGTGTCATCTTTAATTTGGTGAGCAATATGAAAGGAACAAACTGGATCCTGGGCTGGCTCCAGTCGGATAGGTGCAGTGGAGAGCAGAGAATGCCTGTGGGCACAGATTTCCTCTTGGAAGAAATGAGGCATCTCAGCCTTCAGAAAGAGATCTGGTGTCAGCTGTGGCAGATGGAAGTGGATTCCTCTCTGTCCGTGCAGCAGGAGATGTTGTCAGGCCCACTGTCAGCCCAGGAGCTGCCTGGGTACCAAGCTTTGGTGGCCTCCCAGTCAGATGGGAAAAGACAAAGGGACAAGGAGACCTTGATGTCTGGTGAAAAGGTTTTGATTATAGGATCATAAGCTCAGCTTCCCAGGCCAAACCCCCGGATTGCTCCAGTCCTTTCTCTACCAGTGACCAAGAGATGATGCTTAAGGAAAGGCTGACAGGCACACTGTGCTTGCCCTGGTTACACCCCTTAGCACCTTGGTGGTGCAGGATGCAGCCTTTCAGCCTTTTTATTTGTTGGCTTGGATAATTTTCTGTGTACATAAGATGTGACCTGTGTGCTAAGAGCACTCTGTTGTGAAACCTAGCTCTGCATTCCTATGTGTTTTCTTCTCTTTTAGCCAGTTACTGGTTTTAGAGAAACTTTGGTTTTATCCTGAAACATCCTAATTTCCAAGGCCTTTGGCCTGATACCACACATATCTATGTGCTTGTTGAGTCTTTCTAAAAGCACCTAGCCTTTCCTAATAGATCTATAAATCAGGGCTACTCCCTTCTGCCTGCCACTTAGTTTAATTTTTAATCTTCAGTTTTTCAGACATGTCTGTTGTGGAAGACTGATTTTCCAGATCCTCTGCAGAGCTCTTCAAAATAAACAGCAGCCAAAAATCCTTGGCATCTTCTTTCTGATCTTTCCTCCAATCGGTCTTTCTGTTTCTTACCTGTCCATCATTCAGCAGACTGGCTGGCTGGCCTCTGGTCAGGTATGGGTAGAAAATATGTAGATTTTATCCATAAGAATGTACTTAATCTCTTTTACATCATCAGGAAAAAACATCATCACTTGGAATAATTTGTACTGTTTTCTTCTTTTGCATGTCTTCTATTCTAAAAATCTTCTGTTGGCACAGTAAGTCAGAATTAAAATGAAGTAGAAGTTGCACTGGCCAAAGAATTTTCTTTCTTCTTTTTCTTTAAGGTGATACATTTCTGTTCAACAAAGTGGAATTATTTGTAAGTTATATTTAAAATTTCATCGTGGTAATATATCCTGATCTGCATGAAGAAACTGAAGTTCCCCATTGCCTCCTGTTTCCTAAAGGCACAGGCCATCTGTTCTCACATGGCAAATCACTGTTGCTGCTTTATTCTGGTCTGATGGGGTAGCTTTTACTGTTACGTTTTTTCCATTTACCCTTGATACAAAATTATTTCTTTATCTCCTATGAGTCTGTGTGTTTATTTTGTAGTATGTAGTACTCTTTCTCCCCTGGAGTGACCTGTCCTTTTTCCGTGTACCTTTTCCATGGAGCACTGGAGAATGTGCCTGGGTAGCTCCGTGTTCACCCTTAAATCCATACATCCTTGTTCCCTGCCTTACCTCTGAAACCTGTTGCATCTCTTTGGTTTTTTGGGTTCCATTTAAGTACCTTATAATCCTGAAACTTCTCTTTCTCTGTGTGTGTGATATTTCTTCTCAAATTCAGCCCATTTTTTCCCTGAACTTGTGGTTCTTTGTGAGAATCTGCCTCCCAGCACCCGGTGTGCCACTCCTGGTGGCCCCTTACTGGTCTATAGCTTCTTGACATGCAGCTTAAATTCTTGATGCCTGTTCTGCTCACTGAAACAAGGATATGGTGTAGCTGTCTGATACTTTCACCTTCACTGAGGCATCAGCACAGTGCTTCTCTTGATTGGACACTAATAAATTGTCTGGCTTGTTTCCCTCATTTCATGAAAGTTGCTTGTTTGCTTCCTGTAGTACCTCAGCCAGAGAATAGAAGTCACCTTTGTGGTGACATTGTGTTAGGAGACTTAGACTTTGTGGTCTAATTAGGTCTTGAATTATTTAAACAGAATCTAGCTGCATTAGACTTCTAAAATTTACTAGTTTAGGAGTTGTGCAAGTATTTTATCAAAACTAACTGGTTTCTTTAAATTTTGTTATCCTTGGAAAAAAAATTGGCTTCAGGCAGAGTTACTCCACTGTTTTTAAGCAGAAGGGACTGGATCCTGTGATCTCACGGAAGGCCAAGAGCTTCCTGCTGTGGAGACAAACACAGAGCACAGCTTGACTGAAGCTGAAATGGGTCTGAGGTACTGCTCCTCCCTTGTGCTGCCACTTGCATTTGACTGACCCTACAATGAACCAATCCAGAAAGCTCTAAGCCAAGGAAATGCCCTTATTTATTAGGAAGAGGAATCGTTTTTCTGCTAGCACAGGTCACTGAACCCCTGGTGGCCCACTGGCCCATGGTGGAATCCTGCATACACAAGTTCAGAGCTGGGAGGAGAGAGGAGAACTGCTTCTCTTCATTTCAGGCAGATTTTTGTATTGGCTAATTAGGAACCTGAAGCTATGGACTCAGCATTGGGGTCTGTAGGATTTATGGGGTAATGTAGGCAATATGGTGTAACAGTGCTCCCGTTAATTCTCACCTTTCATTCATTAGCGTATAAGCACCCAAAATGTGATTTTTGGGTGGGTGTTGCGATTTTTGGTTTTGGTTTTTATTTTGGTGTTTTTGCTGTCAGTAAAATTTGCAGTAGCTAAAGCAGCCTTTTTAAAGGTGCCCAACCTTGGTCTGAAAAGAGAGTCCACCATCTTTCTTGTTCCGGATCCTGTCCTTAAGGAAACACCCATGAAAAACGAATTTGCAGTGGTCAGCCTTCGGCTTCTAGCAGAAGATGAGCTAGAAAGTCAGAGCCCTTCAGTTTTTTAAATTTTCATAATAGGGAGGTACTAATGCTCCACAACATTCCCTTGCTTTTTGGGGTTTCTTTGGGCTAAGTTCCATGCATTTTAGAGAGTTTAGTTTGCGGGTGGAAGGCACCTTCCTACCTTTTTTTCTGATCCAGGATTTTTAGTAGCCATGAGGTGTGGATTACTGGACTCTACTGTCTCTCACCAGTAGGCAAGGACAGAGTTGCCTCCCTTTTTGTTGTGCTTCTCTCTGCAGCAATGCTCTGTTCTGCATGCATGACCTCTATGGCTTATTCATAGATGTCTGAGCGTGAGTTTGGTTGTATTAAGAAGCATTTTGTTGAAGATGCACTTTTTTCTTTCTGCTGTTCCCCATTTCCACTAAGAAATAAGGAGTGGTTGCTTCTCGAGCAGAGACGGGGCTTACGGGGCTTTGTGCGTTGAGCCAACAGGACAAAAAAGAAAATGTAAAAGGTGGAACTGCAGAGGGCAAGTAGTCAAGTAGTTTGTGACAGTAGTCTTGTGACAGTTATCTGAGGGAAATGACAGGAGCCATTTGGTTTCCAGGGCTCAGAGCTATCTGATTGCATAGGTCCTACAGCCTCTTTTCAGGTCTGGTGGCAGCTCAGGAGCTGGTATTTCTGGTGTGCTTGTTGCTTCTTTTGCAAAACAGATCTTCTTTAACCTTGCTGCCTGTGTTTCTGATTGGGATGAGATTATATACATTTTTTCCCCTTCCAAATATCCCAGGCTGGACTTGAACCAGTAATTGTTCTGTCTGTGGAGTATTTATTATTAGAAGCATTCACCAGGAGCCAGCTTACTCTGGCAAGCTGAGCACAGAATGCACAATTACTCATTGCAGGTTGAGATGGGTTTGAAAAATTGCTGTGAGCATTGACCAAGTCACATACAAAATTTACTTTTCCAGTACTTTTCTTCCACCTATGAATAGAAAATAATTTTTACATTAAAATAAGGCATAAGGTTCATGATGCTTTTTTATGGAAACAAGTTCTGACCATATGTGTTCTGTAATAGGAGATTCTCAGAATCCAGTTACTTGGCATAGCACTGGAAAATTAAGGATCAAAGTATAAATGTGGTTTATGACAGTAGAAGAACACATTTTAAAGTTTTGTTGGGGGTTTTATTGGTGTGGTTTTTTTGATTATTTGTATTGGGGATTTTGTTGGTTTTTAGGGATTTTTTCCCTGAAACAACAAGCTGATGTAAAATCTGATAGCAGAATGAGAAGGCGCATGCCTCAGTCATAGAGCTGCTTAACTCCACAGACGGGAAAACTCCTGGATGGGAAGCAATTGTTGGCCTGTTCTGGGAGAGTGCAGGCAGGTACTGACAGTTGTGAACTAGATGGCATCCTCGGCACGTGTGGAAATGGCTTTTGTAGAGGCACTCCAGACCAGCTCGTAAAGCTCTCCATAATCTTGGTAACACCCTTGTTCCTTGGAAACTGACTCACCCAGCAGTGCGCAAAGAAATGAAACAGACCATGCTTGCACGTATAAGAATTTTTGTGTATTTTTCTAGGGTGTTCTTGCGTAGACTAAATATCACCACTGGAAGCAGTGCACAGACTGTGAAGGTGCAATATCCCGGGGATTCCTTTGTTGGAGGCTCTTCCTCCGAGGCACCGGCTTGAGCTGTTACGGCATTGCTGCGCCAACAGTTTTCAAAGGAAAATGAGTTGACATCTGTGTGGACTCTTGGTGTGCTTTTGGGTTGGGTCATGCAGCAAGAGCCTTATGGAAAGAATGGAGATTTTTCATATCAGCAGGGAAGAAAGCGTGTAGTGGAGAGGAAATAGGCAATTTGCTAGAATCACTGCAGTTACCTGCGGAAATTGCTGTGATGCATTCCCAGCCCACACAAGAGGCACTACGGCAATCTGTAGGAATTACCCTCCCCAGTGCAGCTGTAAAGGCTATGGCCGGGCAGCCTCTGGGACAAGGTGCTGTTATGGCAGTGACCATAGGCGAAGGCCAAATTTGATAGACCCCAGGACTATGTGTAAGAAGGACTGCTCAACAGAAGAAGAGAGACAGTGGGAAAAGTGGGAAGCAGCCCAAAATGATGATGGAATAGGGACAATTGAGGTAAAACTGATTCTGCCAAAGAAATATTTAATCACTCTGGCTGGATGGTTTCATGATAAAGCCCAAGGGGGAACAGAGGCAATAGCTAACAAAGTACAAAGGGTATGGATGGCTCCAGAGGATCACAAACTCTCTTTGGAAGGTATTTAGCTATATAGGAACTTCAATCCCAGTAGAGTCCAGCTTACTGGATGGATGTGAACACTTGATCCAGTATGTTTTCTATATGCACAAAGAGTTCAAAGAGCAGAGTGAGTGTGCTCAGTGGTATCCATCCACTCCACCTGAAATGCAGGTACATTATATACAGCTTGGAGGTGACGTGTTGATTAAGGCATTCTTTAGGAAATCCAAATTAGAACCTCTGTGGGAAGGTCCATATACTGTTTTGTTGTGTTCCTCGTATGCTGTTAAAGATTTAGGTAAGGAAAATTGAATGTGCCGTTCTCACATCAAACAAGTAGTGATGATCAACCAGTTGATAAATGACTGGCTTCTGAGAATCCTTCATAATTTTGTGCTGGGAATCACTTAAATATTTGTGCACGGTAATTTATAACCTTGGACTCCACCCTATGGCCATCTTGTTAGTTTTAATTCTCTTAAGTTTGTTTTTTGTGATAATGTTGTAGGAGGACAGTGGTTCAATGCCTCAAAGTTGTTTTTTTTTTCCCTTTTACTATATTAGCAGGTGTACTTAATTAAGAGAAAGGAAGAACTGTTGAGGAACACACCTGGTGCAGGTAGCTGGGTGTGCAGCTGCAGTGGGAGCTGCAGGTTGTGCCCTGGATGGCAGGAAAGGTCTGGAGGCTCAGGCAAGGGGCCATGAACTGGTGCCACTCCTTTGCCAAACAAAGGGCATGGGGACGTGTAGGGCTGGCTGGCTGGTTCATCCAGAGACTCTGTGGAACCCAAATAAAACAGGAGAAGACCCCAGACCAAATGTCCCCATTTAGCAAGAGGCACGTGCAAGTGGCACAAAGAGCACGAGAGGAACACAGCCTGTAAGGGCACAAAAGTCCAGTGGTGCCAGTGTGACTCCCAGAGTTGTTCCTGAAGGGTCAGACAGGAAAGTTTCCTTAGCCAGCTGTCTGCCAACTAAAAAGGGTTGAGACAGAAGATCAGAGAATGAAGCTAGATTTGCAGGCAGCAGAGGAAGGATGAACCTGCTCCCCTGAGCATGCTGCAACGAGGGGGAAGAGCTCCTTACAAAAATGGGAAAATGGTTACAGAAGGGCTGTAGAGGGATGATTTAAGTGAGTAACAGTTGGCATGATCTGTCATGTTTTTGTCAGTCCCAGGAAACCTCTTCTGTGTAATAACAAATAGAATCTCTGTTGTGATCAGCACTGGGCTTGAAGACTGAAAAAATTTTGTCCCATTTAGTCTCATTTAGTCTGATATAACATCAGTGCAGCAAGTGGCAGTTGCCCCACTTATGCTAATTTTTATTACGAAAGTGCTTGGTAATATGCAGTCTACGTGGCAAATCTATAAATACATTAATTTCTCTAGCAAAATACCCTGTCTTCCAGAATTTGAATCAATTATGAAAGCTCTCATCAGGAACTTACTGTTATGTTCCTAACCTCTAAATAACTTTCTGACAAGTTTATTTAATATTTGATAGTTATGGTGACTGCTTCTATCATAAAAAATCTTGAATGGGTAAGATGAACACAGCTTTCTCTGGAATGGAGGTTTAAAATGATTGATCTCAGGCTGTGGGCCTTTTAATAACCTGATAGAATAGGCTATAACAAGACCATTGAGCAACAGATGTTATCAGTTTGCTGTGTGCCCAAGTTGTTTTTTCAAGATAAAATCCTGTTCTCCAAGAATAAGGACTCAAGGAAGGTCCTGTTGACCACTCTGAAAACTGACTTGGAACGGCCACATTTGATGGAAGATGAACAACAGGCTCTGCACAAAAGCTGAGAGAAGGGAGAGGATGTGCCTGATGGGACATTTTGCATTACCTGAGGATCTGGTCCCACTCTGGTCCAGGATCAGGTGGTGACAACATACCCCTGTGTGTCAGGCGTAGGTCGAGTCTGATATCATAAGTACAACCTCTGTTTAGTTCTTGCTTTTATTCAGATATATTTTGTTTTGGCTGCCAGCAGACTACTCAAGCTTTTCAGTAGTGATTTATATTGATTTTACAGGTACATATACTTAAGCTGCAGTTAAATGCACTGTAAGCAAACCATAATGTTTGCCTGTTACATTAGTAGAGGTTGAGCTGGTTATGATATCAGAGGGATTTCTTGGTGTTGGATTTAATGTTCTGCTTGTTTCAAATTTGGAGCAAATCTGTCAAGGAGATTGGTGGAAGATAATAGACTTTCCTTTCAAATTCTCCTGCTCCCCATTGTTTTACTTTTACTGCTAAGATGTATTTGGGGAGGATTAGGATAACATAAACTCCTGGCAGTGTAGGCGAGCTTACCCGGTGTGCATTCCTAACGATTTGTTGTCATAATTACCTGTGCTGATTCTCCCTGCAGATAGGTGGGTTTGGCACAGAAATTACTGGCGTGTCTGACTGCTCTGTAATGGGTGTGAATGCAGTCTCTGGCAGTGTGGTGTTGTTTGTTTGGGGGTTTTGTTTGATTTCCTCAAGTCCTATGCTGTTACTTTCACTGTGCAGTGATAATTCAGTTGGCTGTGCAACTAGGTAGCCATAATAATGCTGTCAAGGTGCATCTGTGACCACATTTAATATGTATGTTCTGCTCAGTGCAGCCTCATGTTAGCAGAGAATCTGGACCTTGATTGATTGCAGTCTGTCTTGATTGTTTGTTTTTCCCAGTCTCTCCTTAATGGTCATAAACCATTCAAAGATGAAAAACAGTCCCAGCATCTTGCAACCTCACCTTTAGATGCTTTGATTTTTACAGAAGTGAAATGCCATGAACAGCAAGTCCAGAATTTCAAAGGCTGATGCCATTCCATGCCTGTGAGAAGAACATGTCACGGAGGAGACTTTAGGCTGCAGCTGACAGGAGTTGAACCTGCTCTCTAAGCAGGGTTTGCTGCAGCAGGGGCAGGCAGTGAAGGAAGATGTGTCTTCAAGGAACAATTCAGAGCCTTACGATCTCCTGCTGTCAGACCTACCCTATCGGCGTATGGCTTGTTTTTCATTGCTGTTTCAAGTTCAGCAGGGAGTATGGTGTATTCCAGGGCTGAGGGGCTGTTAGTCCAGTGCACTGTATTTTTTTAAATCAGCTTCTTTCCTGTACTGTCATATGCATTCCTACCCTGATAACAGAGTGCTAGTGTGTGGTACAACTTATTTATACAAAGATTTAAGGGGTTTTTTTTGCTTTGATGTGAGTGATTTAATTTTTATAGTTGGTATTGTGGGTTGGAAGGAGATGGTGTTGGAGAAGAAGTGAGGGACACTGAGTCCATGCAGCTACTGCTGCCGTTAACTGAGCCCCAGTGCTGCTGAGCAGTGGCATTTGGAAACTGCACAGTTTTTTGTTTTCTTACTTCTAAGCATTCTCAGTCCTACTTGTTATATTCTCATCTTATTCCCCACCCCATCCATTTCATTCATGTTCATGTTGGGAACAGCTAAATTATGCTTAAATCCTATTTACAACTATTTTTTTGTTGTTCCTCCCATGCAGGTATTGGACAGGGAGATTGATCTGATTTCTAGACTGCAGTTTATTGGGTTACTTCTTTTGGTTTTGCAGTTATCCAACTTTGTCTCACCCAAAAAAACCTGTAGTTTACATCAGCGTTCCATAACACCTCTGGGATCCACTCTTAAGGTGGATTATGCTCCTGAGGTTGTTCATGGTGGGGAATTTGGTCAAGTAAAGAGGGTCATGAGTTACAGCATTCTAAATTGTTCTAATTTGTAGACTTCCAGAGGTAAGGATGTGTCCTGAAATAAAGTGGGATATTGCAATTCTTGCATAGTGAGATTAAGCCACTTAAGATTATCCAGGACCCTTAGTAAGGTGGTGAGAGACAGAATTCCGTAGCTTTGTTCTGCTATTTGATAACCACTTCATGTCTAATGAGTTTTGAGCTTGATGTTTGTGAGTGTGGCTGTATTTTGGGCACTCCAGCCATAGTATACTGAGACTGAAGCAAGCCAACATAGGAAAGATCTCATGTATTCATTAGGAATTCCCACAGGGCATGCTTGGTATTTATAGGTTAATTTTAAGAGTGCTCTAATCCTGTAAAACGAGGAAATAGTTTTTCCATTAAAGCTGTTTAAAATTTTGCTTGCATGAAAGAGAACCTTGTAAGGTAGGTGATTGGGCTGTGTATATGAGACTTTTTCCATTGATTCTTTATTTTTTGTTCTCTGACCTCCTTGAAGGGCTAAAGGAGACGTATATATTATATATACACTCCTTCTGCTGAAAGTTCCTCCCCAAAACACAAGTCAGGCCATACTGAGTCATACCACTGGTCCATCTAGGCCAGTGTCCCGACCTGAGTTGGCCAAGAAAATGAGTATCTAGGATAGAGAATAAAAGCTGGGAAAGCATATAAAATGACCCCTCAGACTGCTCTTGCCCCCTTCAGTGAACTGGTGAACATGGGGGGTTTTGCATTTCTTTATTATAAAGGCCAAGACTAAATTTATAAAACTATAAAGTTTATATGTTTGTAAAGTTTATATAGTTGGCTGAAGGAGATGGCAGTATGGAAGAGCTGATTTCACACTTCCTCGTGCTGAGATTGGCCAAGAGATAGAATTTGGTCCTACTGTTGTCACTGTTTATTTCTCAGCTGCTTTCCTTTGTGCTTCACTTGCTATTTCTAGGAAGCCAGTTTTAGAGTGTCTTAGGGTTGCTCAGCTCTCTTGCATCTCTTCATGGGACATGGGTACAAGAATTTCTTGACATCCTGTCCATTTCCTACAGGAAAAGACAAACTGAAAGTTCTTGTTTTCACAGTCACTCTACTTTAAATTATGTCTCTTTATATTCAATGGTCAATACATTCTGAAGGTTAGGAGAGTGGTGCAGCATCTGGGTTTAAGACATTAAACCCAGATGGGTAACATTTAACATGCAGAAATTATGCTCTCTGCTGTGTATTGGGAAGGAGAGGTGGTGCTTTACCACTCTGCCTCTGACCATCTCTTGCCTCTTCCCTTCTGTTAGCAAAGTCAGCTCTGGCATAGTGCTGGCTGCAGGCTTTCATGCTGGACAAACAATATTTACACCATATTTTATTGATTTGGAAGGAATTGCAATAATGTATAAATTAAAAGCATGATTTAGATGTGTTGATGGTTTCTGCACAAAGGTACCTTCGTTCCTTCTTTTGCCCCTTGTGATGCTTCTGGGTTTTTAGGTTAATATGTTATGTCTTGCTATGGATATAGGTAATGCTTGGCCCATAGGCCTGAGCATGTTTCTGCACTATTTGTACTGCCTCAGGAATAAAGTCTGGATTTGTGCTGCTACTGTGTTCTAAAACAGCTCGGAATTTGTTTCGGACTATAATTAAATTGGCATTTGCTTTGGCTGCATTACTCTGGCGATACCAGAGCATATCTGTAAACTTAGTTCTGTAATTCCATGTTGCCAAATGGCTGCTATTCATGGTACTGCCCAGGAGGATTTTATTCTATTTCAAAGCCAGATTCCTTTAAATAACAGACATGATATCTTTGTACACATGTATTAAAATTTTGATAAAGGAAAGTGGAATAGTGCACCAGGGAAAGCGATTGTACCTTGCCTGGCTTTGAGTGCTCAAAGACTTTCATGTTCAATCTCTCCTCTAAAATTATTCCTTGGGATTACTTTCCACCACGAGTCACCAGACTGAAATCTTACTATGCGCATGCATCGCTAAAGCGGTGTGAAGAGACCTTCAGGAGTGAGGAGGGATACTTATTTCTGTGTGTTAATGTTGGGGGGGGTTATATTTTCGTAACATTGAAAGTTTGGGACAGTCTATAATTAACTAACTTTTCTTTAAATACCAGAAGAAAAGCCAGCCTTAAGGAAGATTTTTGCAGGGGTTCTCTGTCCTGTGCCTCCTGCGGTGATGTGCGGGGAGGTTGTGTGCTCAGCCCTTACTGGTAGCTTAGGGATGGCCAGTTCAGGTGTTGTGGTGGTCATAAAGGAGCCTGGGAATGGCGTTTCCACTTGCTCGTTAGAAGAAGAAGCACAAATGTTGTGCTGCCTAACACAGCAGGTACTTTCTCTTTCCAGTTTCTTACTTCGGTACCCGATGATTGAAAGCACAGCTACCCCATACAGATGGAGGACTCTTTCAGTGAGAATTTGGAACATTTTGCAGCACCTTTCTTCTGAGTCTCTTTAATATCCCGTTTTTTCTTATGTCTCTTCTATCATTTTGATTGTCCTTTAGCAGATGTTGGACTGAACATTTCTCAGCAGCCCTCTTGCTGAGTTAGTCTGCTGCTCTTTTTTTTCATGTAGTTATCTTCTATATCTGGAATGAAATCTTTTTTTGTGAAGATTTTTATAAGATCTCTTTGGGATCTTTTGTTCATGTTTTGTTTGATCATCCTTTGTCTTGCACTTTTGACATACTTCTGTCTGCTGCTTCCTTGTGCACACTACATGCTGGCCCCTTCCTAGCTTCCCTCTCAGCCCTTTTATTGCTAGGGAATGAGTTCTTTTCTCTACTTGAGCTCATAATTAACTGGTAACATTTTTTCCTTTTTTTGGACTTGGAGAAGTGTGATGATTGAGTGACCAGCTCTAGTATTCTTTTAAAATTTGGTGTTTATGTTGTTAATACAAGTCTGGTACCAGAGTGCTACAGTAACACTCATTTTTAGAAAGGAAAATATTCATATTTTGGGGGAATGACAATAGAATTGCCAAGATCCATGCTTAGTGAAAGGTCTGACCTACTTCTAAAGCCAGTAAAATATCTGAGGAAGATCTTTTATTAGGCCTGTTTCATTCATTTTCTTCTAGGAAAGCCGGGTTAATGTGTTTCTGAAAGTCATTTTTGCAGACGATTTATAACAAAAAGCCCTTAAAATTAATATCAGCATAGGCTATCTGGAGCTCCATATAAAGGCAGGAAAAAGGAGCAATATGAACACCACAGGCACAAGTTATCTCTCTGTATTTTAATTTGGTCGTTTTTAGCACTGTGTGTAGGGTATGAGGAGGACTAATTTATACCTGGCTGAAGCCTTTTCTAACGATCCCCATCTTCTCTGCTTGGCTGTTCATTACAGTGATGTGTCTGTAACCCTGGCCTTGTACAGGCTTCTACCCTATTCAGACTTTTTAGGCTTATTGAATGCAATACCTGGCAAACCTTTCTGATTTGTGTTGGGTGTCATCCAATGCAAGCTGTAAAAACGGCCGAGGTAGCAGCTGCTTTGCTAAAGCAAGACCTCTTCGCCTGGTAACACTAAGAGCCCTTGCAACATTTTGGTGTTGGATTCTCATTGCATTGTCAAGCCCAAGAGAACTGGACTCCTGCATGGTGTAGCTGGTGATTGTCACCCTTTAGTTTGTGCTGCTGACTTGGAGCAGGGTTGTGTCTGTCAGGTTATGCATGGAGTGAGCTCAGGTGTTGGCAAGGTGAGTTTGCTTTCTTTCCTAAGAGGCTGGTTCTGATTTAGTCATACGCAAAACCTGTGGAATTGCAGCATATACTTCTTCTGTAACCTGTAATAATTTTGTCTTTCATTCCCCCTGCCCGTTTTTTTTTCCACCAGATAAATGGCTCATTTAAACTGGGAGCTACTGAAATACTCTCTGGCTGGCAAATGCAGTGCCTAGCAGCAGTCATCAAGGACGAACCAAACATGAGTGGTGGAGGGGAGCAGGTCGACATTCTCCCGACCAACTACGTGGTCAAAGATCGCTGGAAAGTGGTGAGTAGCTCTGGCTTCAATGGCCCAAAGAGTCCTTCTCCTCTTCCTCTTCCCCCCCCCACCCCCCCCTCCTCCTCTTGCAGGAGTACAGCAACTTCCCTACTTAATCCTGGCCTCTGGCAAGCAACAATGGAGTGGTATGGTTTGACATGTTAGCAAGATACTGCGCGAAAAAGGGTTTTAGAGTGGTATTTTCAGAAGGCTAAAACTGCCAAGGACTTTTAGGTAGGATTGAACTGTTGCAGCAGACTGAGAAATGTTTTTAGTAGGAAACTTAGATTTCAAATTACTGTGGCAAAGAATAGTACGGACATGACTACAAATACATTGCATTACAATAAAATAATGTAAAACCAAATGTTTAGGGTTGGAATGTCAGCTATTTCAAGAGTCAGAAAGTCCATGATTAACTAGCTGGTTCAACTTCCGTGTAAATTTATTAGGATACTTCTTAAAATTATATCATCATATGTTAGGAGTTTTAGTTCTTATCTCATCCGTTGTGCAAGCTGGACAGGCTTTGTTTTTAAAATGCTGAAAAAACATTTAAATCCGATGTGTACCATTGTTTCAATTTTTAACTGGGATTACTAGCACTCTCTGAATTATTAAACTCCCAGCAAAAGCCTCAATAGTTTGAACTACAAGTGATTTGCAGTAGTAGCACTGAATTGTTCTTTATGCTGACTGGCTGTGGTACAGTGGCCTTGTGAGTTTTGCAATGGAGTGTGGAGAGCAGAGGACTAAAGAAGCTTGGGACTCTGAATTCACTTCAGTTCCAGGCTGTGGATAGGTTATTTTTCGATAGCCCACTTCAGACAAAACATTATCCTTTCATTAGACCGAGCTCTGTTCTTGTTGCTCCCCATTGCCCGTCTCTCTTCACTTTGTTCCAGCTTTCTCCACAGCCTTCACTTTTCTGTCTGGCCTATTGCTGAACAGCCTATTTATATTTAAGCAATTCAAACTGTTCTTCTTTCTCCTTGCTTCTTGAGAGCAGATGGAGAAGCTCAGTTTTCTCTGTGATTAGACACCAAAATGGAGACAATCCCTTTGCCCCTCCCAAAGCTTTCTGTCACAGCTGAAGGAAAGCTTTGCTGTGCTCCTGCAGCTCTGGACTGGAGCACGTATACTTGTTTTGGAGGGATGATCCATGGCAGGTTAACTGACATATAGGACTTGAAACATGCCCTGTGCTTACCAGTGTCTCAGAAAATAATGGTTGCAGCTTTTATCTGTCTCTCCTTGCACAAATGGAAATTTCCCCAGAGCCTAAAATTTGGTCAGGTTGGCGCATGCTCTTTGCAAAGCTGAATTTCAGTGCGCTCCTGATGCCTTTGCTTCAGGTGCATGATTGCTAATACTCATTCCTGCTTAACATGAGGAAGAACTTGTTTACACTGAGGATGGTAGAGGATTGGAACAGGCTGCCCGGGGAGATTGTGAAGTCTCCCTCTCTGGAGACATTCCAAACCCACCTGGATAGGTTCTTGTGTCACCTGCTCTAGCTGACCCTGTCTTGGCAGAGGAGTTGGACTAGGTGATCTCCAGAGGTCTCTTCCAACCCTAACAATTCTGTGATTGTGGGATTCTCTGTTCTCCTTTACCTTGGCTGACTTTAGCTTGTACCATTCCCTATTCGTCATTCTTGGAGTTTCTCCTTCATAGACAGGAGTGCTAAAACTTCTGTAAATGATGGGAGTATTTTTATAACAAAGTCTAAACAAAGTAACTTCATTCTTGGCAACAGCAGAACTCTTAAAAGCACCAAAACCTCCAAATAAAGTCTAAAATATGCTCAGTGATGCTCACAGGGAACATTTCAAACCAATTTTAAAGTTGGTAGCGGCACTAAATGTGGGATTCAGTGCTTCATTGTTGCATGAATCTGTGACTGGGGCCCACTAGAAGCTCTGCCCACTAACTCTGCCTTAGAAAAGATAGAAATGTGCAGCTGTATTTGTCAACAACCTCTAACTAAAGGAATAACCTTTTATGTTTTATAATGTCTCACAGTAGCCTCAAAGACTGCAGTGAGGTCATTGTCTCACTTGAAGGCTCTGAGAAATTACATGACTTGCAAAAGGCTGTAAATAGCAATGAGAAATCCTTTTTCCCAGCTCTGAGTAGAGCTAGGAATTTGACTATGTGCTAGCTGACTTGTGCATTGTGAACCTTCATTGAACAGTCATTTCCCCCCCTGTCAAAAAAAAAGTGTGAAGTACAGACTCTTTCCTTTTAGGCAGGCCTTCTGTGCCTTCCCCTTGCTTTAAGCTGATGTGGGACCAGTCAGAACCACGAGCTGTGAGGGGCTTGGAGTAATCTGGAAAAACTATGAAAATACTTCTGGTGGCCCAAGGAAATGGACAGCATAGGATCAAGTGACCAAGGAAAAAGAGGCTGTACCTTAAAGTGAGCATACAGCTGTAGTATCAGGAGTAGCATTTTTTCCTTTTGTCACAGATCTTTCTGAATCTAAACCAGAGCGTGCCAGCTGTATGGTCCAAGCTTTGCTGTGGGTGATGGATCCTGCTCGAGCAGGTGTGTGGCATATTTATGTGATGCTGGGGTGCAACTGCCAGAAGGTCTTTTGTGTAATTTGTCCTCCCAGTGTCTCTCACTGTCTCTGGCTGGGCATCTGCTTGAACCTTGTAGCTCTTAGTGCTGGCATACTTCCATTATTGAGCGGATTTCTAATTTTAGATTGGTGTAATGTATTCCTTGAATTCCTTTCCTCCTTTCCTCCTTTCTGCTGGCTGACAAAGCTTTGATAAATGAAGATGCTAGTTCTCTGCAGTTAGCCTGTTGGTAGTTCATTTTCCTGTCACTCGAAGTCAGTAAAGTTTGGCCGTCCGACAGCAGTAATATTTTTGTTCTTATTTATGAAAAAAGACATGGACAGGGTGTGCTTATGGTTTTTATCAAAATTTGTAGATTTAGAAGTATTCTTTTGAGTCATCATTCTTTACTTGCAGATATTTTTGATGCTTTGACTTAGATGAAATTTTGACAGTACTGGAACCACATGACTTTTGCTGAGTCCCCGGAGGGTCTTGATCCACGTGTTCTCTGAATGATGAGAACAGCTTTGTTCAGGGGAGGGAACAAAGTAAAACGTAACTTGTACTTGCTTTGAACTAGGTATGGATGTTAAAGCTGAATTTTGATGTATCTCTTTATTTCACATAAATGCCTTTTACTGGGGATTCACAACTGACACTTATTAGCGAGACAGGGTTGGCATCTCCTGCGCTGAGCTTTGAACACAAGTGATGACTCGTGTACATGTGTATGTTCTTTTGCTAGGTGCAATCCATGTTTTGTTTTCTTTCACGTTTCTGAGCTTCTTGATCTGAAGCTCTTCTGTTTATTTTGGAAACCTTGCTGGAAACTCCACAAAACTTTGGTGGATTCTTTACCTTGTCTTGCTCAGAAAGGCCATTTATGATTCCAAGAGAGAATATGGGATGAGGAAGGTTCTTTGTCAGACTTAGGGCCTGTTTTGGTCTCACTCTGAATTGCTTTAAGTGGACTTTGACAGGTCTTCAGACAATTTAGAATGTGGCTGGCTGAGTTCTTGATTGGCTTCTCAGTTAATGCCTGTTTTACATGAGTTCATTTCCCTTGAGATCAGATCTATTCCTCTTAAGTTGAGTGGACTCTGGAGAGTTTGATGAACGTAGGTCAACTCTTCCTCAGCTGTTAAGTCAGATGAGGCCTACTGGCCATTTCTGGATCAAGTAGCCCATTGAGTTGGGCTGCAGGAGTTGCAGGCTTGGCTGTACAAGTGCTCCCAGAAGACAGCCACAGTGGTCCATATTTGACCTTGTCAAATCTTTGAAGCCTGTGGATGACAGCCTTGACCCTGGCTGAGTTCACTAGAGGTTGCTGGCTTTTTATTTGGTCCTTTGCCCTGGATTTAGAGCACGCATTTGTGTTCCTTTACATTGCCACCAATCCTGACACCGAACCATTCCTGCCTGGGTCCTGGAATGTTATGCTGGGAAGATCTAGTCTTTATATAATATCCTTGGAAGGCAGACTTTGTTTAGAGTGGTGGTGTCGTATATGCTTCTGGAATAAAAGATTAAATTTGTATTAAAGCCTATTTTTGGCTGGGGTTGTGTGTTGCCTTGGTTTTTTGAACTGTGTCTGAAAGTACTGATTTTTGCTTAGTGAGAAGGCTGTGTGTTACTGTTGTTGTTTTGGGGTTTTTTTTAGTAGGCTTTGGAAGATTATGCTACAAGTCGTCTTCAGGATGAATCCAAAATATTTCAGAATATTTAAAGGAGACTTCAGAGGGAGCCATCTGTGTCCTGTGTAACTCCTGATTGTCTGTGTCCAAGTCCAAATACCTACCTGTTTGATCAGATGAACTGTTCACTTGATTCCACAGCCTGGAATAGGCACCTGGACACCCAGCTCACACAGGGGCTCGTGCAGTTAGGTGGAATGAATCTTGCTGGTGTTGGCAGCCTGTATCCCAATCATAACAGTAAGTGGGCTGGTAGAAGGTAGGAAACAGGATGAGAAGAGAATATCCCCAGGGCAGTGAGGCTTAACATGGGCTGATGACTCATGATTACCACTTAGTTGATTCTAGTTAGATGTTTCATTGTCTTCCTTGACTTTGTGTTTGCAGTTTCATTACTGGTTTGGGGTTTTTGAGTGGTATGTGCCCATCTCTCGTTTGTGTCCAACAGAAGGCTGTGCTGAGTTCACCTTAGAAAGTGAACTCCCAGAGAGCACCCAGACAATGAGGCAATGGATGTGTCCTAAGCCCCTGAACTCAGCCAAGACCTTGACTTACAACAACTTGCTCTGGAACAAAGGAAAAGAAATGGCTGCTGATGGCCTGTGGATGTTGCCGAAAAATCAAGAAGTATGGCAGTGCTAGTGGTGGTGTTGAATAGATGGTACCATCTGGTGTGCTGGGAAAAGTATGCCGGAGAATAATTTCAATAAGAGTGTGAGCAGGGATGCAAGGAAGCAAAGGCAGCTTTGACAGCCTTCCATTGGCTGGAGTACATGTAAAATGTGTGTATAAAATCAGTTTTCTGATTCAGCAGAAGCTCCGATCTTGATCTCGTGTCATCTCCCATTTGTTTCTCTGTAAACTTTTATGTGTCCTCCAGTTTTGCTGTTTCACCAGGTGTGCAGTCTCAATATTGTACTTTTTTCTCTGAACCTCCTGCTTCTCTGATGCACACATTCCTTTGCTTTTTCTGAGGTAGCCGTCCTAGCCTGTCCTTAGCTTTTCCAGACTCCTGGTCATTCTTTTACTCCTGAAATGTATGATTCCTAATTCAGTGAGAACCTCTAGAGCAAGGTATTCAATACTGTGCATCATACATGACTGGACCTTCCTACAGATCCTGTCCTGGTCATAGCACTGTGTTGTTCCATTTGTATTGTAGTACCTTTGCATTTTGACAACCGTGTTGGACCATCAGAGATATTCCTGTTAGTCCGAATGGATGGAAAAGGATCATTATGTGTTTCTGTGCTGGCTCAGCAATATTTCTCTCCAGATCCATTTCTTGAATTAATCTACAAAGTGAGATGTTTGAGTAGCCTATATTTTTTCTCCATCCCAGCTATGCTGTGTTGTATTTTTTACTGTTGACTTTTGCTAGTTATCTTACCCATTTTCTGACTGAGAGTTTTTTAATCTTCCTCAAAGTCCCTCCAGATCCCAGCAAACCTTTTTGCCTTCTGTAGCTTTTATTGTCCCTTTCTCATTAATATATCAGACAACAGGAGATCTTGTGTACTGAATCCTGAGGTATTAGCTGACATGTTGTTGCTATGCTGAATGTAGCACTGTTTTGAAAGAAAGATTTTTTAATAGCCAGCTCACTTAGTGTGAATTTCCAAGTGGAAGTAGGGCTGCACTGTAATAATTTATGAATAATCTGTGGTGACCTACTTATTGGCTGTTTACTGTGTGAATATGCCTGTTTAGCCCCGTGGAAGGTCATGAGGAAAAATGACAAGAAGTTGTGCTGGACAGCAGCTTTCAAAGTGTTATCAGGTAATAGCTTCAGAGACAATAGTCAGGCTGCTAATATGGAAAATATGTCCTTCTTCATGTGAAACTGTGTTTCTTGACCTGGGAGCCAGAAAAGCAAATTATTTGGGTCAGCTTTGGGAGGAAGAAACCATGCCCTTGGTAGGCAGGGCCCTTTGTTCAACAAACTGGACAGATGCACAGGACAGGCCTTTAGTGGTACAGAAGACACTAAAATATCGTCTAAACCTCATTAAACATTGTGTAAAATCCGTGTTTGACTATCTGCCTGACCAAAACTTCTTTTCCTCTGTAAGTGTTACTGCTGCTGTTGGAAAGAAGTGGCACTCAGGACTTCCAGAGCTTCCAGAGTTGTTAACAGAGGGAACACAAAATGCTGAAGGGAAGGGCTGCAGCTTGGTTCAATGAACAAGTGCTAAGCAGATCAAGGGAGCCCTGATCTATCTCTGCTGTAAACCTGAATTTCCTCCTGGACAGCACAGTAGGCTTTAAATATATCTGAGAGAAACAAATATAAAATTATTTTCCTGGCATAGACATTGACACTTGCAACACATAAGGAGTCTGTATTATACATGATTATATATAACTATATGCACATATGCTGTCAAGTCTCAGCAGAAGGAGGATCAAGGAATCACCTTCCAGGAAATGCAGAGGATCCTGACTTGCTCTCTGAATGGGAGGCTACTCCAGAACAGGGTGACAATCTATCTCTAGAAGGTACCTATCAAATATCCTGAAACGTAGACATCTTTAGCTTTGAGTTTATGTCAATTGAAGTGGCGGAATCCTATTGTGAAACAGTCTTTCATTTTGCTCAGAGGCACAAAAAGCATAATTTGGTTTGGTTTCAAACTAAAAAGAGACTGGGAAAGAATGACATTGTACTGGTGGCTTGTACACAACTGTTTTGCAGTAATGCAGTTGGCAGTTCTTTGAAATGTGACACTTAAGTAACTTTACTACTAGAGCAGATAAAACATCTTGTAAAAGAGTCCAGTGGATGTTTTGTTCTGTTTTTAAAATCCTTTGAATGAGATGTAAACTTCATTTAACTTATTTCTTAAAAGATTAGTTCCAACTACCATGGTTATGTTTTTGTTGGGGGGGAATGATAGCTTGCATCTACCGTGGTCTGGACAGTGGTTCTCCAATCTCCTTGAAGGGTATTTCCTTGAATTTTGGCAAGAACATCATGGAGGCAATAGGCATTATCATTTGCTTTTAAAAGTATCACCTGTCATTGCTTGCTAGGCTTGTTCTTTGCTGCTACGGCAAAGAACTTACACATAGCACAGTCAAGTGGGTTGCTGGACTCTCGCCAAGCTGTGCAGTGAAGGGATTCAGGCACAGCACAGATTGGGAGCTGAGCTTGTTCACCCTACGCAGTCGAGGAGCTGGCTTTGTGAGAGCCAGCTTGATGTTCTCTCCTGTGTACACTGTACCAAACCTCCTTGTACTTTTCCAGCTGAAGAAGATCGGTGGAGGTGGCTTTGGGGAGATCTATGAGGCGATGGATTTGCTGACCCGTGAGAATGTGGCCTTGAAGGTGGAATCAGCTCAGCAGCCTAAGCAAGTTCTCAAGATGGAAGTGGCTGTCCTGAAGAAGCTGCAAGGTAAGGCAAAAAGCCCTTTGGAAGTGCTGCAAGTCACTGTGCATGTTAACAATTTGAATCCAAAGTTGCAAATGGTTTTTATAGTTTTCTCTTCAGGTTCCATCTGTATGTGAGGTCATGTTAAGTCATCCAGCTCAGAAAGTTGTTACATTCTGCGACTCAAGTGAGATCCAACAGCAGGGACTATTTTGTCTGCCAGGACAGATGGAGTGAGGAGACTTAAACTGAACTATTGGTACACTGGTCTGTGCAATCTAGTGATACTGATTAGAAAATAAGGAATAGAGGAAGCAGCATCTGACTAAAAAATGAGGTTGCCTCCCAGAGGACCTGGAACACTGTAACCATGACAGTCTTCCAGTAAAATGGTTGACTACTAGAGGAGTGCAAAAAGTGGATAACAGGAAGTACAGGGAAACCTGACTATTAGCTAATTTTTCCTGTAACTCACTGTCTTGAAGGTGAAGCGTGGTGTGCTTATTCTTAATTAGGGTGCAAGGGAGCTGTCTTGATGCAATTGTTCCTGGCTGAAGGAGGGAGGCTTCTACTAAAAATATTGCTATGGAGGGATGTAAACAAGGAATTTCCAAATCTGCCTTTGAGGAACTGAGAACTGCTGTTGGCTGAAGGGCATTGTGCATGGATTTCCTTTTTAAGGCAAAGCTAGCTACTGCCAGGTACAGTTTATGTGTTATAGTATAATATACATTTGAAGGGATGTTCCTTCCTGCAGGATTACCACTTGGGCTGAGGAAATGCCTTCTGCTGAAGCAGTGAGCACCAGGGCTCGTGCTTCAGAGATAGTGTTGTGGCCCTATGTTTGTGTCTATCCCTTTGCCTTTGTACAAAATCTCCAGAGAGATGATTGAATTTGAGGGCGAGACTGTTGCAGGCCTTGTGAAACGAGTTACTCAATGTTTGTGACAGATCGCCTCTAGGTAAAAGCCAGTGAATTATTTTTGAAGGTCAAATCGTTTTCCACATTTCAGCTCTCCCAAGAGGAGGACTGATAAGGCCTCTTTTGAATACTCTGGGTTGTAATAGATGCAGCTGAGCTGTGTAAAGGAGAAATCAGCCCAGGTCATTACGAGGACTCTTGTTGATCTGTGGAAGGCTTGGATACACAAGTTCCCAGAGAATAGCAGAGCGGGTGTCTGAGGTCTGAAAACACTGCAATGAGGGCAAGCAAGGCTGTGATTGAGATTTTTTGATTTTGTTGTACACTTGATACTACTCTGAATTGAGTGAGGGCATGACTGTGTAGAATGTTGGATTTTAGAGTACCAAGAGACAATGTTGTCATGCTGACTAGTGCCAATAGGTGCTGCATCCAGGGCAGGGAATGCTTGAAAACCATGACCTGAAATCACCAAACCAGGACTAGCATCAGAAAATGTGCAAGGTGTTGACTAATACGTGTGTTTACTTCTGGAAGATTGTTGAGAATACCAAATGCTTGAAAAAACACCCACATTTGTGTACTACATGATGCTGGCAACTGGGGAGAGGGAGTGGTGGTATGTGGAACTAGGAAAAGCCCCTTGGCAAAGCAGTTAGTAAATACTCAGGGAAGGGACAGAAAAGACAGAGGAAGCAGAATTGGCTGTGCATCCGCTATCGTGCACATAAGAATGGCACGTTACTTCAGCCATGTTTTTACAAATCAAGCTGTTCTGTGAGGGATTTAGCTTTTTTTGGTTGAAGGTTAATCCCCAAATGCTTTACTGAAATAAATGATAAAGTTAAAATAGGAAATTGGGTTGAGAGCATGGGGAATCGTGTATTGTGTATGTTTTCACTGTGAGTGTTGCAAAGAGGTGAGAAACATTTCAGAAAGGGAGATGCTGCCTTTTTCCAATGGTTGGTAGGTGGAGTAAGTTTTTGGTATTACCATAGGTGCTACAGTCAGTTCATGGATTTCCAGATGAAAAGCAAGGGAACAGTGTTGTCTAAAATTCCTCTGTACTTTTCTGGTAGAATTGAAAATCACAGTCCCTCTTAAATAGTGCAGCTTTATTGTAGGTGTCACACCAGCCTTGAGGGTCTAATAAGCTGCTGCTCTTTCCAGAGCTTGTGGTCAGAGTCTTCCAAGTTGCTAGAGTTTGGCAGAGTTTGGGATAGAGAAGGTTGGCCATTGGCCCATACTGCAGACCTGGTTTGGGTACAGCCTGACCTCTAAGTGCAGTAACTCCTGGCTGGTGTGGACTGCAGGCTGTTGCCAGCAGTTAAATTTTCTGGGACAGTTTGTGGAATTGCCACATAGGGAACACAGCTGCAGGGAGGTCCCTCACAATGTCCTTCCTGCACTAGCAATCCACACAGAACAGCTGGGGAACCAATCAGGTAATGACTGATGAGCCAATGACTCTTCTAGAGGGTCTCTTTACCTTCTAATAAACACCACGTGTAGTTGTCTGTTGTTAGGGTGGTCATGTGCTGGAACAGGTTACCCAGAGAGATGGTTGTGTCTCTGTCCTTGGAGATTCTGCAAACCCAGCTGGATGTGACCCTGGACAACATGCTCTAGCTGTCTCTGCTTGAGCTGGGGTGTGGACTGGACGGTCTCAAGAGGTCCCTTCCAGCACAAATGGTTCTGAGATACTTGGGCTTGGCTGTGTGAGATCACTGCCATTTCCTCATCTCTCACCTGCTCTGTAGAGTATTTCTGTTCCGCTCATACTTGATTTGATTTTTCTAGCTGTATAGTGCATTGTCTGCATCTGTTTAGATATTCATATGTTTCCCAAAGGCAAAGTTCTTTCTAATTTGCATCATTACTTGCAGGGATTGTAAATCATCTTCTGACCAAGCTTCTAAATCTGTTCACTGTCTTGGGCCTGTGAAATACCAGCAATGGTTCCTGTTTATGCTTTGGGTGAAACACAACTGAGAAGTCAGCTTATGGAGTTTCTTGCTCCAGCAGATGATGGGCTGAAGCTCTCAGTTGTCCTGTTGTTGCACCTTTACCCAAGAAGTTTTTAGCAACATTTGTGTCTTTTTCTTGCCTTCCATGGACTGTGCTAGTCAAAATCAAAACCTTTTGGCCTCACGAAGTTGCTGTAGAATATCTTCTTGTTCAGGCTGGACTTGCAGGGCACTGTTTGCCTTACATTGTCTTGTTGCTCCTAGAAAAGCTAGTAGAGAATTACACTACTAGGGTTGAAAATCTCACCAATAACAAATTCAGAAACTGTTTCAGGGATAGTTTGGGCACATCTGCACAATGAACTTGTGCATGAATACAGCTTCTCTGTCAGAATACTATTTTAGTGCCAAGCCATCATTTTATTACCTTAGTCACTAATATAAAACTATCTTTAAGTGAGGTGTGTACCATTTGCACCCAATTTTAACATGATGGGATCTTCTACTTTGCAGTCAAGCATTTTGAAACCAAGCCTAAGCTGCACTGGCAAAACACTTCCTGCAGTTTGTCTCCAGCAGAGGAGGTTGCTGGTTTAGTTGTACCTGCCAGTGTTTTGCTGTGTAGACAAGCCTTTGGATCATGTATATTAAAAAGTAAATGGGAAAAAGATCTGTATGGCTAAGTGAGGTAGTAACGTGCATATCCAGGGAGCGAGAAAGGCTTTGGCTGGGTTTTCTGTGTTTCAGCCTCTTAAGCAATGTCTCCATTAGTGAGCAGTGCAGTACTTGCAGATCAGTGGGTAGCAGCAGTTGCTCAGGCTGATACATCTCCAGCAGATCCAGCACACGGCTTGGGGATTTTACACTATAAACTTCATGGATTTGGGGGATTTTGCTTTGGGTTAGTTCTAACCTGCCCTCCTGTCTGAGGGTCCATTTGTTGGTTTGGACTCCCATTTAGGATTTGGGGACTGCTTAGTGTGCACGTGAAATAGAACTTCATGGTCTGTTTGCTCAGAGAAAACCTCACATGACCCAAAGCCGCTCTGGGAACACTGACACATGGTAGTTGTGATGATTTAAGGCAGTATGGGAGCTTTCTTTAAAACCTCATTGCTTTTATAAACCAGGACTCTGGGGCTCCTGTTTTTTTGAATCATGAGGAGAAAAAATGTGATAGTTTCCTATCATTGAACATACGGAAGGAAGAGTACTAACACATCTGGATGAGCAGATGTTTTTCCATCTCTTAAATGCTTTTCTAACCCTTTGAAATACAAATGGACAGAAACCTGCTTGCTCTCTGTGATTTTTTTTTTCCCAACGCTGGATTTGCTGTGGAGCAATATTCAGGTGGCAAAGGAGCATCAGTACTACCCGGATTCAGTTTCCTATCTATGAGATCTTTGAGGTTAATCAAAATGCCACATCTCTGTGAGAACAGCTCTGGCATAGCTTTTGAGGTGCTTGGCTTGGGCTGTCTCTGTCAGTCTGCCTTTCTAACAGCAACCTTAATTGCAGAAATTGTAAACCAGTATCCCTGATTAAATCCAGTGGGCTGGTGCAGAGAGGGGTATGGGAACTATCTTAGGTGCCAAACCAGGAATCGTGTTCTCTCTAGAAGCTCGGCTGGGGCTGTGCGAGGCTCAGAAGCAGATGCTTTGAATTCAGAAGTATTCTCCCTGTCCTTACCCACTTCTTCATAGGTCTCTGGAAGCACCCTGGGAGCCTGTGAGACCAGGGCACTGCAAAAGGATCTCTCACAAGGAGTGCACTTTGTATGCCTTCTGGTCCATAGGCTCTCTAAATATGGATGTGGCCACAACATTCAGTCTCCTGTGCTGGGATTCTCTTTGGAGCAGCCTAGCAGACTGTAATTTTAAATGGCCAGATTATTCTGATGCTGAGCACTGTCTTCTGTTCATCTGCAGTGGGAATGTTGCCCTGGTGTGAGGCTACAAGGCCCTAAGTATTTGCTTTTGATCTCACTCGGCTGCCAGATACTGCTAAGCTCTCTTCAGTGTGTTGTTTTCTTTGTAAATGCCTTCTTTTCAGTGTAACCAGTTTCATTGTGTAGGACTCTGATTAATTTTATTCTGCAGTGCAGAGATCTTCTGCATATTGAGTAGTTGTGCAAGATGCAGCCTGGTCACAGGCAGTGTAGTTTTTGAGTACCTGATTTTGTTACAGCAGATAGTAAAGCAAGTCTGTACTGCTCGTTCCGTCTTTATTGCCAGGGGTTGGACAGATAAGATTTTCCTAGGAAAATAATGGAAGAAAAGGAACCTTGCTTTTCTTGCTTGCCCGTCCTAGGGGTTTTTGTTCTCATTGCATATGGGAGGTTTTTGTGTTGAAGTAGTGCCTTAACTCTCTGTGATTCAGTTTCTGTTGCTTTTGTAGACACAGTTTATATATTTCTACAATATTTTGCTAGCTTGATATAACCAAGCTATCTGCGAAGACTAGAAAGCAGAGTAAACTGGCCTTGTCAGGCTTTTAGGCCATCATAGGGTTGCAGATTCACAGACTTGCTGTAACTTGAGCCTCTCTACCCAACACTGCATTTTTCCAGGTGGAAGGGTGTTTGAATGAACTGGCATTTGGGACACACGATTTCTGTGCTAACCTTGGTGCCATTGGGTGGGGGAAGGTCATGGCATGGCTGAAAAAGGATTTAAACCCCACTTTTTTGAGACTGCCTTGAATTCTTGCTCCAGCAGTATTGTTCATTGACCTGTGGGGGATCTGTTATCAGTTACTCCTCTTCAAGTTGTTAGTTTTGGGAAACAACTGGAGGAAATTATGCCATGCAAGATTGGGCAGTTTTACCTTTAACTGTTTGATTAGGGGAATATGACCAGCCTTTTGGGTTTTGTGTCCATTAGTTCATTGATTTATTACAGAAGCACTAGCAAGCTTAACCCACTTGGTTAAATCATAGCTGATTGCTACTGAGTAGTGTAGTTATTTAAGCCTTACTTCCAAAACAGAATTTGTTTTCTTTGATGTTCAAAACTCCTTTGTCCAGCTGAGTTGACAAGTCCCTGAAGTCAGCTGGTTTGTCTGGCCAGAGATGAAACTTGGTAACTGCAGAGGAAAGAAGCCTATGTGAGCCAGCTCTGCCAAGCTAAAGGCAGCATTTCCAAGTAAAGTTAGAAGATGATGAAAATAACTCTAATTTCATTTTCTAGTCCTGACGAATCCTCCATTTCTTTACAATATTTGTACAGAAGTGAATTCAATATCCCCACAATACAAAATCTGTGATAAGCTGATAAACCTGACACTGATGGGCATATAAAGAAGAGGATAGCTGTCAAATGTACATTATGATGTAGAGCATTGAAGAACAACTGCAGCTTTCCAAATACCAGTGAGGGCAATTGTACAGCTACATGTGAATAGCTGTGCATATCATAGAGACCCCAGCAGTGCCAAGTGCTTGAGCAAGTTATGTTGTGCTTAGTGACCTAGGTGCTTGGGCATTTCCAAGTGTGTGACACAGATCCAGAAGAAAATTTAGACTGGCAGGGAGGACCTCTGGAGGTCTCTAGTACAGCCTCATGCTCGAAGCAGAAAAGAAAAAGATCTGGTTGCTCTGGGCTTTTATCAGTGAAGTTTCGAATAACCTCCAGAGATGGAGATCCCACAGCCTCTCTGGGCCCCTGTTCCAGGGTTTCACCATCCTCATGGAGGAAAAAGAAATCACACCTAATAGGAACTTCCCATATTGCAGCTGATGCCCAGTGCCTCTCTGTGTGCCTCTGTCATGGGTTAACCCCACCTGGCACTAGGTACCACCCATCTGCTCACTCAGCACCCCTGCCCCCATGGGGAGGGGAGCAGTGGAAAAATGTAAAACCCGTGGGCTGAGGTGAGAACAGTTTATTAATTGAAATAAGAACAATAACAGTAGTAATGAAAAGGGAGATGAGAAAATGAAAGCAGGGAATAAACCCCAAGAGGTACAAGTGATGCACCACCCTCTAAGTGATGCCCAGCACATTCCCAAGCAATGATCTGTGGCTCCTGGCCAACCTGCCCCAGTTTTTATACCGGGCATGACATCCCATGGTAAGCAGTATCCCTTTGGCCCATTCAGGTCAGCTGTTCCAGCTGTGCTCCTGCAAGGCCCCAAAAAAACTCTCTCGATGAGGCTTTTAACAGGGCTTATGGTTGTTCATGGACTCTGAGTTAGACACACAACAGAAATACGGACAAGATCTTCTCAAGAGGTCAAAACAACAAAGTAGACTTTACTGGCAGCTTTAGAAAATCAGAGAACGTTGACAAAAAGTTTAGAGCAGCATTCAGTCAACACAAAACCCTTCTCAAAACATTGACTTAGCCCACTCAACTTCACAAACACTAAGTCCATTTGATTTTAAGTTACTTAAAAAGAGGGAATTAGAAGAAAGAGAAGGACAGAAATGATGTGGAAAAGGACACGTACAGCTACCAGCTCCTGGGTTCCAACAATGTTCAGCTGATAGAAACTCCAAGAGGAGGTAGGGTCAAGACATGTGCTTGCTGTGGATTTGGCCTTAAATACCCCTTGGCCTTTCTGAGCCCTTCCCCCAGGTGGGACTTCTGGTCATTTGGCCACACAGGAGCTGGGTTAGGGGCTCCAGGGATGGAGTGTGGGGCATTTTCTCCAGTGTGACAACTGGCAGCTCTGCCAGGCTGGGATACTGGCACTAGGGGTGCACTGGCAGGGCAAGGCCCAACCTTCCCTTGCCCCGCCCACATGCACCCCAAATTGTCTTGAGACATCAACCTTTCCAGTCTCTCACAGCTCCCTCCTGGCTTCTTGTGCAGCTCCTCACTGGCAGAGCCGGGGAACACTGAAAAGTCCTTGACTTAGGGTTGGCACAGCTGAGCAACAGCCAGAACATTCCTGTGTTATCCACATTGTTCTCATCCTAAATACAACACACGCAGCACTGTACCAGCTACTAGGAGTAAAATGAATTCCAGCCCAGCTGAAACCAGGACAACCTCTGAGGAAAGTCAGGCTCCATCTTCTTGGCACTCCTGTGTTAGGTGGCTCGGACCAACCGATAGTTTCCCTTCTACTGGCTTCCTAAAGGCTGAACAAACCCAGTTCTCCGGCACTTTTTGTTAATGCTACATTTTCCTTTCCCTGCCACCATCCTGGTGGGCACTGCTGGACTCCTGATGTTGTATCAGTGTTGGTCTTGTACAGGAGAAAATGCAAGAAATGGTAAGGTAACAGTAATAAGAGTAACAATTGCGGTGAGATTTATGATAATTCATGCAGTAGAAGTTACTTCAGTGTTTTGGGTGAACTGATAGGAATGAGACAGCTACTCTATGGAGATGAATCACAGAATTTTAGCATAAAATTAAAAGATTAAATTTTTTAACTTCTTCGTGGAGAAGAGTGGTTACTGGTTTTCTGGTGAAAACACAGGAAATATGGAGTCTTAGAAAAAAAAAACTTCAAGTTGCAACAATAATGTCACATATTTCCTTCTTAGTATTTATTTGATTCATTTCATTGCTGCATTGAAAATACATTAGGAATATTTAAGAACTTAAATGAGTAGAAGATTGGAATGAATATTAGTGTCCACCAGTTTGAAACTGATCCATGTGAAAAAATAGACTCAAAAAAGGATCATAATTTAGGTTCTTTCAGGAGCTGTGTAATGAAAGCTTTTCATGTAATGGAAGTTTTAAAGTATTCAAATGGGGACTTTAATCATATCTCTACTAGGTGATGAATATCTCTCCAAGGGTGGAAGGCGTTTTTATACATGAGAACATAATTATTGACTGTAATTTTTAAGTTTCTTCAGAACAAGGATGGCAAAGACCATTTCAGTGACTGAAATATTTCTTACCCCGTATTATATGGGACATTATTATATTCATTGTAGTTAAAAGACTGCAGTAGAAAGAATATTTTTCTATGGCTGAACATTAAAATTTTGCCTTAACTAAATGGTTGTGAACAAAATAAAACACTCTGAAACTTTCCTCAAGGCAGTGCTTATGAACATCAGGCTGATGTGTTCCTCCAATGTTAGTTAATTAACAGGCCAAAACTCTTTATAATCTATTGCCTTGTTCTTTGCTTTGTTTTAGTAACAAACAAGTGCAGATACAGAGCATATTTTCTATGGTATAACTTGTGACCCTCTGGAATATCTGCGTGGCTGTTGAGCAGACCAGTCTAGCAAAGGAGCAAGTGTCAGTAAAACGGTTATGAGGCTTCCCATACTAAATATACCTTGAAAAAAACATTTTCCCGCCCCCTCTTCTTTCTTTTCTGGCTTAAAATATGCTTTACTACTCTCTGTGCTGTGATCTCCATGCTTGAGGAGGGAATGTATGAGAAGAGAGGGCTATTTCCTGCTGCCTTAAAGGGAAGTTCATGGATGGAATGACAGTTCCATCATTCTGTCAGCACAGGAGGTTATTAACATGATTGTTCTTGTGTGCTTCATAATTCTGATCAGCCTCAGGACTGAGCTGCAGGAATCCCGAAGTCACACCTGACTGTCAGCCTCCATCTGCTACTTCAGCATGGCATGAACTGTTCCAAGAGAGCAAACAGTTGTAATCTGGTGCCTCCTTTAGATGACAAATGAGTGAAAGCCTCCGGGACCCAGAGGGTTTGATGCTGCAGGCATTTATCCCGCTTGTATGACTGGCTGGCTGTACATGCACCACTTCTAAACGTGGCCTGCCTTTTCTACACTCTGTTGTATTCTTTTTGTTTCATGCAGAAATGGGCACAGTTTACCCTCACCTCCTTTCTTTTATTTTCCTGGTGTTGCTTGTGTTGCAAAACAGTGCATGGCAGAGCTGTTCTAGGGAGAGCCTAAATTCACAAGACCAGCAGGTCAGGTTCGATCCTGTTTTAGACTGGAAAGGAGGATTCAGTATAAAATCAAGTCAGTTTGGGGACGCAGGTCATCAAGAACTGTCAGTCCATTCATCATTTTCAAAAATTATAGTAAGCAGAAACATGTTGTCATCTTAAACAGGCAAACAATTCTCAAAAAACAATAAAAACTAAAATGGTTTTTCTTTCTGTAAAATTTTGTGATCCAGGAAACAATAGTGTTATGGAGGAAACTGATTAAAAAAAAATCTCAGAAATACACTTAAAATCAGAAGAGGCAGTAGGAAATTAGCAAGGATGTGTCTTAAGTCATACCATTGGACACTACTCTTCCTGTTTCACTGAAATTAGTGATTTAGGTGGGCAGGTTCTCCCTCTCAGAGGGTTGGTTTTTAATGCTCTTGTCTGTAGTTCTGCAGCAACAAAGAGCACATGGTGTCCATGCTTTGCAATTATTTAAAACAACAAAAGCAGGTAAAAAAAAAAAGAGTAATTTACCCTTTTTACCACACAATAGCTCGCATTGTCACTAGAAACAGTCACTGTGTTTTGGCTTTTGCTTCAATATCCATCCTCTGGTGCTCTGAAAGGCGAACAAAGCAAAGTGGGACTCACAGCGTGTCTGTGTAAATCTGTGAATCATGACTGGGATGAGGGTGGGCTTGCTCCTGTCCACCCTCTCTGCGACCTGTGTAGGTGGCCAGTTTGCTGCAGCACAGGAGTATCATGAGCTCCTAAAGAAACAGAACTGGCTCTTTCTGAGGTTATCCAGAGGTGTTGACCTTGTAGCCACAGCTCTGGCTCTGAGGGTCCCTTCACATTGGCAAGCAGCACAGCCATCCCTATTGGGACACACGGCAGGAAGGAGGGTGGGACAGTTGAGGCTTCCTGGTGGTTCCTTCTTGGTAGTACCCACACCAGGTTGTATTCTATAACTACACAGTGTCTCAAGATGTTTCCTCGGAAAACCAAAAACCTGTCTGTCAAAATCAACACCGAATTTCCAATGAGTTTGTCAACAGTAGAAAACTAATGGCACCCAGTATCTGTAGGCACACACAGGCCAGGAGCCTGGCATGTGAGAAACAGGATCAAGGAAGAGCATGTGCCCAGAGCAGGGAGCAAGGTCAGGTGACATGGAAGAAATACAGAGATGCTGCTTGCCACTGTAGGGAGAAAATTCATGCAGCCAAAGCTCGACTGGAGTTGAAGCAGGCCAGAATCGTGGGGTTTTTTCAAATATGTTAATGGCAATAGGCAATGGAAAAATAACATCAGCCCATTACAGGATGGGAATGGTCACCTCAGGGACAGGGACGAGGCAGAGGTGTTTAATGCATTCTTTGCCTCTGTCTTCAACATGGCTGATGGGCCAAGGGGGTCTCAGTGCCCTGAGCTTGGAGGACCATGACTATGAGAATGATCAATTCCCAATTGACCCTGAAATTGTGCAGAGTCTGCTGCTCCAGCTGGATCCCTACAAATCTATGGGGCCTAATGGTGTGGAAGGGAGGGACAGGAATGGGAGCATTTAGGGAGAAACAGTGAAAAAGTGGTTTGGTCAAAGCCTGTATTCTGCTGTGTGTTTTGCAGCTTTCCTTACCTCTTCAGATCACTGACAGACTCCAGCCTGTGACAGTGTGTTGCCAAGCTGGGTCACATGAGGCTGTAAGGTTTCTTTTGGGCTGCATCGAATCACTGCAGCCAGAACCATCACACAGGATGCTTTGGGTGTCTGCCCAAATGCTGGGGTGATTAATTTCAAAGACACCTTAGGGCTGACAAATGTTCCAATCAATTCTGCCGCTTTCACACTCTGAAAGAAGAGCAGGAATAACTCGAGGATTTTCCTGAAAACACAAAGACCATTCAACGTATCATGGCCTTTTTATGATTCCAGCTGTTATTTTAAATGCTTCAACTAATTCAAATCACCATTGCTCAAGTGCTACAAAGAAACATAGGACCAAGTTATGCAATGATACTCACCCCCTTCCCTGCTTAGAAACCCCACCAGGAGCCAAGAGTTCACCATTGTGGTGTGCATCAACCTTTACTCTGTTATCAGCAGTCTGCTATTAGGGCAATTCCTGCCTCATCCTTCCCCTTCCGAGAATCCAGAGAGCAAACCATCACAAATCCATTACAGGTCAGGATCTGAAACCACAGCCTCTGCTCCTCCGCTGAGGACCAGCTGAGTATTGTGGGGTGGCTGAGTTAGTTTGATTTTGCCTGAATAGGTGTAGTTCGTACTAATATCGTGCCAGAACTTGACACAGAATGGCCCCTATTTTTTTTCCTTCTGTTGTTATGAAATTGCTTTAATGTTTCAATGGAGTATTTCCATAAGCGTCTTTCTTTTCCAGGTGTCTCTGACTATTCAANCTGCAGCACAGGAGTATCATGAGCTCCTAAAGAAACAGAACTGGCTCTTTCTGAGGTTATCCAGAGGTGTTGACCTTGTAGCCACAGCTCTGGCTCTGAGGGTCCCTTCACATTGGCAAGCAGCACAGCCATCCCTATTGGGACACACGGCAGGAAGGAGGGTGGGACAGTTGAGGCTTCCTGGTGGTTCCTTCTTGGTAGTACCCACACCAGGTTGTATTCTATAACTACACAGTGTCTCAAGATGTTTCCTCGGAAAACCAAAAACCTGTCTGTCAAAATCAACACCGAATTTCCAATGAGTTTGTCAACAGTAGAAAACTAATGGCACCCAGTATCTGTAGGCACACACAGGCCAGGAGCCTGGCATGTGAGAAACAGGATCAAGGAAGAGCATGTGCCCAGAGCAGGGAGCAAGGTCAGGTGACATGGAAGAAATACAGAGATGCTGCTTGCCACTGTAGGGAGAAAATTCATGCAGCCAAAGCTCGACTGGAGTTGAAGCAGGCCAGAATCGTGGGGTTTTTTCAAATATGTTAATGGCAATAGGCAATGGAAAAATAACATCAGCCCATTACAGGATGGGAATGGTCACCTCAGGGACAGGGACGAGGCAGAGGTGTTTAATGCATTCTTTGCCTCTGTCTTCAACATGGCTGATGGGCCAAGGGGGTCTCAGTGCCCTGAGCTTGGAGGACCATGACTATGAGAATGATCAATTCCCAATTGACCCTGAAATTGTGCAGAGTCTGCTGCTCCAGCTGGATCCCTACAAATCTATGGGGCCTAATGGTGTGGAAGGGAGGGACAGGAATGGGAGCATTTAGGGAGAAACAGTGAAAAAGTGGTTTGGTCAAAGCCTGTATTCTGCTGTGTGTTTTGCAGCTTTCCTTACCTCTTCAGATCACTGACAGACTCCAGCCTGTGACAGTGTGTTGCCAAGCTGGGTCACATGAGGCTGTAAGGTTTCTTTTGGGCTGCATCGAATCACTGCAGCCAGAACCATCACACAGGATGCTTTGGGTGTCTGCCCAAATGCTGGGGTGATTAATTTCAAAGACACCTTAGGGCTGACAAATGTTCCAATCAATTCTGCCGCTTTCACACTCTGAAAGAAGAGCAGGAGTAACTCGAGGATTTTCCTGAAAACACAAAGACCATTCAACGTATCATGGCCTTTTTATGATTCCAGCTGTTATTTTAAATGCTTCAACTAATTCAAATCACCATTGCTCAAGTGCTACAAAGAAACATAGGACCAAGTTATGCAATGATACTCACCCCCTTCCCTGCTTAGAAACCCCACCAGGAGCCAAGAGTTCACCATTGTGGTGTGCATCAACCTTTACTCTGTTATCAGCAGTCTGCTATTAGGGCAATTCCTGCCTCATCCTTCCCCTTCTGAGAATCCAGAGAGCAAACCATCACAAATCCATTACAGGTCAGGATCTGAAACCACAGCCTCTGCTCCTCCGCTGAGGACCAGCTGAGTATTGTGGGGTGGCTGAGTTAGTTTGATTTTGCCTGAATAGGTGTAGTTCGTACTAATATCGTGCCAGAACTTGACACAGAATGGCCCCTATTTTTTTTCCTTCTGTTGTTATGAAATTGCTTTAATGTTTCAATGGAGTATTTCCATAAGCGTCTTTCTTTTCCAGGTGTCTCTGACTATTCAAGTCAGGGTTTGTTCATGTCGAGGTAGCACTAGATTAGCTGTTTCAGGGTAAGCAGTACTAGAAGGTAAATGTGGTGGTGGTGTGTACAAGTCAGCTTGTACTGAGTAAAGTTGGTGTAATGAGCTGAGCTCTGTTTGTTATGCAAAACTCCTTACCAGCCCTGAATCAGAAACCATTTTTCTAAACATCATGATCACAGGGTTGTTATCTTATGTTCTATTCTGCTCATTTCTGTTTCTTTTCAGGGAAGGATCATGTTTGCAGATTTATTGGCTGTGGAAGAAATGAAAAGTTTAATTATGTGGTCATGCAGCTTCAGGTGAGTTCTGTTCTTCATCTCTCCCACCTGTCCAATAGAGATGGCATCACTGGGAAGGATTTACACTGAGAGAATGAGGCCAAGCACTGGTGTAAAGACTTGGTTGTACACAGGAAGAGGATGGTATGGAAGACAGTGAGAAGGGGTGGTGTTGCTCTGATGTCCCTTGGGATGGCTCCAGCTGTCAATATGTGCTAAAATATTTCATAGCTCTGCTTTTGTGTTTGAGATGGCTTTCTGTCAGTTTTCTGGGGAAAGCACTCAATTCAGAATGCTCACAGGAGCAACCCACAGCATTGTGCAGTAGAGGCAGCTCTTTGAAATACCTCCTGCTGAGCTGTGATGCAGCATTCAAAATATGTCTTGTATCAGAGCTCAGAGTGAGAGCAGTGGTGTCACAGTAGCAGCAGCAGAGTTTCCCTGTGAAAGGCCGTGATCTCTGGCTCCCCTGTCTCTCTCAAGCTCAGCAGTCACTCAGCTTCTGCTGTGGAAGTGTTTACTCCTGTTTGAACACTGCCGATATCAAGTCAGTAAGGGCAAATACTTGGGTAGCTACCACATGGTGGCTGCACTGCTAGACAGTAGATGAAGTAAAATAGGTACCAGCAGATCCCAGTACTTCTTTAAAATAAACTTCTGATTCTTTTGTAGTTCTGCTTTGCCAGACAGTTGTATAAAACCAGTAAACTCCTGGTGCTTGGGTTTGCCTTTTATGTACCGTTGGCGTCCCAACTGCTGTTATGGATAGAAAGAATCCTTTAGCTCTCTAAACAACCCTGGCTACTGCTGCTGCTGCTGCAGTGTGAGTATGAATATGATTTGTGAAGGGGCTGGCCTGGAGCTCATGGCTTCTACCCTCCCAATCCTGTCCTTACCAAGCCTGATAAAAGGGACTTTACCTTGGAAGAAAATTCCTCTGCATGGATTCTCTTACTTTCTGGTTTGTTCTTGACTATGTAACTGAGCTCGTAGAGTAGGCAGAGCTAAAAATAATTTCATTATTTGCAGATGAAGACGTTGATACGTAAGGCACTAGCTAGTTCTGCACCATCACTATTCAGTCTAAAATTCTCCTTCCACTTCAAGACCTGCTGACACATGGTTTATCATGTGTCCCTCTGACTGTTGTGTACTGCAGTTCTCCCTTTCTCTTCAGTCACCAGGACTGAGGCTTCTAGTCTCAAGCTTTGCAACTCGTTGCATCTGCACTGTTCCATAATCAGCCTGACGGTGTTTATTTGAAAAACAATGCTCATTTTGTGTCTTTTCCTGGTAGCAGTAGTAGCTGAGGAAACTTATGGCACATTTCAGTGTGCAGCCCTGAAAAAAATGAGCCTTGCCTTCCATGTTACTGTTGGGTAAGAGAGCTGGTGTTCAAGAAACAGCTTTACAGTGGAAAGCAAGATCTGCTGTCAATTCAGTAACTTGGATGTTTCAGAACAGCAATGACAAAGCTGTGCTGCCTCTAGTAAAGTGTCACAGAAATTCAAGAAGATAAGCACTATAGAGGTGGTTTAGTTTGATTTTGTTCATGTTAAGGAGCAAACCTGGGCAGGCTGCTGTGGCTTGGCTGTATCTGTGAGCTGGCCTGTATCAGGTGTGATTCTTCAAGGGTCCAGAGCCTGAGGTGAAACATGGCTCGAAACAGTTTGAGAGACTTGTCATACGCTACATGAGCCAGCTGGCACCTTAATGTCTGTAAATAACTTGAGAACTGGAAATAGGCGGATGAAGAGATGGCATTTCACTGCTTTGGAGAGCAATCTCTGTTTTCTCATCAGGTGTTAGGAATCTTTTATGTATTCGCTGTTGGTAATTTTGTTTGTATTCATGTGCACTTGTATTATAAGCATATTTCTTCTATAGATGATAGATGTCTTCTATATATGTCTTTACAGAAGCAGAATCAAGAGATTCTAAAGCATAGTAATGAACAGCATGTCCCTATAGCTTTTGCTCTTGGTGCATGCTCTCTGAAACAGCAGGCTCTTATTCGTAATGTTTTTAATGAGTTGGTAAATGCATTAATTCTGTGGATTAGAAGAGCACTCTCCCACGGAATACAATCATTTTAGTAGCTTCTCTTTACAAAGCTAAAGAGGTATAGACGAAACTAAGATGACAGACATCAAAGAACACTGGGATTTTTCTTGCATTTACTCTGTCCTTTTTTCCTTTTTCTTTCCTAAATTGTCTTTATTTTCATGCATAGCTGGTAGCCTTTTTGTTTTTCCTCAGAAATTTAATTAACTGGAGGTAAATTAGCAATTTGTTTTGATAAGTATTAAGTCAGTGGAAAAATCCTCCTCTCCTGATTTTGGGTATGATTCACTTGATAGACAACTTTCCCTATTGTGGGTTGCCAGAACAGTGCTGGCTTGAGCTTGAACCAGACAGTGTGTGCTAGGAAGTTTCTGATGAAACTGCAGCATCATGACCAGCTTATCGAATTTGTACTGCTTTAATCTTTAGATGGCTCAGAGAACAGTCAGAGGTTGTTCTTAAATCAGCTGCTGTATGGTCTGGGTTTCACCGTAAGGAGATGCTGGTCTCTACAGTCTGAGGCACTGGTGTCCATGCCATGCCTATTGCACAAATAGTGACCAGCTGACTTCCCAAGATAATAATCTGGTATCTTCTTATCAGCAAATGCATCACTTAAAAGCTAAAATGAACTACTGGAAGATCTTACACAAGAAATAAAGCAGACATGAGGTGAACACCTCGCTGAGTAGCATGTCTGCTTTTTGGGGGTTGCATGTTAGAACTCACAGCTGTGAAAGGCTCTGCTTTCATGTGATGGTTTAAGTGTTTTATTGACTGTTTCAGGGCCGAAATCTTGCAGATCTCAGAAGGAGTCAGCCTCGAGGGACTTTCACACTGAGCACAACGCTGCGATTGGGCAAACAGATTCTGGAATCAATAGAAGCCATTCACTCTGTGGGATTCCTGCATCGTGACATCAAGCCTGTATGTTTTTTTGGAAATTTTCCTTTTGGTTGTATGTCTGTCTGTTCTGCTTGAGTCCATAAAGACAGTCTGAGTATGGGCAGGTCTCAGCAGATACATTTAGGCTTCCTTGCACACTCCCACTGTCTGGTATGTTGGCCATTTTCTATAGGGACAGAACAGAAATATAGTATTGTCCTTCCTTCAAGTGCATAGCAAACCAGCTTTTGTTGGCAGAGGCTGCTCCATGGTGGGTTGGTAGCTGTCAGTCATACGTGCACCAGTCAAGATCCTATGATGAAGCAATCTAGTTCTGAATAGTCCTTTGGAGTCCAGCCAATTATCACTGTAAAAGTTGTTCAGAAAGGAAGTCTTGTTCTGTGACGCATCGCTTGAATAAATGCTAATTCATGTATTTGACTTAGCTAAATCATGCTCTTAGTCCTGTATGAGTGGTTGCCAAAAGAATTGGAGCACAGTCTCCAGTGTCAGAAACGCAGGCACATGGTTGGTCATCTGCCTAGGCAAAGCACAGTAATTCCAAGTCTCATTGTAGAAGCCAGTCTTCTTCCTACAGCTCTTCACTACTTGACCTGAACACTTGTTGCTATGCCATACCTGAGACCAACTTCCTTCCAGCAAACTTATTTGCTCCTTTTAAAATCAGCTGCTTTTGTCTGACCAGATTCAGCTGAAAACCAGTCACTGATGTGATTGGCTACAAATCCTTTAGCAGCCATCCATTATGGTAAGGGATAGAACTTTAAGACTGACGTTTAAAAAAGGAGCTGTTCTATTTGCTTGTTATTGGTTTATTTACTAAGAACCAAGCCTGGTGGTTTCTATATGTCTGAATGTTCAGATAGATCTAGGCAATGCAATACAGTAAATGAAGGTTCTGGGAGTTAGGGCAGAATAATTCAAGCAGCTGAACCATGAACAGAAGCATTTGCCTACAAGAACTCCAGCCTGTTATGCAAGCCATGGAGCTCTCACTGCAGAGCTAGTGGTGTTAAATGTAGCTCTTTCTTAGAGCAGCTGAAATTTAGCTAAGCTGATGTGAATTCTAGCAATTTTGAGACTCCACAGTCTCTTATCTGCAAAGTGAACTTCTTATCAAGGCAGTGGTTCTCTAATCACGATGTGTGAGGTGCATCTTAAAAGTAATCTCTTTGACTTGTTTCTAGCAGAGGCATGTGGATCTACATGACGAAATTTTGCTAACAAATGGCCGCTCTTACCCAAGCTGCTGGCATCAATTTAACTTCTTTTCTTTCCTTCTTTGTCCAGTCCAACTTTGCCATGGGCCGCTTACCTTCAACATACAGGAAGTGCTACATGTTAGACTTTGGTCTGGCCCGCCAGTACACCAACACTACTGGGGAAGTTCGACCAGTGAGTACATTTCAAGGAGTTTTTTTCCATTTCTGCAACTGATTAGGAATGGAAAGGTTTTGCGGTTCTGTTTGTTTTGTTGTTGTTGTGCATGGTCGTTACATTGGACTGCATTTTCTGCAAGGTGAGAAGCAGCAAGTGACTTCAGCTGAGTTGGGGATCTAAGAAGGGGCAGCTTTGCTTGATTTTGTTTTACAAGATGTGTGGCGCTTTTTTTTATTTATTTCCTTTATTTCCTTAAGGATAATCATGTTTTCCACAGGCTTGCAATACTTACTGAGTACAATGTGGGCTAACAAAGAGGGTGAGCCCAGTGCTGGCCATGTAACTTCTGTAGCCCCAGGGGGCTGGTCTAGTTCAGTTCTCTGCAGTCTGGGGAAACAGGTTGGTGTGTTCTTAAAGCTTTTCATGAAAAGGTGTGCTAGAAGTTAGAGGCTGACCTGATCTCTGCGGCTGAGCTTACTGTGAGCTGCAACCTGTAATGCTGTTCTCACCCTTCCTGGCTTTGGTTTTATGTCTACTGCCCCAGTCCAGATTTCCTAGCAGGGATTTTTCAGTGTGCCTGCCTGGAGGGGAGGTAAGGGCAGGGGGTATGACTTGTGCTATGTAATACGGGTTCTATCTTCAGTTCTTTTACCAGCACAGTGTTATCTGGGGTCACTCATAAGGATGTGTAAAGCTTCAGATATTCTAGGATCTGTTAGAGAATTCGTAGATTTATTTCAGAACAGAGTGCAAGCAGGGAGTGCCCGTACAATCTCTCTGTTTATCATTCTAGGCTTACAGCTTTTGGTCTGCACACCTTTTCCATCTGCAAGACAATTGTTGTTCAGGAAAATTTGATAATGTGCTAGCTAAATACAGAGAGTCTGTAGTGCCGGGTATGGTTGGGGAGTGGGAAGAAAGCAAAGGCCATGAGCAGATTTTGTGTCTTTAGTAGATGAATATAGCTGGGGAATTTTTCTTTTTTTTTTCTTTTGTAAGTCTTTTCAGTTTTCTTTTTCCCTGTAGCTGGGAGCAGCTCCAAAGGTTATGCTTGCATCTTATTCTTAGAAAGATACACATTACGTATTACTGGACTTCCTTGTCAATGCTTTTTAGTTTGGGGATAACCCTTCTCCATATTGCCCTTTACAAAATGTAGCGTCACTCCTTTCCTCTTTCTGCAGTCAGAATTCAAGTCCATTACGGATTGAAACTGGCAATTGGTTTTCTGCAAAATTTCTTCATTTCCTAAATAAATAATTACAGTTTATGTCTGTATTTCAAGTCCCATTGTTTGAACGCTGTTCTTTCTTTACAATTAAAGAAATTAATCTTTCCAAATGTATCTTCTTTTGAACCCTCTATTTTGTTCCTTTCTCACCATAATTTAAACATGTCTGTATTTCAAGTCCCATTGTTTGAACGCTGTTCTTTCTTTACAATTAAAGAAATTAATCTTTCCAAATGTATCTTCTTTTGAACCCTCTATTTTGTTCCTTTCTCACCATAATTTAAACTTATTTCACTTTTATTTTGCTCCCAGGCCCTGTTTTTAGAAACAGCTCTACATCCAGCCTTTTCCAGGGAAAAGATTCTTCAGCTGTGTCTTGCAAGCTGTGTCCTGCTTGGGTTGGTGTGGGTGAGGGGGGGCTTTGTCAGAGTGCAGGACTCTGGGAAGGTTGGTCTTCATTCTGGTCACTCTGGTGGTTGATTGCTTGCTTGCCACGGATGGGTCTCGTGGAAGGATGGATGACATAGGACCTTTTCCTAAAAAGATACATGCAATCCCCAGAGGGGTGGGAGTGTGCTCTCCTGAAAGTGGTGAAAAGTCTGTTTGTTTGGGATATGGGAGTATCATACTGGATAAAGTCTCATATACCTAATGTACCTATTCTCCCATGCCACACTTCACGGGGTCAGGCTTTCTGACAGAAATGATACAGCAAAAAACCACATAAATATTCACTTCAGTACCTTTTAATATTATACAACAATCACTGGGCTGTTTGGTCCTTCTGTGTCCCTGCTGCCTGATACCACTTTGAGTCCTACTTACCAGAACAAGGCATTTGTCTGGAGAAGCGCAGTGTGATTGCTGCCCACGTAATGCACTGAGGATTAGGAAGGAGATGGAGGTGAAGGGTGGTATGAAGACAAGAGAAATGAGAAATTTTGTGGTGATTTTGTGTTTGTTTTTTTTTATTAAGAACTTTATCACTTATTTCACTGAAGATATTATTTCAAGCCAGTAAGGTAAATTCTTTTTTCTTCATTCTCTTTCCATTCATTTATCCATGAAGATACGGATATTTTCCAGATTTATAACACAATCATCCTGAGCCTAGTACTTCTGTGGTTTGGTTGTGAGGTACAATACACAAGATCGGTGAGGGAAGGGGCTCACTCTCTTTTTTTTAGAAGCATGTCTAGATTTTGCTTTCAGTCATATTCAATTTTTTAACAGAAGTTTTCTGCTCACGGAGGTTCTCTGCAGTTTCCTACAGTTTCAGAAGCATTGTCATACTTTATGAATAATACCATAAAAGCATCAGCTGTTTTCATATCCTCTGAAATTCAGAGCCTCAATCTTATTTATCACCTTTTCAGAAAGACTGAATGACTTTCTAGTAACACAGATAATGAGCCAGGTCTTTAGGATGCTGTGGATTTGTTGGGTTTTTGGTTTTTTTTTTAAATTTACCTCTTGCCTCTTACTTTCTAGAGATTGATTAAAACTTTGAAGTGGCATCATTTCTACTCTGAATAATCTTCATTAAGCATTAGTTTTCTCCATCCTCAGCTGTTACCACTCTGGCTTCCCAGACCTTCTTTTAAGGGCTATCCCAGCAGGTTTTACCTAGGGACCTGGTACTCTTCTGAGCCTTTGATGAGTGTTATAGATTTAATTTGTGTGTCTGTACAGAGGATGGCTGCTTGAGAGTTCAACTTGATAGCTCAGCATTTGTGAAGTTATGGCCCACTTGACATAACTAAATCCAGATTTATTCTGAATCCGAATTTATCCTGTGCTTCCAGGAAAACAAAACTGATCTGCCCTATGTGGGATGCTGATATTAGCACAAATGCTAGTCCTTAGAGAAGAGCTATTGTGGCACAGATTTGCTTTCATAGGAATGGTCTCACCTCTCTACTGCTTGCCCATTGCCACATGTCACAAAGTCTGTTGGATAACAGTCTGTAGGAATATACATTGCTTTATAAAGAGAGAAGATGGCTGAGGCCAGAAGGTGTGCAAGGAAGCATCAGCAACCTTTCCTCCCTCTGTTGGCAATCAGGGAAGCTCAGCTGTTCTCAACAGTCTCATTTTTTGATATTTCTTCGTGGGTTGTAGAAGTCAGTCTTTGATAGTTACTCTTTTGGACAGGCAGGGCAGATGTGCATTGGTCATGTAGGCATGTGGTGTCCATGGTGTGCAGGGAGCTGATAGGGCCTGGCTGAAGGCTCTTACTTTGGCTACCAGCAGCATTTCTGGCATTTGGATCACAGCCGACATCCTGGCTAGCAAGGGGGACTCTGGCTATTATGAAAAACAGGACAGACTGCTAGTGGACAAAAAATAATTAATATTTTCAGTGTGTTTTGTTTTCAAACACTTGCAAGGACGAGTTCCTGAACAAGGAACAGACAGGCAGCTTGCCAGAACTACTAGAAGAGATTCCTTACTGCTCTTCCCTGCCTCTCTAAGCCACACTGTCTCCTGTTTAAAAGGTGGCAAATTCTGGTTAAGATCTGTCGTCTGTATTCAGCAAGGTATATTTGACCTGAAATTTTTCATTTCTCAAGGGTGTACTGTCAGTGATAAATTCACAAAGTATTCCAAAGCTCATTAAGCTTCGTAACATCTTTTGGTGCTCAAGACTTACGTTTTCTAACAAAAGACAGTGGAAAAATTACTTAGTCACAGTAAACAGGGCCTTCTCCAGGGCACTGAGTCTCCCAACATCCCTTTTCTAGGGAATATATCTTAATTTTGTGCACAGCTGTAAAGCTTAAATGAGAGAGATTTCAATATGCCTGCTCCCATTCTGCCTGTGGCTTAAATACATGGTGTTTGCGGTATTCTGCTGTCAAGTGAGAATGCAGGAACTCCTATAGGAGAGGAAGTTTTTGAACCTGAAACTTCCAAACTTTGGATGATTGATCTAATGCTGGAGAGAAGAATCACACACAGATTCACAGAATGGATAGAGTTGGAAGGGACCACAGTGAGGCATCCAATCCAGCCTTCCTGCTCAAACAGGGTCATCCCAGAGCACATGGCACAGGATTGCACCCGGATGGTTCTTGACTATCCCAAGTGAGGGAGACTCCACACCCTCTCTGGGCAATCTATTCCAGTGCTTGGTCACCTGCACAATAAGGAACCTCTTCTTTATGTTCAGGTGGAACTTCCCGTGCCTCAGTTCCTGCCTTTGCCTCTTGTCCCATTGCCCGGCACCTCCGAGCAGAGCCTGGTCCATCCTCTGGCCCCTCCCTGCAGACCCTGACAGACATTGGTGAGGTTCCCCCTCAGTGTCTCCTCTCCAGGCTGAACAGCCCCGGCTCCCTCAGCCTTTCCTCACAAGTGAGGTGCTCCAGTCCCTTCATCATCTTTGTCACCCTCTGCTGGACCCTCTCCAGGAGCTCCTTGTCTCTCTTGTCCTGAGGAGCCCAGAACTGGACACAGCACTGCAGACTGGCCTCTCCAGGGCTGAGCAGAGGGACAGGATCACCTCCCTCGACCTGCTGGCAATGCTCTTCTTAATGCATCCCAGGATACCATTGGCCTTTGTGGCTACAAGGGCACTGCTGGTTCATGGACAGCTTGTTGTCCACCAGGTCCCCTAGGAAAGTGCTTCTCTTCAGTGTTCTCCTTCCCTTATGACTACAAACCTCCATTTCTTGTTCTTCTGGTTCTGCTCAATGCTCACAAGAAAACTCCTGGATTGCTTCACCCTGCCATGTTGTCTCTGCAATATGTAGATGCAGGAGCAGTAGATATAGGAGTAATTCAAGCCCCATGTGTGTACCAGAGCTTGCAATTGCAAGGCTTCCTTCAGTTTTCTAAAGAAGGTTTAATCTGGTTTTAATTCTTGATCAGTAGGAGGTGCTTACAACTAATTATGCTACCTGTACTGATCACTTACCCATCAATAGTGACTGTCCCATCCCCTGCTCCAAGGAAAGCTTCATACATTTGAGCCACTCCCGTGAAAATGCACCTCCTTGCCTTCCCAGTGCTTTTCTCCATTCATTGCAGCACTCAAGCCATGCAAGCAGTCCCACCAAGTCTCTGTAATCCCCGTGAGATCATAGATTTGCAATGGCACAGAGAGCGCTAAGTGCTCCTGTTTGTTACACACGTGTAGGTGTTTACACACATGTAGGACAGGCACTTCAGGCAGGCCATCTGTTGTGCTGCTTCCCCAGGAGAGACATGGAAGCTTCTATCATCCTCTCCTGGGGCACCTCCTCACAGTCTCTGTTCTTCCATTTCTCTTCAGGTTACAGTAATCCTGTCCCCCTGTACCTGCTTTAAATCCTCCTCACTAGATTAGTGAGATGAGATGCAAAGGCTTTGCAAAGATGCTGTTGTGTCAAACGAGTCCCTTCTTCCACCAACAGTTTTTTTCCTCAAAGAGGGACCTGTGGTCATAGAAGCCAAAGCCCGGTCTTTGACAGCTTGGAGTTGACTTGCACAATGCATCTGCTGATGCCTAAGCTTCTCCTATTCCCTGGCAGGGTTTAGGAGGAGAGCATCCAGACCCCCATGCCTTGAGATCTGTAGTCACTCTTAGGATATTCAAGGTCACTACTTGAAAACCAGGCGCTTTTGGTGTTCCCATGAATGAGCTGCAAGTGTTAATAGTTAGATGGCCACACCAACTTGGGAATCTATCTTTATTATCCCGTGTCCAGACTCCCAACAAGCCACAAAGCTCTTGAGATGCCAAGTTAGGTCAGTAGATGGGGACTTTACTTCCTGCAGGAAGGAATCTTCAGTGACCATCGCTCACCTTTGCTTCCCTGTATGGACATTTGATTCCGGCTCAGGTAGCTCCCCTGGCAAGGTTTTGTTCCTCCTCACCAGTTCCCAGGATACTTCATCTATTCTGCACCTGCAGATCTGCATGTGGGGCAGGAGCCTCTTGGGAATATCCATCTGTTACTCCTTTGAGCATTTACTGCTAGCTGTCGCTTTTTCCTTGCATTGCAGGGTTCTTGATTTTGCCTTCCAGAGGCTCTGTGAAGATTCTGTTGATCTCTTGTTCCTGTGGGGAACCAGGTCCTGTGGCCCATCACCACCATTACTGCAGGCCCAGCGAGGCCCACACTGTGCTGAGCAAAGTGTGGGCTCCCTCACACCCTGACTTTAAGTGCTGTCACAGCGGCTACAGCTCTGTTAGTTATCACTTTACTGTGCTGCTTATAAATGCCATAAAGAGAGGGGAAAACTAAATCAAAAGTTTCATGCTTTTCATGCCAAAGGTTTTGTTTAAACGTCAAGAATCAGCCTCTCAGTTAAATTCCGATACAAAGGAAATCATGTTCTGAATTTGGCTGATTTCAAGACGCCTTGTTTATTGCCTCTTTAAAGGACAGCTATAGTTGACACCACTCAAATGAGAGAGAAACGTATTTTGCAGTGCAATTTCTTGTACTGTGGACCTTTTGAGAGGCTGATGTTTTTGAAAACTCAGCTGTACTGTATGGACTAGCTTGCCCTTGCCTATATGCACAAATGCTGCAGAGAACACTGTTGGTGATATGCTACTTTCCCTTAGAAAAGCTGTGTAGACTTTTACTAATTAGAAAGGTAGCTGTCCCAGCTAGTTACATTTCCACTGATTTTGTTCTTTAGGAGAGTGTCAAATTTTCATTCTGGTGTGTGGGGTCTGAACCAACATTATGCTTTTTAAAAGTTAGTATTGCACATGCCAGGAGACACAGAAAGCATCTGCCCAGCTTCCTGTGACCCACCTGTAGGATATCCAGAAGCATCTCCTTTAGGACTGGAGACAGGTTACAAGAGATGAATAGGGCCAGTGACGCAATTGTTATGGTCCATATGGAATAGGATGATGAAAACTACAACACCTTTTTAGTGCCTTTGTACAAGTCTAGATGAGGTAGCAGCGATGCATGAGATACCACCTGTCCAGTTTAAAGGTGTTGCAGATCTAAACAGTATTCAGAAGACAGTAATGACAAACTTATGTTAGGAGGGATTGAAAAGATTGTGGTTATAACATGCACAAGATGATGAATGAAAGGAATTTTATTGAAGTCTGTAAAATACTAGTTAATAAGTGCTTGTTGCAGTTGCAGGGGATACTCTTCTGAGAAACAAGTTCAGTTTTTTCTTCCTCATTTCCTCCCCTTCCCTTATTCCCTCCCACCCAAAAAGTCCATTTTGTGGAGAATCCCAAGACCTTTTGTAACAAATTTGATATTACAGGATGCAGTGATCTTTTTTAGGGATTTAACTGTTACTTCCCCTAGTTGCAATCTTCTGCTGTGGTTCAGATAGAGACCTGAGCAGTTTTATTCACTGTGACATCCTGGTTGTACAACCCATCTTTGCCATGCAGCAGTATCAGCAGTCAGTGTCAGTGCACATCTTAAGACAACAGAACTAAGCAACAGGGGCATGAACTGAAAAATGTTGGGTTTTTTAAATATGTAGAATTCTCTTCTTTAGAGCACTAGTCAAATCTTCTATCTTGCATTAATTTTTATAGCAGAGAGCTGGACTCGCAGAATCTGTTTGATATGGAGAGCTAAGGCTGAGAGGAAAATTTGAACTTGAAGGGGGAAATGAACATAAACATTGTTATGCAGATGATGAACAACATATGCTTATGTAATGGAGGTGTTCTGAGTCATGAAGGTCTTCTGTGCTAATGTAGGTCAGGTTTTGGACAAGAACTCCTTGATCATTGCTCAGCTCTGCCAGTTTTGTCACGTGCAGTACAGAAAGCATTGTGCTTTTCCTCTGTCTGTGGCACCCTGACTTCAGAAACATGTTCCCCGTGCCTCCACAAATATTAAGTGAAAGCATTCAAGGGCTTCGCAGCTTGATCTTAATTATTTATTTGAAAACAGAGGCTTTGTTTTTCCTGAAGCCTCTCTCCCATTGCAGGATATGACGGTGGACTGTTCTGCTCAGCAAGCATTTTATTTTAGCTTAGTCAGCTGCAGCCCATTGATTAGATCTCAATCTCCTTGTGGCTCAGACTGCACTGCAGTAGTTTGCAGAGCCTTGCTGGAGAGACTGCACATGCACGAGGGCGGCTCTGGGAGTCAGTGGGCACAGGGATGATGGTGTAGGCAGGACAGTGCACAGCCTGTGCCGAAGAGCGTGAGGAAGGCTGAAGAAATGTGTCAGCTAATTGAGAAAAAGGTATTTATTTTCCAAATGTCTGTGCATAGTATTAAAAATAAACTTCGCTGCAGTGAGCAAGGTATTAGAAGAGGAGACGATGGTATGTTTTTCTACTAAGTAGTTTTCCCCCCACAGGACAATGAGCTATAAAATAACACAGAGGACGAGAACATCTACATCCTAATACCCCAGATATTCAAACATAGAAGCCCAGTAGATTTATATTTGCTTTGTACTTGAAATACATGTAAATCTGTAGTATTACATAAGGAATGAACATTTTGGAGCAGAATAACAGATTTGTGGAGCTGTATTACTATATTAGCTTGGAAGGGAATATAATTTTTGTCTCAAACTTCGTATTGTGGAAAGGTAATCACAGAAAGGCTGAAAACACAGCATAGTCATGTTTGTTCAGAGATGAGGAAAAGGAAAAAGAATGAACCTAGGTCTTTAAAATATTGCACATTTAATATATAATTGAAATGCAATTTCACTGGGAATCGGTGAGTTATAAAAGGAGTCATCACAAAAATTACATTAAGGTTCTCATTGTTACTTTCATTGTTGGAGTAGCAAATTTGGACTTGAGAAGGCAATTATGTTCTGGTTTAAAACATCCCAGTTACAGAAATCCAACGCTGTTGAAATTAAATGTATGGAAAGCAGGCTAGGTGATGGTTTTGAAACTCTCATACCAAGTAGGGAATCTGATATCTTGCTACATGTGGCTGCTTCTCTACCTTCCTCACCTGGAAGCCCAGGGTCAATGAGGGTGACCTCAGATCATCTACATCAGGTTGTTGTTGGTTTTATTTTACACAGCAGCTGCTCAAGGGGTGAGGGAAAAGGAAGGACAACTCCGGCTCAAATTTTATGTATACCTGCAGGGGACTGAGATCCCATTTTCCATCTCTGAGTGCTTTTACTACCAAGCTGCAGGGGGGTATACATTACATCTGAATGTGTCATTCCTTCTGGTTGATGCTATTCCACTTGAAGGTCTGATTATTCTTCCCACTAGAAAATGGAGGGAGGAATATAAAACTCTTACTGTGGCCCGTGATGAGGGAATGGAGGTTTTGCTCCCTAGGCAAGTGAATGTTGGATTCGAGTTGGATTGCAGGTCAGATTTCCCCTCAGTCAGGTAAGTGCATGTGCTGCTAGGTCGTACACTTCCTCCCTCGTGGTAATAATTATTCATGTGTTCTGTGCAAAAGGTATCCTTTCCAACCTGTGTGTTCTTAAACTTGCATCTCAAAGCAGCTTGTGGCTTAGGGATGAGAGTGTACTCTGGAAGGAGGGAGGTGTGGTTTTCATGTCTGTTCAGAGGGTGACGAGGTTTGAACTTCAGTGTGCTGCTTCTCAGTGATTGCCACAGCTGCCTTTTGTCTTACTCCTTTTGATAGAAAAGAAACATCATCTCCATCTGGCTCCAGGAGAGCATTTTGAGCTCAATTCCAAAGGAGATGTGACTCCAAAACATTTCCATTTCAGTAGTTCCCCTGCTCTGTTACAGCAGATGAAAAACTTACCTTTCTTACTTAGCACTCCTCATTCTTTCTGTGGGGATATTCTGTGCAGCTTGTTGCCTTATGGGACGTTGCATGTAAGAAATAAGTGCAGCTCTGAGGCCAAAGCCCTCCTGTTAAAAATCATGATAACTGAATAATAGGATTACAACTGAAATAAGCTTTTGACTAAAGAAAATACTCATTCTTTGGCCTGCTTCTGCTGTGAGAAAGGCATTCTCATCTTCAGCACAAGTTCAGGTGCAGGAATCATGGGATGAGATGGTTGGTGCATGCCATTTAGAAAGACAAAATTATCTTGGTCTTTAATGATGTTAAAAAGTTTTGAACTCTCCTAAAGTAAAGTAGGAACAATGGCATTTTAACTCAACTGTTTTGTGTCTTTTGTTTTGGAAAGAATAGCAGGAGACTTAAATAGCTTTCTCAAAACTAAATTTCATGCAAAATTTATGGAATTCTTAGGATTTGCACATTTTTAGGAAAGGGGAATAGTGAGACTCGAATAAGAAACTCCATTCTGTGGATTCTTTTGATTACTTGATTTCTATTGGAGTAAGTATCTCTTAGTCAAGGTCTTTCCTCAGGTCACTGAATTGAGTTTTAAGGTTACGTAATATATTATAATATTAGTTCTTGCCTCTGATGAGGACGTCCCTTGGATTTCTCTACTGTGCCATTCACGGATACAATGACTGCTCACATGACCTAAAAGCAGGACTGAGTTTCATCCTGCTCTCTCCCAAACCACCATTCTGCATCCCCCCACGGAGAGTGGAGCATGGCAGCAGTCACCAGGGAAAGGGAACATGCCTGAAGTTGGCAGCTGTGAAACTTGTAAAGTTGGCAAGACACTGTTTGTATGGTGATTGACTGTGAGAAAGCAAGGTAGTGGTTGCAGGAAAAAACCCAAATATCTTGTGTGAGAACCCATAACAATTCAAATAGGAAAGGGGACATTGCTGTTGGGTTTTAGAAACTTACGTGCTAACGTTAGAACTTGCTCTGGATGAAAAGGGCAAGAGATGAGAGAGCAAATCCCCTTGTGGGTTATTGGATCAGTTTGTTTAGGGGAGGAAGGGAGGTGTACACATCAGATAATGGTAGCAAGGAAAATCACAGCAGAACCACACAACTGACCTGTGGTAAGGCATCTGCATGGCTGCTCTCAGCTTTGATTTTCCGCTTATTAGGTGTGGTATGCAGGCAGGGGAAGGTTCTCCCTAGAGGGCCCCCTCTCACCACTTACAGAGCTCTCACAAGCCACACAGGCTCACGCAAGGCTTCGTGACTTTCGTGTCTGAATGAAACTCAGCGCAGGATGGGCCAACAGCCCTGGGAAGGGTGATGGGAGATGGCAACAGCTAAACAAGGCACAGGTTTCTGTTGGGATACAATATTGAATGTTTTTTAATTCATTTCTGTTTAATTTTTTTCTCATTTTGTTGTTTTTTTTATCATGTTTTTCTTTGGGTTTCTCTCTGTTTTACAGTTCTTTTGGGCTCTTCTTTTGAGGCTGTGTTTGATGCGTTGGCTTCCCATCCGCTGCTCGTAACCATCTCTGCTATGAGTTGTGAGTGAGCCATCACCATGCTTCTGGGTTTTCATTTTGGTTTGTGCTTTTGTTATATATGGAAGTCCAAATTACACCTGGTTTTCTTTTTTCCCTCACAGTCTATTTGCTTTTCAGCAGGATCGTGACAGCTGCCTAAATATGATGTAAAGGCCTAGAACACTTGGGATTCTGCCTGGGGGGCTGGCAGATATTTGGGTGGTGCCAGACTGATTTTGTCATTTCTGTGGTTTCAGAGGCAAGGGGAGGGGAGTTTTCTCATCTTACTTTTCTGTCTCCAGTCTATTCATTTCTGACTCCCCATGGGCATAAAACATGATGCAGTCATTAATGATTCTACAAAACGCTGCTGTTTAAATTAAAAAGTCAAGATGCATATAAGAGGTGTGGATTTTGTCCCCACCAGAAGAGGTGGAGATGCATATCCCTGCATCTCCTTCATAAGCCTGTCTGAAGAAACAGAAGGTTCCTAGAGGTCACAGGAATACTTCTTTTTGGTTCAGTTAAAGCTTTCTTTCACTTTTCCTTCTTATCACAACCTTTCCAACAAGTCATTTCTATCCAAGATATATCTCCAGATGCTTTCCATGATCTGTGGCATTTCCTCTCTCCCATTACCACCTTCTCTTCAAACTGTGCTAACTTTTTTTTCACGTTCTTACTGCTGAAAATCCTTTTCCTGATGCCGGGAGAGATGGGTTAATGGTCCTAGATGACAGTAGGCCTGCCAGGGGCAAAGGTGGTGCATCTCATGAGGTGTCTGCACAGGCTTCCAGAAAGCTGGGGAGGAACCAATGGTCGTGGTCATGAATACACCACAGTCACAAGAAATAGCAGGAGGAAAATACTGGCATCCAAATACAAGTTTTTAGGAAGGGAGCTGGAAACTGAGACATTCAAAATATCCAATTTCCTTTAATTTTAATCTCTATAAATGAACATGGTGTGAGGAGAAGGGATTCAAATTAGTGAGGAGATATGAGCACTCCTCAAATAAAAGGGGAGCTTGCAGGAAAGACAGACTTCATGTGAATCATGAGGGAGACACCGTTGGCACTTGAAATACAGATGATCCTGAGTGTTTGACCAGGAGAATGATGGGTGTAAAAGAGCACAGTTTGGAAAATGCATCCCCTTCATTCAAGATTTTGTTACCTAGTTCTGTCTCTGTCTGTGAGGTAGTCTACATTGCTAATGCAGGGAAAGGAACACAGAGTGTAGGTTTTGCTCTGTGGTAGTGATCTAACACATTCTCCCAAGCTGAAACGCATTTTAAACCAAGCTTCTAACACAATGCAGCACTGTAAAGTAGTAAAGTACTTTAGCTTTGTGGTAGACACAATATCAATGAAAGAAGAGATACGCTTTATAACATCTTTTATAGTAACACTGATGTGTATAAAAATAAAAAATAAAGCATCTATGGTTAAAAATTGTATTTCAACTTGCTATCTTATTATATATTCATTATTTTGGGGATTCAAATCAGTTGGATTATGTATTATTCCATATAGGAGTCTGAAGTCAGTATAGGAGTCTGAAGCTCCTAACTGTTGCAATTTCAATTCCGTGTCAACTGTGGACTGGTCTGGACAGCAAGGATGCTTTATCCAGGCTCTTTTCCACTGCTGGCCAGCGCAGTGGTGGGATGAAGTTTATTAGCTGGAAGAAATGAAGTGTGTAAATAAATCATCTGGAAAAATAATGTTTATGAAATCAGAAGAAAAGTCAATAATAGTTGGGTATGCAGCATGTGCTACAACAAATGCTCAGGGAGGAGCTGCTTGTTTGGGTGGAAAAGAAGGTATCTCCACAGCCTGGGAAATACTTGGTTGCAGTGACCAATTCCTTGTGACTGGCGGGCCAGGCAAATATGGTTAAAAGAGGTGCAACCTTTATGAGCAAAAGACCCTGTTACACAGTTAGCATCTGCCTGTTTTTTTCAAAGGACTCTAAAGGTCCTGTCAAAGCAATTGCAAAGTCTTTCTCAGTTGCACTGCTCTCCTTTCCCTGAGGTCCCACGTGAGAGATGAGTGGAGGGAAAACCCTCTGGGTTCTGGTGTGGGACTGCTCGGGAGCAGCCGGTCGTGTTGGCTGTGGGACAGATGCATGGTTAAAGGCCTGCACCAAAAGCTGGGCTTTGCTTTGCTTCTGAGAGGAGAGGTTTGCAACCAATGCTTGCAAACTGCCTGGCATTGGTTTCAGAACAGATCTAATTAAAGACTGCACAGATAGCCCATCTGACAGAAATAGTAAGTATCGATCTAAAACAATTTTTACAGACCTTGCTGACATACTGAAGCCAGCACACGTGGTACTTGGTTCACTATTTGCATGGACTGCAAATATTGAATAATTTTTGTTCTGAAAACATTACAGGTTACATTTTAGAATTGTTCACAATACACCCTTATGGCTCATGAAAAGTATCCAAACACACTATCTTCCATTCATAATGGAAAAGAGGAATGTCCTCTTGCTTTTGAATGTGTAGAGCAAATTTATGGTGATGGCTATATTCCAGTGGCCAGTATTCTGCTTTTCAGGAGCTCACATCAGTGAGTTCTCTGGAATACTGAAAAATATTTTGCAGTCGTTGGTCAGTGGGAATTCTGAATTGCATAGTTCTAAGAGCAATGAGGTACATGATCACAAATATAATATCTCTACTATTATCTGCTGCTAAATAAGTATCTTATAGCTCAAGCTGGTGCACTGCAAGAATAAATGCTGCATTAAGTGTGTGGGATGTGCATATGGGTTCTCTTTGGGGAGTATTTGAGTAGCATAAAAGAGTTATAAGATAGACTTGCAGCTTTTTTTTTGCTTAGAGTCATTATAAGTTAAGAGCTGCATTGTACACCATACAGGTGTGGGTATGTTACATGGTGTTGGTGAACTTGTTAAAAAAACATTTGAAATTTTATTCTTTTTGAGAATATTGAAATTCAGAGCAACTTCCGTGTACCCAAAAGGAAGCAACTGAATTGTACATGTTTAAAGTGACAGAAGGGTGCCCTAGAATAAAAGTACAGAGTTTTAGGCCTAGTTCTGAAAGCACAGGCACAACTGAAAGAACAAACCTGAATCCACTGGCCTCTGTGGGACAAGTTACTCAATTAATTTGTTATTAATATGCTCGATTTTCTGCTGGAGTAGGATCTTCATTATGAGTATGTTTAGTTCATTGCCCAAGCTTAGCCTTATGATGGAAGAAGTCTGGGCCTGAACCTGGTTTACTACAAGAATTTTGAAAGCACTGCTGTTAAGTCTCATTAACTCGTGCTTCTAGTCCAACTAAGATAATTTGGTGGATTTCATTACTTAAATGCACATTTTTCAGAATGACATCTGCATTAAGTGAACTCACATGGTCTAATGTTCTTGTGGAGGCAGCAGTAGAAAGAGTTGGAACAGTTGCTCAGCCCCCAAAGCAGAGAAAGCCTCCAGATGGGACAAATAAGTCACAGGAGGACTGCCTTTCCACAGCCTTTACTTCCCAAGGACATGAAAAAGAGAATCAGGGAAAGAGAAAATAAAGACAGGATGTACTGGGAAGAATCTGAAAAAAAGCAAGAACTCTGAAAGTTGGAGGTTCCTAAGTTGTTGAAGTCTTGCAGAAGATGCTGACCAGCAGTGTCAGCAGCAAACATGTGTGGTCATCTGTCAGAGTAGGTGATCCCTGTTTCCATCCTGACCAGGCCACCTTCAGGCTTTGCTTTGCTCTTTTTACTCATGACTCAGTTTTGCACTTGCGCTTCTTTACTAGCTTTTCCCTTGACCTGGAGTTTAAAAAGGAAAATCTGATCCTGGGTAATGTTCTTACCTCTATGCCTGGACTATTACCATAGCACTGTAACCACCCTGCCTTTTTCGTAGAGCTTTCCTAGAAATGCAGAATTGGAGAACGCTCTCTGTGTAGCTGCTAGAGCTCAAGGAGGCAGTAAGAGCCTCGTATCCCTTGGGTGCATACAAAATAGCAGTTTAGACAAGAAGTTCTCAGGAGCTGGCTGCACAGGGGATTCAGTCATCTGCTGTGTTTCTGAGATGTTTCTCTTGTCTCCCTCCAGCCTCGCAACGTTGCTGGTTTCCGAGGAACCGTCCGCTATGCCTCCGTGAATGCACACAAAAACAGGGTAAGTATTTTGGAGTTATAAGAAGTTACCAGTAAGATAATTCCCCCTCAGAAACCTGTTTTCAGGAGCAAAGGAACAAGAGGTGTGAGTTCTGGTTTGTTATCTACAGAAGTTAGTATATCAGAAGATTTCTGTTAGGTGGTTAAGGCTGTTGACTGTAAAATCAAAATTATGCTTCAGTTATTGGGTCCTCTCTAGTTGGCAGACTTTAAAGTTGTAATTATTGCATTACCAGACACTTTTTGAGGGCAAAAGTAAACACTGAAGGGGAAATCTGGTTAAGTGCCAGGCTACTTGCTGCTAGTTTCTAGCAGAACTTGGCCAGGAATTACCAAGTGCCAGGTCCCCAAATCCATTCTTCATCTGTAATTTTTAATATTAACATTGTGCCATCAGGTGAAGAGACACCAAGTGAAAGCTAGGTTTATTTTTCCTGAAAAGAACCATTATTTACATAATGTCCGGCCTGTTTCATTATAAATGCTTCTAGAAGGCTCATCTAACATTCTTCTCAAAACACTGCTGTGTCCTGTTTCAGTAGTGTTCCTTTGCAGACAGTAAACAGTAAGTTTGGACAATACTCTCAGGCATAGGGTGTGATTCTTGGGGTGTCCTGCACAGGGGCAGGAGTTGGACTCCATCATTCTGACGGGTCACTTCCAACTCAGCATCTTCTGTGGTTCTAAGTTCTGTGTTTCTGCTGCTAAGTGCCTGCCAGATGGAAACTATCAGCCTTCCTGCATTACCTCAAGGTTTCTGGCCTTATTTGGAGTGAGATTGTAGGATTACCTGTGACATATGAAGAAATGTCAGGTTTTTTTAAAGAAGGAGGAAGTCATTGTCTACAAAAGCTGGAAAGTGTGATGTGGGGAGGGCAATTGAATGCCATCATGAATTCTTTCTGTTTCTTGGGAGACACAGAGGAACCTGAGGTATAATTTTTGCAAGAGCTGAGTAGGCCCAGCTGTAGCTGGCATCAGCTGAATGTATATTTAGACACAAAAATTGCTGTATAATGCAGGCTATTTTGAGAAATCATATCCTAGACATTGGAAGTTGAGCACCAAAAATTAATTCATGTGCTTTGACAATTTCAGCCTTTATCCCCATGTTTCAATTTCCCATTCACTAACCCAGGAGGAGAGTTTTATGTGGAAATGTTATAAATCTGTAAATTGTGGTGCGTGATGGTGAGTCTTTTGCGAAAGGCCTTGAGCAAATTCGAATTATATTTAGCTTTAAAATAATAATAAAAAATGTGTTCTCCATGCAGTTTGGGAATTTTTCCTAATCTAGGTTACTCTGCATCCCATTAATAAATATGTATCTTTAGCCTTTAATTTGGCTTCTTTTATCATTGACTGGGAAGTATGGCTTCTCTTCCTGCCCTTTAAATGAGGTAGCTCAGCTGGAGAGTGCACCTGGACCCCTGAGCAGTGTGGAACTTTGCTCCTCAGTCTTGGTCTCTCTTTTCTCCAGGAGATGGGTAGACACGATGATCTGTGGTCCCTCTTTTACATGTTGGTGGAGTTTGCTGTTGGTCAGCTTCCGTGGAGAAAGATCAAAGATAAGGTAGGAAACCTGGTGTCTGTGCTTAAGAGAGTGTGCTACATTTTAATTATTATGACTCTTTATTATTCCTCCTGCAGCTCAGTGCAGCTTTCTTCCTGGAGTCAAGCCAGAGTCTCCTTTTCTTCAGATCTTGCTGCAAGATGCTAACCTGTTTTGTGTGTTCTGATACAGAGGGTGGGCTTCTCTTATTTGGAGTAATTAGACATTTTTTTATGCACATTGTTAGTCATATTTGATCAAGTGGTTTTTACTTTGTTCTTGCAAAGCAAGACAAATAAGACAAAGCAAAAACAATACAAGTGGAAAGACTGAGCTGTCCTTTTGACAAATAAAAAGAGCCTTTAGAAAGACAGGAGGATAACGCTTTGCTGTGCCAAGCAAGCCAAATGGGATTTGAAATTAGAAAGTTAAACAGAATAAAGCTAAGTGTTCACGTTGTCTTGGAAATACTTTGTGCCAAAGAATAAAATCCCTGAAAAGAAGTAGGTCACCTGTGCAGAAAGCTTCTGACTCAAGATTCCACTTTGACCTGCAGTGCTCAACTTCCTCAAGCTTCTGACAGCAAACAGAAGTGTGTAGACACTGTGCTTGGTCTAGGAAGAGTTTGTGTTGCAGGAATGATAAGTATTTTTAAATGTAAAGCAGTGGAAGAAGTTCTTGGCTCTGAGATTTTTCTTTTTGGGTTTTTTTTCCAGGAGCAGGTTGGCATGATAAAAGAAAAATATGAACACCGAATGCTGCTAAAACACATGCCTTCAGAGTTCCACCTTTTCCTGGATCACATTGCAAGCCTAGACTACTTCACCAAGCCAGACTATCAGGTGGGAGCCTTTCTTTGTTATCAGTGTGATGCATGGCACTCTAGATTGGCTTTTATATTTTTTAACATTCATATGAATGTGTTTATATCTGGCTGAGGAATACCTTTCCTAGGACCAGGAGAAAGAGGCTGGTCTGTACAATTCTTCAAAACCTCAAAAGTTTCTTCATCTCCTTCCACCACCCTGTCCAAAATAATCCTGTACTCCACACAAGATAGCTCTTCCCAAACAACACAGTAGTTTTGGCTTTCATTTAAACATGAAAATTTTGAGGTACTCCAAATGTGACAGAATTTTAGCACAGCATGCCAAGGTCTAAGAGCCTATACTGACAGCTCACCAACCCCTTTGGTTTCTTGCAGACTCATATAGGCCTTGGCCATTATTATCTTTTCCTTTAGTATTCATCTAACATAGGGTTTTTCCTCCCATTCAGTATTAGCTATCAGCCTATATGTGAGTAACTCAGACTAACACAACAGAACTGAAGCAACTTGATTCTGTGTTGCTTTTTTTTTATCGCAGTGGTTTTCTCTGTGCATTAAAGACAGAGTGATGGAAACAACATTTTATAAGCAGATCTGTGCAGTCTTATCCGAATGCCTGCTCCTGTTGATAGTGCATCAAATGAGTGAGAAAGTGGTGGGAGGGTGTTCCAACAAACTCTCTCCAGCAGTGCCTTTGTGGTTTAGCCATGTACATGTTGTAACATAGCAACCACAAATTTTTAAAAAATTAAAAGAAAAAGAAAAGGCAAATACTTCCTGGATAGTGCAGTGGACAAATAGCATTTGCCACTAAGAAGGAGAGCTATAGAGGGATGGAGGTGGACTGATGAAATGCAGAGGGAGCTGGATTTGTTTGTCCTGGAGCAGAGAAGTCAAAGAGGGGATCTGATTGCTGTCTTTCACTGCCTCAAGGACAGTTGTGGGGAAAATAGAGGCAGCAAGGGAAATCGTGACTAAATCTAGAGGAGGGGGAAATTCAGAGTGTGGGTTCTTATATATGAAATGGGTACTTTAAAAAGCTGTGGAATTTCCATCTTTGTGGATTTCCAAAGATTGACTGGATGACAGATATGATCTGCCTTTTAATTAGCTCTGGTTTGAGCAGATGGTTGGATTAGAGATTTCCAAAGCTGCTTTTGAACCTACATGCTCCTATATTCTATTCCAGTTTAAAATAATTGTGTCCTAATGATACTGAAAAGCCATCCTTGAGGCTGTAATGGAAGGACATGTTTCCAGACAGTTTTCAGGCAGTACAAATCACAAACAGCTCTTTCACAGTAGGGCATTTGACTGAAGCTGTGAATTGCGTTTTTGCCTTCAGTTTCTTGCAGGTGCAGCTTGGGCAAGAAGCCTCTAAAAAGGGAACTCCCCACAAAAGTCTGGCATCTGCAGCTTGCCACATAACACTGATTCTTCTAGCTTGACTTGGAGACCTATTCCAGACAGCAAATTCTCCAAGCATCTCAGCTTCAGAGATGTCTTTGAGTTGATTTATCTGGATGTATTACACTGAAAGATTAAAAACTATACCAGAAGCCATTTGAATTTGTCACCAGTGTCAGACTCACAGAGAAATAAAGGAAATTGGGAATGTGTGTTTACAAATATATAAAGTCATGATGTATTTAAAAATCAGAATTGAAGTTTTAGATTCTCCTAAGCACATGTCATGCTGAGTGGCAGTTTTATCCCAGTTCTGGGCCCCTGAGATGATGTCACAAGAAAGAGGTACCAGGCTGTAACTGGAGACTAAGTGTGACCAGAGATCACTACTCTCTGATGGCTAGATGGCACAAGTTTTGCCTAAGCAGAGGAGAGGAAAATGATAGTAGAATAAAATAGACTTGAGCTGTCAGGTGATGGATTTTATACCCTGTGTTTTTGTACTTCTTGGGCTCGTGGCCTCAGACATCAGGTCTGTCCCTTTAATGGATTGTTGTCAGTGTTGGTTCATGGTTAGGATCAAACTTCTAGCACTTTCACAGCAGGAGGATGTGGGCGTTAGAGCAGCATTTTGGGGTTTTCTGACTCACTTGACAGCAAGAGGCATGCCTCTTCCCTGGAATAGTGCAGATAGGATGTAGTAAAAAATATTTTGTACTACCCTTGCTTACAGGCCAGCTGGTAGAGGAATAGTTTCAGGTATAGTTTCAAGTATGGCTGGGGAGGTGGCTGGCTTCTCTCCTCAAAGATCTTTTTGCAATGAGTATCAGGAAAGTAATAGTGACCTTTGCTCCTGGAAGATTATAGAAATTTAAGTGCTTTTGCCTGGGAACCCATCCTGTTCCCTCAGCACTGTGAATTGCATTTCACTCAAGGAAAAATGATCACATCAGCTGTTGTTACATGGGAGAATGGCTGTCCTGTACACATCCTGAGCAGATGTGGGAAGGTGAGTTTCCTATATGGACCTCTTCCTTTAGATTCAGTCAATACCAGATATTGTCAGAGCAATTGGGAAAGACTCTCTGTGAACAACCAGTGCTGGTTTGAGTTCTCTAATGCTGACCAAGTGTGGTGGTTTAGCTCCAGCTGGCAACTGTGTACCAGGCAGCTGCTCACTCACTGTACCCCCTGCACAGTGGGATGGGGAGGAGAATCAGGGAAGGAAAAAAA